>JAUTXW010003766.1:600000-1182568 GCA_030620095.1 Kuschelorhynchus macadamiae | reverse complement strand
GGATAAAAGTCGTAACTTTTCTTTCGATAAATAAAATCATATCTCTAAAGTGGTTTAAATTTTAGTCAAACATGAACCAATACGGCTTCAAAGTACGATCGGCCTAGCAGTCCCTTGGTCCGGGTTTTTTAATCGAAAAGTACAGGAAACAGGTTCACACAGTGAAACTAAAACAACTTTAGTTCAAGATTTGGAATTTTTTTCTGGATTTGTGGTGATTTTTGGGATTTAAAACAGTTTATTGGAAAAATCTTATTAGCAAAAAAGTCGCAAATGGGATTGTTTAGAGGCAACAGAAATGTATAAACAACCTAAAGATCCAAATGTTAACTTTTTAAATTCACAAACAGATGTTGGAAACACCACCCTATTAAAACCATAAAAAATGTACAGTTGGTTTTCCCTAATCTTAATCGTAAGAATTGTTGTCTGTATATATACATATATACCTAACTTGATCGTAAATATCTTCATTGCGTTTGAAAATGTACTAGTAGTACAAAACTGCAGTCACGCCTAGTGCAAAAATAAAATAAGTGACAGTTAACAAAGTAAAAATGTTTAGAGTATTTACGGATTTAAAGAGGGTTTGCACATTTTTGTAGATTTATATGGATTTGAAAGATATTTATATGGATTTAAAAAAGTTTTTCCCAAAGATTTTTCGGGATTTTAACTAGAGCTTAGGTGGATTTAATACAAAGAGTAAGCCCTCGTAAAATCCTAAATACGCCACTGCGTTTCATCGCCGTAGAGTTTCTTACTCTGAGGTTTTAAATAAATTATCTGTAATTTTTTTTCAACTTTTCGAAGGGTAATACAACTATTAGATATTCTCGAAACAGAGGCCCATTTAGGATTTTGGTTTCCTCCAAACTTCCCTTGGAAAGGTTTTTTTTTTCACATGCGTAGGGGAGTACCATTAAGGCACATTAAGGGTGCGAAGTAAGCCTTTGAATATTTTTCGCGAGACACCCCTCAGAAAAGTTTCGTAGACGTAATTTAATCTGTTCGCCAGTTTTCGAGAATAAACTGGTTTTCACTTATTTTGAGTTTTTCATTATGATTTCAATCGTTTTACATCGTTGTGGACCCCAGGGTGTCTACCAAAACAATTTCAGAATTTCACTCAGAAGGCTACGAAGAATGCGTTTATAACTTCGCCTGTATGTATCAATTTTAATGAATACATATTTCACTAAGATAGAAATCGTCCCAAAATGTTTAAACAGTTTCAAATGTGTCACATTTGTAATACTACACTCATTCCCAAAATTTTCCCATGTCATAATTTACGAGTCTATAAATACAGTACCAACAAACTTTATCTCTCTTCAATTTCGGCAATCACGATGCCTAGTACCTACTTAGGTTTTAATCTTTTGAAGGATGTCCATTATCCATATAAAAATCACTACTTCAAAGCGGAAATAGTTTCTACTCTAATCCAGATATAAAACTTAAAATAAGTTTAAGATATTATATAATATAGAAAGATGTGTCGGGCTAGTTATTTTACTGCTCTGTGCGTCATGATAACCTATGGTCAAATGCAAACTGCATTCAAGCACATGCACATATTAATAAGGAAACATTAGAACTTACATGTTCTTACCTGTCTTTATCTTGGTAATTTCTAACAATATCTAAGACTTTAAAAGACTCATAAAGAGGTGCTCTGAACGCATCCCCTAATGTTAAATCAGCTTCCCAAGGTAGAACAGCGACCTTTAAAATAACCTGCTGCACGTAACAAAAGGGTGCGAAAATACTTGTAATGTTGGATGTTGGGATCCATTCCTGCTTAGGCGATGTTAATGGTAGAGGTGAATTTATCAGTGGGACACTAAAATGTAATAAACTTAATTATTCACTAAATACAACGTAATTTGGTCGATTTATAGGCTATGCTACAAAATTAAGATTACATATGAACAACTAACATGAAAATTATGATACCAATAAACAATTTTTTTGTATGAAAATAGTCATTTGTCTATTCCCCATATACATACTCTATGTTACTCATATTTAGGGAGCTTAATAATACTAAAGTATGCTAGGCACGTCTTCATCCATTCTAAGCCACTCAATTCTAATCCTTTCTCGTGTTCAGCTATTCTACCAATATATCTCCCACACACGCTTTGAATGAGGTGGAATTAGTCCAGTTTGATAAAAGAATTAAGTCGCACACATTTTTTAAAGATTTTATCTATGTTTAATAATCAGTTTAAGATTTGATATTTATATGGCCGGACAATCTTCTTTTTTTCTTTCTTTTCAAAATGGAGTCGGCTGCCACTTTTTTGCTTCCAGCGCCATTCTCCAGCCCAAAATGGTACGGTCTCAGACTGACGAGCACATAGCTCTCCGAAGGCCGTTAGTTTCTATAATAGATTAATGAACTACTTTTACTTTTATTCCATCTTCCTTAGAACCTATGGTGTAAAGGACATTAGTATTTAAACACTACAACAAAGGATTTATAAACTCTTCTCGGTCCCGAGCAACGGGGGAGCATTGAGCACAAGAAATGTTGCCTCGGTTGGAATGGGATTGGGTATAAAAGGAGGATATTTTAACATTTAAATTTTAATTTTGTTGAAGTTTATGAATTTTATAATTATTTTCATTATATTGATTTTAATATTAGTTAGAACCGCCTGGATATTAAAAGGAGTATTTATTCCACATTTCCTTATTTCTTCATATATATTTACACCTGGAATGTTATTTATAGGACACTCAAAAAAAATGTGGTTAAGTTCACTACTTGTCCACAATCACATAGCGGGTCATCTTTCATTCCTATGTTGAATAAATGTTCTTTTGTCATACAGTGTCCTGTCCGCATTCTTATGATTGAAGGAATATGTCTTCTGTCTACATAGGTCATATTATGATACCATGTTCTAATCGGGAAATCTTCCTGGATATTCCTTTACCATCTGCCTTTATTATACCACTCACTAGACCAAAATTGTGAAAACTTCTGCCTCATTTTTAGTTTTACTATTGGGATTATAACGTTTTTCTCTACTTTGATTTCCATAGGAACCGTTAGTGCTCTGCCCACGTTGGCAAGTTTATCTGCCTGTTCATTTCCACGAATTTTGGTATGCCCAGGGATCCAGGATAGAATTAGGTTATTATTATTATTTGTCGAGTCTATAAGAAGTCTTTTAGTCAATAAAGAAATTTTGTCATTATTTTGAAAAACCCCAGTTTTGTTAATTTTATAAATAGCACTAAGAGAATCGGTGAATATAATTGCATCATTTATTTGTTTTTCTAGACATACTGAAATGGCTTTATTTATCGCTATCACTTCCCCCGTACATATGCCAATATTATCAGGGAGTCTTGAAGAATAATTATAATTAATTTTCGGGATATGTACTCCAAACCCCATTTTATTGTTTCCCTTAGAAGCATCTGTAAAGACAAACGTGAATTTATCTTTATATTTGTTTGTAGCAGCAATGAAATTTTGACCGTTATCTGAAATACTTTTGTTAAGATTTAATTGTAAGATTTTAGTAAGATTACTGAATTTGAACTTGATATTCTATATCAAAGCAGGGTAATTTATCATTATTTTCGATTTCCAGCAAGTACGGGCTGATATGGGTTAAGGCTTTATAGAGGAAAAGGGGTTCTCTGGTTTTCCAATAGTTAGTTCTGTTTGTAATATATTCAGATAATGACTGTATGATACGAATTAGTGGATGATCCTGAAAGCTGTGTAATTTGAGTAAGAATTTAGAAGCTAGCCACAACCTTCTGTGATTTAAGTCAGGTTCTGCTGTTTCAGCTAATAAAGCATTTATTGGTGTAGACTTCATACAACCCGCTACAAGTCTTAGCCCTTGGAAAAAATTTTATTTAGTTTATTTAAGTTTTTTTTGGATGTTGGATGTATTGCCTTGATCTAGTTAAGCTTTTACTAAGCCATTAAAAGCCAAATGTAGGGTTCTGGGATCGGATCCCCCCCATACTCTACTGAATGCCTTTAGGACGTTGATTGCTTTTCTCGCCTTATTGGAAATATATTCAATATGTTGGTCCCATTTTAGATTTTGATTAATTATTGTTCCTAGGTATTTGACATTCTTTTTTAAAGGTATGATTTCATTTTCGATAATGATGTTGGGGGGGTTATTTTTTCTTATACCTTTTGTGAACCAAATAGCTTCCGTTTTGCTTTTTGATATCAAGAAATTATGAGTCTTAAGCCGGAAAATCTAAGATTGGCGTTCATTAATAAGCCCAGATTCTTGTTGTGGCGCAGGCGTCAAGAATTCTATCATTTTTACTGGCTTACAGAAGATTCTGAACTCGGTCCCGAACTTTTAACAGATCAAAGAACATAATCAGTGTCTTAGTAGGATTTATCCTCAAAAAATGCATGCCATGCATTTAAGTCATGTGTCAGCTTGTTATTTGCCTCCTCTATCACCACACTTAAAAAAAAAGTACAGATTAACATCGTCAGCATAAAAATCTGTTTTGTATAGCCTAAGTAAGTTTTATAATTGAGACGTAACAGCGAAAAAAATACTAGTCCAAGAATGGACCCATGAGGCCACCACACGACATGTTGATTTGATAAGGTCGATGATATGACGATGGATCTGAGTAATTTTAATTTGTAGACCGGCAGATAGCGACAGAAAATTTCCTACAATTTTATTAAATTGCTTTCTATATCGATGAATACACTGATGCTACTTATAAGTAAAATGGCCTTCAGTCGTCGCACCAACGTTGCGAAAAATGGTAAAATTAAAAAATGGTGTAACTTTGGAGGCATTTTGAAGGGCTGAATGATGCCTATACTGCAAATGCCGGGAAAGCAGTCGAAATAAAAAAATCGGTACATTTCCTTTACTCAGTTTGTGCGGAATAAACAGGATCATACTTCCCTATTCCCTAATAAAAGGAGGAACGGGGAGTTCCGGATAAAGGATATCTACCTATGTCACACTTAATTTTGGTCAAAATTTAAAATTAATTAAATAAGTAGTTTTTTCACATTGACTTAAAAAAATATTAGGCCGCCATTTTATTCCATCATGTTGAACTCCTACCACAATTTTACCAGTTTTTAACTTTTGACAAAATTTTTAGTCAATTAAATAAGAAGGTTTTTTTACAATGATTTCTTAAACATGTCATTTGTCCGCCATCTTGAATTCCTACCAAAATTTTACCAGTTCATCTGTATACCACACTTAATTCTTGGCAAAATTTAAAATCAATGTAGTTTTCCAGACTTATTTTCTAAACATTTTATTAGGCCGCCATCTTTTATTCATACCAAAATTTTATGTAGTTCATTTGGACAAAATTTGGACAAGTAGTTTTTTAGTAATAATATTTTTAGCATTTTACTAGGCCTCCATTTTGTTTCGCCATAGTGGATTTTTATCAAAATGTATACCCTTTCATCCTTAATTTTTGACGAAAATTTAATGTAAATCGGCTAAGTAGTTTTTTAACTATGCCGCCAACCAACAGGCAGACAGACACAGTGACCGACGATATTGAGAAGACATGTTTTTTGCATCTAGAAACACTAAACGTGAATATCTGAAAAAATATCGGAGGGTGATTTACTACGATTACTTCTCTTGCTAGAGGGAAACAAAAAAAATGTTTTTGTCCGTATATTTTTCAGTTTTACTGATTTTTTTCGATAATTGCATCACCCATAACGGGTGGAAAAATTATAGAAATTGCGACGAATATTCCCCTGCCTCCGGCACCAATTTAACAACATGGCGAATGTGGATTATTAAACAATGTAGTAAACGATTGTAATGGTGAAGATGCTCACTGCACGTACAAAACATTTTTTGCAAAAAAGGTGTACGTGAGGATCTAATTTACATTAAAACCAAATTTCCTTGTTTATCCGATGTTATAAAAGTATTTGAGACTTTTTAATAATAAGGGCAAATATTCCTAAATAACAACCAATCCAACCACGAAGAAAAAACTAATTAAAGTGCAAACTGTTGGTTTAAACAAAACCTAGAGTAGACGGTTTTTCCACATTCCTATGCACAAGACAGCTTCAAGAACCTTTATTGCGCAAGATCAAATTTCATTTGGTGCCTGGTTAACACTTACTAGTCTATAGTTCAAAAAAATATATTTTATGAACAGTTTATAGCATCCTCCCATATTAATGTGTACTTGTATGTTAACTAAATTTGTATAAAAATATCAATGATTATTGGTTACGAACACAAAATTCAGAATGTTTAAACACGCCAGTTTTTGTAAAAAATATCTGCCCAGTTCCAAACCAAAATGATAGTAATTTTTTCAAATAGATTATAAAACCCCTTCAGGTACAAAATTTATAAAAATAAATTGGTAGGTTAGTATTTCATTTTTGACTTGAAAATATTAAACGTAAAAAGGGAAACATATGTGGAGATACATAAAAAATACCCCTACCTAAAGATAGCTTTAAGTAACTTTACCCTTAGAAGTTTGATTACTGGCTTTCCTGCAGAGATTTTGGACAAGACGGCTGGGAAAAACGTATTGCACAGTACATTATAACTAATAATTTTCTTTGCCAAAACATACACAGAAGTTATTTTTAATTTAACCTCAGTTTTTTAGTAATTAGGTGTGGAAAAACTATTTTTTTAATAGTCAGTTTATTTCTTTATTTAGTCAACCCCCATCCCCCAATCATAAACTCTTCGGCACGCCTCTGTACATCAGGAACACACTCTTAAAAATAAAATGCATATTTCCTCAGTTAACATTAAAATTAGTTTATGTTCATTTTGTATTAGGTAATTTTGCATAATGTAACAATAAGAATTTTTTACTTTCAACTGCAACCTTGATATTGTCATTTAAATTGCTTCCATTACATAATTATAATTATGCTATTACGTTAATGTGTAAATAAAATACAGAGCAGTTTTCCATTTAGTTCAAATAATAATAGTATCTTTGCATATATACATATATTTCTCTCTATACTAACAATGGTAGTAACAAACAACCTAAATATAGCCCCGCAACAGATAAAAATAGAAAATAAGCTTCATATTAAATTGGGGACTCCAATTCATTATTACAATTTGACATATTGGGATAAAGTGTTTTGTATATCATACTAAAATACAAATATGTCTATGTTTACAATTTATTAACCATTGTTACACTTCTTAATAACAAAATAAACTGATGTTATTTTTGAAAATAAAAATATATTTAAAAGAAATGTATTTACATTAACTGAATTGGCTGGGGTGTGAGATGTATTTTTGTTTTTCTTTTCTGACCTGATCAGTACTACTGTTTCTGCCTTAATTAAAATGTGACCTTTCAAACTATTAATTTTAATTTTGTATTCTTAATGACCCGTTTAAAATGTTCGACTTTGTTATATGCTCTGCTGTAAAATCTAGTTTTTTTTACTGCTTTTAATAAAAATTTGACCACTTTGGAAAGTGTACTTTACAGTTACAGACCAAATAGGCCGTTTCCAAGACGTTGCCGGCTCGTACAGGGCCGTTTCTAGGGGTATGCAAGACGGGCGCATGCCCATACGGTGTGATATATTTTTTAGTCGCTTGGGATTACTAAGAGCGCCCCAGAGCGGTATTTTTTAATCGGTTGTTTTTCTTAAAAATACCACGGCATGATGACTTGTTTAGTCGGCCTAGCGTTCGTACCACAGATTACAACTATGGTAAATAAATATGATTTTTTGAGACCCTGCCTTGCGAGGTAAACATTTCGTTTTTTTTTTAAATTTTATTATTCAAACTAAATTTTTTGACTTTTTTCGCCACATTGATGAGCGGAGCGGGCACTTAAACTAAATAGTTTTATCAGTATCTTCGAGTGATATGCAATTATATATATCTCCTAGATCCTGCATCGGAATTAAAATAGGATTTTTTGTAACACAACGAAACATTTAAAAAAATCGGTAAATTTCCTTTACCCGAAACTTCCCTCCTTATGAATATTTTCTTTTATTAGGAATGGTGATGTATATCCGATTTAGTTCCGCACATAAATTTAGTAACACATATATTAATTGCGTTTTCTTTCATTTTTGTGGAATAAAGAAAAAATTCAGGAAGGAATGTTCAGTTAGGTTCCTTTACAGATTGTTTTCAGTTGTATATCAAGGTACTAAATCTGCGAAAATTGCAACTACCAAAAAGAAGCCCATTTCATGGTCAAATAAAATACAGGGTAATCTATTAAAACTATAAACTGTTTTTGATGCTTTTTCGTAACACCTTATATACCCTAGAACATTCGTGGAAGAAAAAATTTAACCTCAAAAAAGAAAATTAAGAAAAGGACAGTTATTAGTGAAACTCCCAATACCATATTAAACTGGGATTGTGGTTTTTTGTTACGATTCATTTTATCGTATGTATATTTATTTATTTATTTTTATTTGTTTATTTTTAGAGTTCGGTAAATTAAATTACAGAAAAGAAGCCCGTATAGCGAAATACATATATACCTAATGTAAATAATTTTGCCAATAACTTTTAAACTTTATTCAATAAAATTAATTTTTGTGAATGAACATTTTTCCACATTTCTATATAATAAAACTAAGCAAAAATTAAAACTAATACTTACCGTATTTTTGGTAAATTTTCAGACAGTTAATTTCACAAAAAAAATATCAACGTAGTTTCGAAAATGTACACCTACTACATAATAAAAATGTGAAAAATAATATTTTATTCCACCTCGAAAATTTTACTCCGTGAAGTCGGCGCCATACTAATAAAGACAGTAAAACCTTATACACGTAGTATTAGACATCAAAACACCGAACGGAAGCTTATACGGTTTTTGCCAATTAAGAAATCATAGTTCTTGTGATAAGACCGTGTCAAATTGGAATTACTATCCGACGTTTCGCCTTCGATTGCACGAGGCATCTTCAGGGATCTTTACTCCACGAGATCTGAGTTTCATCATCCGTTTTAGTTTTATCTATACGAGTTTTATTGGAAAAATCGAGATTAACAAATGATACACTACATAAGATTTTTTTTCCTGATATAATGGTGAACGCGTAGAACCGAGACACGAGCGTGGACTATTAAAAAACTTCTTGCAATATATCCTGGCGCAAAAAACAAAATCTCGCCATTTAGCCATTTTTAACATTTTTAAATATTCTTGCTATTCGACGACTTCGGCAATATTCTGAATATCCCCTGAAAATTTTATTTAAATTGGTTAAACTATCGCGGGCTAACCGATGTATAAACATAAAAAAAACAAAATGTCCACCATTCCGCCATTGTTTTAATATGCTTGCTATGGGACCATACCGGCAATATCCTGAATGTCCCCTGATAATTTCATCCAAATTGGTCAAACCATCGCGCAGTAATCGATGTGCATACATAAAAAAAAATACATAGGGTCAAACTATGACCTCCTCTTTTTTTGAAGTCGGTTAAAAATACTAAATTTTGAGGTTGCACATTTGCATGGTCCTGTATACATAAAATTACATAATGGGATACAAAAAGAGATACCTGTCAGCAAAAGGGGTTGTATGTCTATTACACATCTCAATGGTTTAGTTAGAAAAGGGTATTTAAAAGAATGTAAATTTAATTATAAAACTAGCTGCCTTTACCACCCTTATAACTGTTTTTTTTTATATTATTACACAAACGGGTGAACAGATTTCAAAACAAAATATATGGGACCACCAGCGTAGAGAGGCGTCTTCTACAATTTGGCGTTTGACTCATCAAAATCGGCCCAAGCCGTTTAGACACTATGGGCGAACATAAAAAAATACATACATAAAAATACATACATACATACAGGTCGAACTGAGAACCTCCTCCTTTTTTGAAGTCGGTTAAAAACTAAGTTTCATCGTTCTTTCTTGGATGATTTTCTGTATAAAAATACATTTCTCCTAAATACGAGAGTTTTTAATATATCTAAATAATAGAGATATAACCCAAACTTCGTTACGCAAGTACTGGCTTGTACAAATGCTTCCCAGGCGTGTAGCGATAAAACATTTTACAAAAGAAAAGCAAAGTGAACATGTTTTTTGAGGCCTTTTTAGCAATATTTACATTATGGGGATGTTCTGAAATAAAATTTTTATACAGTAGCGGATTTAAAGGTCCCCCCCCCGAACCACTGGGAGTTACAATATTATGTATAATATACAGTGAAACCTCCCTTAACGAACATCTCCGAACAATGGACACCTCTACTGCACTTGCTCTTGACAACGGCCACTGACAGTAAAATTTGGTACATTTTTAATAAAAACAATAAATTTGACCTCCTCAGAACGGACAGATGTTCAGATAATTTTTGAAAAACCCACATTTAATGCCGGTATTTTTATTGCACATTATGGGCAATATTTAGATCTATGCTAATAAGCGGCGCGGCGCCTACCTATTGTCAATAGCACTAGTTTAACAATAGGCTGGCTTATGCTGTCTGGCTTGTAGGTAAATTGCGGTGAATTGCATAATAAATAGATCACCTTATTTTTATAAAATGTAGTCTTCATCAATAGAATATCTTAGTTTTGATGTTACTCTGGTGCGATCAATATGTCTGTCTTCAAACAAAAGAAAGCTTTTGAGTCTTCAAGAAAAAGTTGAAATAATCCAGTACCCGGAAAAAAGCAAACCTAGTGTTAAGAGTAAAAAATTCTGTGTAGGAATATCTCAAATTAATGATATTTTGAGAAACAAGAGGGATCTTAACAAGACCAAATTGTCTACGACTGGTTTTGTAAAGTACGCTCCACATACATTCCAATATCCAGTACAATAATAAAAGAAAAAGCACAAGAAATTGCGAAGAATCTAGAAGTTGATGGTTTTAAAGTATCAAATGGATGGTTGGAGAAGTTCTGTCAACGTCATAATATCGCTTTCAAATCCATCTGTGGCGAAGCAGCGGCTGTAGACTTTATTCAGGTAACTGATTAGCGGACGAAATTATGTGGTATTATCAAAAACTACGAACCAAGAGACGTTTATAACGTCGATGAAACGGGACTCTTTTTCCGCGCCTTGTAAAATAAAACGTTTTCTTTAAAAGGGGAAACATGTGCTGGCTGGAAAGCGTCCAAGGAGAGACTCACCATTTTACTTTGCTCCGCAATGAATGGAGAAAAAGAAAATACACTGGTGATTGGAAAAAGTAAAAAAACCTGTTGTTTTAAAGGATCATGCGTTGAAAAAATGCCACTTGAATGGTACTATAACAAGAAAGCGTGGATGACAAGGGATATAATGTCGGATTGGTTGATGAAATTTGACCGATATTTATTTTTGGATAATGCTGCATCGCACTCAAAACTGATGTTAAAATAATTTTTTTACCGCCAAATACGACATCACATTGCCAGTCATTGGACCAGGGCGTGATTCAAAATTTTAAAAACAACTACAGAAAGTTTTTAATCAAGCGACTGTTGTCATCCATGGAGTATTCGGAATCTACCGAACAATTGGAGAAATCCATAAATGTTGTAAGTGCCTTGATTTGGATTGTTGCTGCATGGAAAAAAGTTTAATCCAAGACCATCAATAACTGCTTCCGCAAAGCTGGATTCGACGAAATTCTCGAGGAAAACGTTGACTATGATAGTGAAGATGATGTGCCATTATCAGAATTATGTAGACATACCAAAGTATTCTCTTCCGACTAAACTTCATATTCAGAAATTGACGACAGTTTATTCACGGAAAATCCGAACATAAGTGTACGTGAGTGCATCAGTGAATTTCAAAATAGTGAGAACGGTCAGATTTCATCTGACAGTGATGATGAAGAAATGATTTCTTCCAATATTAAGAACATTAAGGAAGCATATAAAATGATAAGCATATTGAAAAAATGGATTATATGTTATCTGGAGATTCTGTTTTAGGGGAAAAAATCTCAGAAGTTGCGTCTAAAATGGAATCTCAAATTATTAAAAATAAATTAACTAGTTTAAGACAAACACTTAGTAGTAGAACTGTATCAAACTGTATATGTAGGTAGTATAATATTTTATATAAGGTAGTACATTTTTATTGTATGCATGTATGTATGTAAAAGATGTTGGTGTATACGTAGTAACAATTATATTAATAATTTGTACTAAACATATTATTTTTTTTCTTAAAAATAAAATATTTTTTAAATAAAATTACATTGGTATTTAATTTATTCACTCCCCATAACGGACACCTCTATACAACAGACAGTTGCTGTGGCACGGCTACTGTCCGTTGTTGAGAGGTTTCACTGTATATACATTTTTTCGCCCCCCTCCACGACAAGATCCGCCCATGATTTTATACATCTTAAGGTAACAAAATTTAGTGCCTAGACAATAAATTATTTGGTGATAACTTTACACATATCCTATAAACTATAATTTATTTCAAATTTTTAATTTACTATTATTATTTTATTTATTTTTGATCATTATTTACTTACTCTACAAACAAATAAATTATGTTCTTTATTATTTTCCTCCATAACAATAGATTTTATTCATGGAATGGAGTTTTACCGAATATTTAAACATTTTATTAGTCCTCCATTTTGTTTTGCATTTAGGATTCGCACTATTTTACAAATTTAGCAGTCTATCCCTGTGTAACACTCGAATTTTGTGCAAAATTTTAAGTCAACTGGCTAAGCAGTTTTTGGTACTGTTTTGTTAATATTTCATTAGACAGTTATTTTACTCAGACAAAAAGGGTTTGCATACAAATTTTACCAATTTATCTTTATATCACAATTTTTTGTGCATTTGATGTCCATTCGATAAGTACTTTCTTAATAATGATTTTTTTTACATTTTGTCATGTCGCCATTTTCTTCCGTCGTAGTGGACTGTTACCAAAATGAAACCATTGCATCCCATATGACCCTTGATTTTAACCAAAATTTGAAGTTTATCGGGTAAGTAGTTTTTGTATGTCGAGTACAGACCGACGGAAAGAAGAAAACATGTTTTTCGGAGTCCAGGGACATGGTGGAAATGCACCACATATACACAGAATCGAAGTTTCATAAGTAAACACACATTACAAAAAAAAAAACAATATCTGTATCATCTTTAAATTTAATTGTTCTGAAATTTGCAGTTAGCGATATTTTGAATAGAATCGCGTTGTATACTGTCAATGAACACTATAGCGAATATTTTTTGCATGTTTTTATTTTTTTTTAGCTCTTATCTCTTTGGCGAGAGGATGAAGGAATGTGGTTTCAAAACGATAACGTTTTAGTCATACAGAGGAGCTTGCACGATTTTTATTTCGGTTACTGTTAGCAACAAATCAACTTATTTACATTTACATAATGCCTCTAAAACGATCAGAAGCAGTGCAACTCGGGCAATTAATGCGTTGTATACGAAAATGTTTGTCTCAAGAAAAATACGTCAACTGGGTCTGCAGCAAATAATCATGGGGGAGAATGAGAAAAGCATGTCGAAAACCGATTCATAATCCTGACTGCTAGAAGAAACCCAACATTCACCTCTTCAAGAATTAACAGCTTCTTCAGGCAAACTACTGGAACAATGATTTGTAGTCAAACTGTTAGAAGGTTGCCTACATGTAACCCACGCCCATGGTTGACGGCGGAACATCGTGCATGCACGTTTTCGTTTATACACATTTAATGGTCGAAAATTAGTATGGAGATAAAGAGGACAGCGATACAAGGAAAATTTTGCGTGTGGGGAAGCATGTTAGAATGGCCGCACTGACTTAGTAGTCTTAATTAATGAGACAATGACTGCCATACGATATCGGGATATGGTTGTAGAGCCAATAATCGTGTCATTTATTGATGCACTAAGCGAAAGACTTGTTTTCATTCATTCAAGAATGGAGTGCACACTCACACCACGCTCTACTTACGTAGAACACGTCCGAGCTGCAATGTCTAAACAGTTCAACCAGCTCAAACAGCCTCCCCAAACTTTAGAGTAGTTGGCTAAGAGGTTATAGGCAATTAGGGAAGCCATGCCTCAGCAATTTAACAATACAATATTATAATGAGTTTTCCAAATAGAGTAACATCACTAAGAAGAGGCAGGGGAAGTCCCACAAAATAATATTTTTTATAGGGATGTTGTGAATTTCACAATAAATTCATTTATCGGGTTTCTTGTAATTTTTTTTTCACTTTTTTCAAAAAGACTGTTTCTTTTGTTTTTTTTTATGGATGTCTCATAACGTAAACGAGTAAATATTTATTTATTATAGCTGGTTTCATTCAGTTTTGAATATTCACGCATAAAAGTTAGAAACATTTTGGTATATCCACTCTTATTTTTCAGCAGTGTACATTCAAATATAAACAGAGGCAAAATTGTCTAAAATTAATTACATTTTGTATGTTTTGCGAACCTTTGGTAATTTGAACGTTTTTTAAATTTAATAATTAAAATTTTTAATATGAACTACTCGCGACCTTACAAAATTTTGTGGCTTTTCCTTATAAAATGTTATTTAATGTTAATTAATTTTATAAATTTAATAACAAAGCACTTCGAGTTTTGGGACTTGTCAAAAGAAATACCAAAGACTAAAAACATAGATGCTGTAAAACTACTTTATACTTCATTAGTAAGACCTCATCTAGAAAACTCCTCTGTTATATGGAATCCAGATTATCAGACTTATGCCAACAAACTAATCCTAGTTCAAAACAAATTTTTAAGATATATTGCTTTTAAAAAACAGATACCCCTTAAATAACAATGATTATTGCAGCCTAGAGAAGGAATTAAACTTAATAAATATCACTGAACGCCTAAAAACAATTGACATTATTTTCTGCTATAAAATTGTAAATATATATATATATTGATTGTCCTGAATTGCTTTCTACTTAACAGTGTCATTAATTATTGTGCTATCATTAAGGTTTTTTTCTTATTGCCAACATTAATTCAAAAGAAAAGTTTTACTTTATATCTTGTTATAGAATGCTTTGACTATGTACCCTCAGCAGTTTTATTTTAGATAATACCTTGTTTATTATTTGCATAATATTTTAATGCGTTACTTACTCTGATTAAAAAAAACTGACTATACTTAGTTATGGAATGCTGTGGCTATGTACCCTCAGCAGTTTTGTTTTGGGTGATACCTTTTTGGTTAATTATACAAAGTTTAACGTGTCACTATAGTATATAACTTTAGATTTAAGGAAATATGATATTAATACATTGTACGATTTGGGTGTATTCCATTTGTAAAATAAATAAATTTTGCAAAAATTCAATTTTTTGTCCTTTATTTTCTTTTAATACGGAAATTTCGGTAGAACGAACCTCGAAACGTAAATCGTTTAAGTGTTCTAATTTTATATCTAGATCGCTGAGCTCAATTGTAATCTATTGGAACAGCTGACTAACTATATTATTAAAGTTTTAGCAAGCTATATTCCTTAATTTTGTTGGTAACTGTAATCTATTGGAATAGCTAACTGGCTAAAAACCTCTTCTGCCATATCATCACTTACATATATTACATTTTTGGAAGTTATATTCCTTAATTTTTTTCACTAATTCATCAATTTTTTTCTGTTGTCCTTGTCTTTGTCCTGTTTCTTAAATTTCCACCCAGGTAAATATTGATATTTATTGAATAACGAAAATGTTTCAATTCATTCTTTTTCCAAACTTTCCACTTTCTCTCAATTGAGGAGGAGTAAAAATGATTTCTTCTAAATCGTTCATTGCCTTCGAAAACACTTTTTTGACAATCTATCAAAAACGCAACTAATTTAAGTTTCTATCCTTGGCTTGTTTAGTACCATAGTAACCATTGTCAAAATGTCAATTTTACTTTTTATTTGTTGATGGTGGCGAAACTTGTGGTTGGTTATACAGGAGTGTTACTTTGTACATTTCTCACATAGTTGTATTTGTCACAAAAAACGTTTTCATTTGAATTTAAAAGGTATGATTGTAAATAAAATAGTATACAAACCTCGGTGAAAAGGTTTCATTCCTGTCACGAGAAATCCTTTTCTCTCAACATGAATGAAACACTTTCCACCTAAGTATGTAATGTACAATACTTGACGTTCCTAAACTTATATTAACTACATGATAACCATCCTTAATCAGATATCCAGGTGTGCAATCAGGCCCTATTGCCTTGTTTACTTTTTAATTTTTTATATCCTCATATATTTCACGTTCAGTAATAAAAGATTCACAGAAAAACCCACCAGTCAGTGGTACTTATTTTACACAACAAATTTTCTTCTGGAGAAAAAAGGGACTAAAAAACAAAGCAAATCCATTAGCTATGAACTTCTCACCCTTAAAAGAAGTAAGATCATCATCATCATTAACTTCATCGGACACGCCACCAGTGTTTTTTGGGTTTTTACATAAGACCAGAAATCCATAGGATTTTTATTCAAACTACCAGCCACACGCTCTTTTTACTGTTTATGAGCAACTTTAATTTTAGATTTTATATCTCATTTTGTGTTTTGTGAAACTGACAAAAAACAGTGTTAACTTGGGTAGAAATGTCTTATATCAGAAGCGAGATGAAAAAAAATTAAACACACGTGTTGCATTATAAGCTCATTGTATAACAAGTTTTGAATATGTTTTCACACTAGGTGTCACATAAGTCCCATGAGTGTTAAAATATTTTTTAAACATGTTATACTATACTTTTTCTACGTCTGTATTTCTAATAAAAATATTTATTTAAATTTAACCATGCAACAATAAAAATGCTTATCATATTTCTTTTTATTGACAACAGTTACAGTAAACAGTATTCGAAAACCCCAATATGGCGATACAAAAATTAAACAAAAAATATTATTAATTTATAATATTTAAAAATCCAGGCACCACGGCTGCGGGCATCAAAATTAAACACACGTGTTGCATTATAAGCTCATTGTATAACAAGTTTTGAAGATGTTTTCACACTAGGTGTGACAGTTTGGTGGCAAGAGCCACACATAAGTCCCATGAGTGTGAATATATTTTTTAAACATGTTATACACTATACTTTTTCTACGTTTGTATTTCTAATAAAAATATTTATTTAAATTTAACCATGAAACAATAAAAATGCTTATCATATTTCTTTTTATTGACAACAGTCAAAGTAAATAGTATTCGAAAACCCCAATATGGCGATACAAAAATTAAACAAAAAATATTATTAATTTATAATATTTAAAAATCCAAGCACCACGGCTCCGGGTATCCGGAAGCATACGTACGTCTAGTTCTTTTTTTTTTTGACAATAATGGAAGATTTTTTACAGACCGTTGAGCTGTGTGACCGAAAATGTATACAGGCTTAGTTTGGTGAGTGTTTTTACAACTCTTCATAATAGCAATAGAAAATAGTATATTGTGCAATAAATGCCGAAACACACATATTTCATACGAATGGTGTCACGAGCCGAAGACGAGTGCAGCAAACACACGAGTATAAAATGTGTTATTTGCACTTGTTTCACACTATACTCGTTCTACTACTGCATAGGAAACTTTTCAAAATTAAATTATATTTATATAACAGTATATTTTCCACACTTTAGTTCTAAGTTCTAAATATATAGTATCGCCGCTCGGTTCATAATGATGATGATGATGACGGTAACTAATAGATTCTTTTGCGTTTGCGATTCTATCGTGTTTTTTTAATTCAAAACTAAACGTTATGAGTTATGAATACTTTTGCTGGCTTCAACTCAATGACTGCAATAAAACTACCTGGATCGTTTCCATTGTGTAAACAAGAGCTTAGCAATAAATAGACAAAAATAAGTAATAAAGTAAAAAGAATAAAAAATAAAGAAAAGAAGTGTGTCAAATCTCATCACATCAAGAAAAAAGCGTAAATGTTTCAACAAAGGCGACAAGTCTACACCATTTAACTAAATTAGAAACTTTAACGCAACGGCTCACTAATGATTAAACCCAAATAAGCTGTAGCATCAGGCGTCTGATGCATGATAAAAAAAACCGTTCTGAAAATCGTTCAATAATTTACCTCGATGGGACATGATTTGACAAGATCCGCCTTAAATACCATTTCACTGATCAAATTAATATAAACACATCATATGATCATTTTTTGCTATCCTTAGATCTCAAATCTGCATTAAATACATAAATATTAGTTGGATCCCTGACTACATGTCATAGAAAGTGGAATCGACCCAGGCAATTTTATTGCAGTCATCCAGGCATTTTTCGTGAAATTTACTATAGCTGCACCGTGATTTGGATGTGTTACCGCGTTACAAATTCTCTAATTCTATTGTCTGCCTGGCAACGAACAAAAAGAAAATTAAAAAAATGTATGGCTAAATATACTAATAGTTAATACTGCGAGTAAAGAATGAGACTTACCAAGAACCCACAATAACGACAATAGCAAAAACCAAAACTGAAATAGGATAACTACTACACAAAAGTCCTATACTATAAAATAATGTAGCTACTTTTTCTTGAATTGTAGATCTTTGTGACGAGCCCTTATTATGAGGCTCTTCTGCTCTGGAGCTCATGTTACGTTTACCATTTTCAGGCTACTTAGGGTTAGTGGTAACTGTAAAAAATAAATAAGCAAATATAGATATTAAAAAGAAATCCTATTTTAAAATAAATGTATAAGTAACAAGTTTATAGGCGCGCATTTTCTGTTTTATTCCTATTATATTAAAAGAGAAATATATTTACATACAGGGTTAGTAAAAAGAACCGCAACGCTATATCTGCAAAACTTCAAACCCCTAAAGTTGTGCTTACAAAATTTGGCATTTGAGAGTTTGTGGACATGCGGAATTGAAAAACGGTATCGGCACTGTTGCCCGATTTCCCAGTTTTGCGCTACAAGTAGACATTTTCTATTTCTTAAATGGAATGCCCCATTTATTTTTATTGCAATAAATTGACCGTCTTAAATTTAGTAAAATCCTAAACTTTCAAAATTCTATCTTCACTAGTTGCTGAGATACAGAAATAAAAAAATATAGAAAAAGTACAGGAAGACCAAATTATCTTTTAAACTGCTAAAGTTGTGCTTACCAAATTTGGTAATTATGGATTTGTGAGCATGCGGAATTGAAAAATGGTATCTGTAAAGTTGCTATATTTCCCAGTTTTGCGCTAAATGTAGACATTTTCTAATCTTCAATGTAATGACCCATTTATTTTATTGAAATTAAAGGCTTTTGAGTTATTAAGCTCTTTTTCTTGTTAAGTGATATTGGTGGCTTTCCACAAAGAAAAAAATATAAGAATAATTACTTCTTAGTCCTGCGTACATTGAAAAAAGCAATTATTTCGAACCTACATTACCAGTCGTTCATTCCGGAAGAAGAAAACATGTTTAAATCAGCATATATTGAATTATAAAAAGTTCTGTTTATATATACTGTGGCCCCCACTACCATCTAAACCCCATTTATAAACCATTTGAATGGTGTTATTAATTTCAACCATATTTTCCATGATTACATCGGACTGTATTTGCACAAGTTTTTACACAGTGTGGTTCAAAAGGTCTTACAATGGGACACAGTTTCGTTTCAATTACTTTGACATTCAATGTGTAATATTATTTTTAGCTTCTGATACTACCTGATATGAAGGATATTTATTAGCCTCTCTGGTCTTTGCTCCTAGCCGCATTGTTATATAGTCATTTTTTGTTTGACGAAGATCAACTTTAAGATTTAGAACTTCGTAACCACTGTAGAGCTTTAATTCCTCAGGACACGATGAATTGTGAGCTTTTTTAGCCTTTTTTAAATCTTTTTAGAGTCGAATTTACTGCAAGTTCTAAAACTTCTGCCGCACTTCTTTTCCCAGATTTTATCAGGTTTGTTTTTGCAGCTAAATATAGGTTTTCGGGAGTAAGACTCGAAACAAGTGACTTCACTTTTCTCTGCTTGGTATGATCAGAACTAATTTCAAATATTTTTTTCGGCCCGCCTCGACTCATCTTCAAAACAGTAGATGTTGGTGTGATAGGTGTATAAAACTCGGGAATAATCAACTCGTTGCTCAGCTAATTCGAGTGGTTATTACAGAAAGGTTCGTTAGTATATTTACATTGCCACCACCTACAAAATAACTTTGTCACAAACACTTTGATAACGACTTTTACCTGCTTTACTAAAGTTTCAGATGGGTTCAATACACAACATTTGTCCAGAACATATTTTACTGATCGTTCATTATACTCCAGTGACGAAAATCCGTAAAAGCTCTTATCTCTTAAAATTAAAAACAACTTAAAAAACACAAAAATATATGAATTACAATAAATCATTCATGTTTTTAATTCATCAGACCTTAACAAAATTTAGTTTATAGCTTAATTGCTTCGGATTTTTCAAAACTTGTTATAACAATAGTAAGTGCATACCTGCCGCTATATTCTCCATAATAAAGATTTAACAAGTTTATGGCACAGAACATCCAAACAAGCTTAGTAGTAGTTACTCCGTTAAAGTATCGGGCACATCTAGATCGCGTTGGCCGTGCTTGGAAGATGGAAGTACAGACTGCTGGTGCGGCCAATGGCGCTGCTTTCTCCCTTTCAGTCAGTCATTGTGAAGGAGTTATTGAACTATGTATCTGGGGCAGTAGCAGTTAGTTTGAACGGGTTGTGAAATCTGATTTATGACGTCCCAAATTTATAATCTGTCCCTGTGTGCGCCGCACTGAATTCGCCGAAATCATGATTGAAAATATTAACCAAGATCCTCCAACGGCCAAGTTAATAGACACAATTGTCGAATTTGGTCTAGAGATAATCCTCATTGGATGGAAGAACTTCATACCCAACATCCTCAGAAAATTAATGTATGGGCGTGGGGTGAAATCTGGTATCAACATAATGATGCTGCACCGCATTCTTTAAGAGAAGCCACGCAGTTCCTAAACAACCAATTCCCGGGGAGGCTGATTGAAAGACGTGGTGCATTAAAGTGGCCACCTCGATCCCCTGATATGACTTCACTGGACTTCTCCATATGTGTATACAAGAATCATCCAGAAAATTTAGACGAATTCCGCAAAAGAATCCGCACCGAAATTGCATTTGCAGCATCGGATATGTTGAGCAACACATTGCAAGAGTTTTATGATTGACTTTGGTACTGTCTGGCAAATAATGAGAACCTCTTTCAATATTTAATTAAAGAATAGTGTCTTTAAAATAAGTATTCTGTTAGGTTATTGTTGTTTTAGTCCGTTGATTTTTGATATCCTTCTTATCTTAGCGTTATTGGTGTTTTGTGGCCCGTTGGACTGGGTGTACCATTTTCTAGAACGTCACCCCAGATCTTTCAAACCGTCTAGGGGAAAATATTAAATGCAACATAGCTGAGGTTTTTACAGATATGATTACACGTTTTTTTACTAACTTGGAAGTGGAGCTAGAAGGAATCCCTCTATAGACATTTATAAATTATGACAAAAGCAATTTAATGGAAGATCCCAGTCGCTCGAAGGTTCTAGTAAAACGGGGATCAAAACATCCAAAAAGGTGAACATCTAGAAAGGTGCTTAGATTCAGTATTTAGCATATTACGACCTTATATAATATGAAATGAAATGAAATACTTTATTAGCAAAGTTGTGCTATAACATAACAAATAAATACATATAAACTATACACAATTATCACCTAATAGTTTTCTTTTACAAAACCTATCATTAATCTTCAAAATCTCTTACATTATTAGCTGCACTGACATACAGTGTAAGAGCATTATATTCTACCAAGTCTTTAAAAAACCATTGGAACATATATATTATATATTTGAAGATGTTCATGTATTATATGCATGGATATCATTTACAAATTTAATTTTCTTACAGATATAGTCAGCTAATATACTGTGAATCATCTTAAAAATAAACAACATATTTAACATAACTAATATTTGGTTAATAATCATAAATTCCAAGGTAGACAACATTCCAGATATTCTTGTATATCGTTTGACTCTTGAAATTATACGCATAGCCCTTTTTTTCAACACCTGAAACCTATCCTTTTCAGTTTCGTTGACAAATAGTACTATAGTCGGATAATATTCAAAATGTGTATTAATAATAGTTTTATAAACAGTAATTCGAGGCTTCAGAGACAGTGATTGACAAGTTCTTCGAAAATATCCTATTTTTTTATTTACTTTGTTAAATATGTAGTTAGCATGGCTTTTAAAATTTAATTTATTATCAATTATTATTCCGAAGTATTTACGCTCAACAACATATTGTAGTTCTTCACCAAACAAACTTAATTTTGTAACATTAACATTAATTTTGTTATTTAAAATTATAACATTTGTTTTCTTAATATCTACAAATAACTTATTTATTAACAACCGTGACTCAATCTTCTTTAACTCACTAGACACGTCGACAATTGCATCTTCAGTACTTTCACTGGTTACATGCGGAACACAATGAAGCTTCCGTATTCGTTTTACATAAAACTAACCTACAAAGACAAAACTTAAAAAGGAAGTACACATTTGCAGTATAAAAATGAGTTATAATTTTAATATTGTGACTAAATAGAATCGTTTATAACCTATATTTTAAAAAAAGTATCTAGGAAAATACTGAAAAATACAGAAATAAAATTTAAGTTTGACGTAAATGGACGGAAACGAATGATGTAACTTTCATTGTGTTCCGCGCTTTATTGATATACATGTATCGTCAGCAAATAAATTCAACAAAGTACTATCAGAAAAACAATCAACAATATATATATTCAATATATATATATATATATATATATATATATATATATATATATATATATATATATATATATATATATATATATATATATATATATATATATATATATATATATATATATATATATATATATATATATATATATATATATATATATATTTATATATATATATATATATATATATATATATATATATATATATATATAGGCAGAACACCTGTATGATTAGTAGACAGAAATGATACGCTAGATACAACAACAGAACCAAATCTGGTTGGCTAGATGCAAAAGAGTTCGAGGACTGGTTTAGATCACTGTTATTGCCTTATTTTTAAAAATGCAAGAGATCTTAAAGCAATGATAGGCGACAACCTATCGATGCACCTTTTACCAGTTATGATAAATCTGTGCCAAGAAAATAACATTAAGTTCATATTTTTGAAAGTGCCCTTGATGACCTAAAAGAAAATGAATCCGAAAAGAAAAAAGAAAGATCGGAAATTGTTTAGAGAATTTATATGTATCGGCAAGAATGAACATTTTTACGGCAAGAAGAAACTCAGGTGGTTGAACTTTTGACTAAGAAAGCTGGCTACAAAGTTTATTTTCGAAACGATGTTAATATTTAGGTAATAATCATATATTAAAATGTTGGTAATAAAAGAATTAAACATGTTTCTCTATATAATGTGTTTTATTAGAAACTAATTTTTTACATGCAAAGTTCTTTTTTTCATTTGTTGATACCCTTGAAACTTGAAATATAATGCAATTTAATAGGTCGCTCCAAATTGGTAAAATTGCGCGCAACTTGGAACACATAAGATAAAATAAAAATATATTTAAAAATTAAAATTAAATATTTTGCTTAGACATTACAGTTGACACACTTACACATATTTTAGCAACATTAGTTTGTTTTTCTGCAGCGAAACAAACTTGAAAAGTGTATACATATTTTCTGTTTCAGAAAATGTCAAGAAATCACAGAAAACAATCGTCGGCTCGAACGTACACAAAATATACCACAAAAGCCTTAGGGGAAATTAGATCAAGAGCACTTTCATTCAAACAGCATCTAAAAATACAAAATCTCCCTTAGAACTTTATCACGGAAAAATAGAAACAAACAAATGAAGAAGTTAGGGGTTCCATAGTCTTATCATCTGAATAGGAGAATCTTGTAGTCAACGGATTGTTGGTAACTGCCGAATGGGGTTTTCCAGTAAACAGTATGGGCCTAAAGGGAGATTGTTGGTTCCTACTTAGAGAAGTGAGAAAGGAGAGAACCGCGTTTTAGACAAAGCAAACACTGGGTGTACCAATTTCTAGAACGTCACCCAGAACTTTCAAACCGTTTAGTGGAAAATACTAAATGTAACAGAGCTGAGGTTTTTCCAGATATGATTACGCGTTGTTTTACTAACTTGGAACTGGAGCTAGAAGGAATCCCTCCATAGGCAATTATAAATTATGACGAAAGCAATTTAATGGACGATCCCGGTCGCTCGAAGGTTCTAGTAAAACGGGGATCAAAACATCCAAAAAGGTGTTTAGATTCGTCCAAAATGAACACCTCAATTTATACTAGCAAACATAGATTTGGGCGCAACTTGGAACACATAAGATAAAAAAAATATGTTTAAGAATTAAAATTAAATATTTTGCTTAGACATTACAGTTTACACACTTACACATATTTTACATTCGCATGCAATATTTTTTAATGTTTGCTTTTCTGCAGCGAAACAAACTTAAAAAGTGTACCAAATATACAAAAAAAAAGTTTTCATCGAATGATACTTTTATTGTAAGAAAACAGTTACACCTCATATCACACAATAAAATACGCATAAGTTTAACAAACGCAATAAAACAACTTTAGAATAAATCAAAAGTAAAAACTTAAAATTAAAACTCCAACCAAATAACAAACCTCAATACCTTTATTTTGAAAAATAAACTTTTAAAAATGTTAACGCATTAAGAGCCTCGTTGGAAAGATAGAGTCTTATACAATAGTTTCAAGTTTGCTATTCCCTTTCCTGAGCTTTCAAAAATAGGACATTTTTTTTAGAATTGAAAATACAGTTTGGTTTATTTCAGCTTCTTTGTTAGGATTAACAAAAGCTTCGTTTAGTTGAAGTTCAATTGATTTTGTATGTGAGGATTTAGACCTGATTTTGGATAATGGAAGGTTGGACTGGAACAATCTGATTCCGCCTGTTCTTGATCAGAAAACAAACAAGGAAATTATCAGCTGTTCTGCATGTGCATTTATTCGCTTTTATGTACTTACAGGAAAGTAATAATTTTCTTGTACAAGGCTTTCAGAGTTATGTAAATATTTGATTAGTGTAAATAGCGCATCTCTTCTTTTTAGAATTCTCTTCTTTAAAGCATCAAACAATTTCTGACACGTTACATTTTGCATATTATCACTGAGGTTCTTTAACAAGACAGTAATTATATTATCGCAACTCAAAAGTGTAGATTATTTTCAACTCAACGCTTAAACTGCCAGTTTTACTTTTAAAATTGGAGAAAAGTTAATTGTCATGTTGAAATGAAAAGTGGAATCATAACATAGATCAGACAAAACTAAGATAAGAATTCTTTTCGCCCCAGACTGAGCCATTTAGATTTTACTCTCTCTCAAAGTCTGAAATTGTCAAAATTTAAACGCGAACATCTCGAAAACCTTAGAACTAGGTATAGGATGTACTACAGAAAATATGATTAGTATCTCGGAAAGAATCTAAATTTGAAAAAAATTAGCCACGTTTAGAAAATAAAAGTTGACCCATGCCCCGCTTTTTTGAAACAACCTTGAAAATTAGAAAAGAGGCAAATATAACCGAAGATTAAAACATATTTCTGCTATCTTGATTAATTGCTGAGATTTTCTAACAGGCCACTCACCATTAAAAAACCTGTATAGTTTGTTTAAATAAATAATTAAATAATAAAGCAGAGTGTGTGTGCCAAAAATTCCATACAGCTGAAAATAATTCGAGGCAATACTTACCATCTATATTTAGTCCAGTGGGGCAGCGACTTTGTAGTTTAAGTGATGAAACTGTACTGACTAAAGAACCTGAAGAAAGAAAGGGTGAGCCGATTTGATTTGTCCAGAGGCACTTCACAATTTCGTCACGTCGAGTCGGGCAGCCCCATCTCTATTGGCCGATCAAGATTGAAATTGATTTGAAATCGTAAACATGTCAAGAAATGTATTTTTTATGTTTCTCGTCAAACAAGAATTCCCAAGCGTAATTTCCCAGGATCGGCAATGTTAAAACGCGTAATTTTCCCGGGAATTCCCGGGACAGAAACACTAATCCAGATAGGAGTTATTTATTATTATGTAAAAACAAAAGATGATATAATTTCCAGTTTCCAGAAAAACATAGTAAAAGTAAAATTACAAAGAGATACATTTGGACTCTTGTTTAAACATTGTTTAAACATGTTATGTTCTTTGGTTTGTAGAATTTAAGTTTTCACACGAAAAGATAGATATAATATTGTGTCTCAAATATGCAATCAATTGTTTAATAGAAGACTCTGCATCCACATTGCTAACATAAAACCAACAATGCAGTAAACTTAGTGCTGCCCTTGTTACTACTTTTTACATTGCAGCATTTTTTGGTTTGGCAGATTTATGCAATGCCCCTACTGCTAGTGAATTCATATTTTTAACAGCCAGTGCCTCTCCAGTTGCATAAGCGGCGGTCTCAAGATATTTGTGAAGACTTATTAGAATTGTAATCTTTCGATTCTGTCAAAAATCTAACTAATTCTTTATTAACAGACCTTATTGTATCAGTCACTTGTGCATTAGTCATAGAGTTAACCAGCAAATTTACATTCCCAGTACTATTATCAGATGTATCAACAGACAATTTTCCAGAGCTGCATTCCTCCAGATTAGTCACCTTACTGGAATCCTTTCAAGTTCAGATAACCATATTTTCTGATCATTACCAATACTCTGCTTAAATGTTTTTACCTTAGATCTAGTGAGGCAATTTTGTTAATTAGGCTGGGCACCTTTTTAAAACAATCTTTACAATCTGGGCAGATATAGGAATGTTCGAAACTGTGATGGAACTCCCCTGACTTTTGAGACCATGGGGCTCATGCAATTTTTTCATAACAGTGTGCTATTATTTTCTTTTTAAATACAGATAGAATCACATTTAAAACACTTGGGACAATTAGAGGTTATATAAAAAATTCTGCTGCTCCTTAAAACAAACACAAAGGATGCAAAATTTGAAATTGAGAGGACTATGATGTAACACGTTATTCTCAACATCTGCCAATATTGTCAATAATTGGCCACAATTTCAACTGTTGACCCCCAAAAACTAGTTTAATGTCATTATTTATGTTTTGTTTAAAACAATATATCCTTTATTTAAGACTTTTTAAAGATTTTTTTTATTTGCACAAGTCACCAACTTCAAAATAACTATGAACAGTCTATTCTACAATTAAAACTTCCAAAAACTCATATAGACATTTTCTTCCTTGATGCCAATGGATTGCTCCTGAATGAAATAATGAAAATAAAAAAAATTACAATTTTTTTTTCTTTTCCGAGTTCTAAACAATATTAATGAGGGCTTAAAATTAAATTTCTAGTGGTACAACATTAATCAGATGGAAAAAAAGCTTGAAGGCTTTTTTTTTACTGATCATCACTTGGCTGAGTATAAGGGTATTAAGAGTAGTGTACCATGCCTTGTTTCATTCAGAAATGTCTTAGGCATTCTTGGCCTTTGACCATGCTCCTCAGGTGGTCTGAATTTTTTGATTTCAAAGAAAGACAATAAGGGTTCAGAAATCTTTAAGATTTAGAGATGATTGCAAGTAGGCTCTCACAGAGTTAAATATACTAACCCTATCTTATACTGGAAAACTTACTATTCATTCATCAAAATATAGAAAATTTCATAATGCACAGTGAAGCTCACAATTACAATATAAGAAAAAAAAACAACCTGGTACCATCCCTAAATATTTAGCTGTAAAAAGTTTTAATGTTCTGCCACAGACAAGATAAGGAATAGTCAGACATTGTATTACAAACTATGAAGTATGCAAACACTTAGTGTAATAACCTTTGAACATTGAAGTATGTAAATTTGTTATTGGTTTGGAAATTTACTGCTATGTAGCCATATAATATCACAATGAATTTCATAACAATTAACAGATTGCAGATAGAAAGTTTACAGGCAAAACAATCAGGAAGTAATTACCACTTTCTGGCAGTTGTGCCCATAAAATGTCTATCACCGTTTCTTTTTCTTCTCTTCTGCCTGTTATAAGTGGTAATATTTTATGATTTCTGTCAACAGGGCAATGTGGGATTATTATGGAGCTTGGGTGAGAATAGTCTAATGAGTTTGAGCTGCTAAGGCAGGAGCTTATTTTACTCAAGGGGGTGAAAAAGACATCCAGGTATGTTCAAACTCACACAGAAGCTTTGAAGTCTGTTGAAACTCAAACTAATATAAATATCAGTGTGCAAAAAGAACATGCTATTTCTGAAAATAAGGCTATTGATGATAGAATTAACTGTGTTAGAAAGTTTTAGTAGTGGGTGATCATAGTGCCAGAGACTGACTGTTCTGCTATTTTACATTCGTTACTGGCATGGTTTTTCCCAATTGGCCTATTTCGGAAATTTGTAAAAAAATATTCGATTCTACTTTAGAATTTAACAAGTGTGATTTTGCTATTGTTCTTTTAAATATTAATCATAACTCCAGTATTTCTGACTTTAGAAAATTGTTATGTTTGGGGAAAACGACTGACCATGTTATTTGTTTACAGTGTGATACCAACTTGTAGAATAATAGGTACTTCATTAATAAAATTCAAGATCAATTTAGGCTGTTTAGAAAGTGTCAAAATTCCTCAATTAAAATTATTCAAAATGGAAACAGATATAGGAACAATAAAAAAACTTTATGTAAATTGTTGACATCATATGTACTCGTAGACTGTTTAAGCTCGAATATAGTTCTAGTGTCGGTGCGTGTCTGTGGCGAATTAGAATTTCACAATATCACCGCTTCTGCCAACAAGCTCAAGACTAACCTCTCAGTGCGAATTCAGAGAATGCCGAAGACTCTGATAATGCCTATGAAGCCTGCCATGTGTCTGGCACTCGTGATATGAATGCATTTGGACTCACTCAAATGTTACGGACATCACCCTAATATTTCTAAATATTCAATCAATCAAGAACAAGGTCAATGAAATCTCCATTTTTTTAGCTGATCTATCTAATCCTCGTGTTTTGGTCCTATGTGAACACTGGCTCAGGTCTGAAGAGCCTTTTGCATTACCAAATTACACATTACTAGCCTAAATTCTGTTGATCTGAGTCTCTACATGGAGGTACATTTATATTTGTTCGTCACAATATTCTTAAATTGTATTTCTTTGTAAGCTTTAACAGCTTTAAAAGCATTTGCTGACTTCCTTTGACTTGTGCGTGTTTGTTGACGCGCCTACACAAACCACTTCACATTAATTATCACAAATTGATTATATGTGCACTAATTTTGATACCACGGCGTGATTTCGTGTAGGTTTTCGATAAACTATAGGAAAAGTAAGCAGGCAATGTGTAATGGCAGATTATACACTAATTATCATAGGTTCTCGTAAGCTTGTGGTACTATTGACTGGCATTCTCTATTATGACTGGAAAATCTCTTAACTCTCATTTCACAGGTTGTTATGTGATAAATTTAATAGCTCATTCCCTATTGAATTCTAAAGAAAAAATCTAAAAAACCTTGGATAACAAAAGGAATAAGAGTTTCAGCAAAAAAATGCGATCACTCCATTTCATAAGAAAGTATTTTGTAAATAGTGAATATTTTAACCATGTTCTTTGTAATTACAGATGAATCTATAGAAAAACAATCAAAGTTGCAAAGGAGATCAATTATTATGATAGAATTAATTATGCTAACAATAAGCAAAGTGAAACATGGAAGACAGTTAATGAGTTGAGAGGCAAAGATAAACATATTAATGTGGAGTCAGAGAGTTCTTCTGGGGATATGAATTCTTTTTTTTTGTTCTATAACTTCATCTCTATCAGGCAAAATAACCTCCAGTACTTGTTACTTACAGTTTCTGAAGGGTGTGACTGTTAGGGAATCATTATTTTATTCACCAACTGATCTGGGAGAGATAAAGGAAACCATTTCTGAATTAAGAAGAAATGGAGCTGCTAGATGGGATGGAGTTTCTGTACGGAATTTTTGGAGCTTCCTGATGAGGCTTTAGATGTTTTGGCAGACTGCATAAATCTCTCTTTTTATAGTGGTGACTTTCCCTCTTGTCTTAAAATTACCACAGTTATGCCTTTGTTCAAGGGACGTGGCCAGGAACAGGCTTCAAACAAGAGACCCATAGCACTGTTGCCAACACTTTCTAAAATTGTAGAAAAACTTGTGAAGAAGAGAACGATGGTTTCTCTTGCAAGGAATTGGTTTTGAGACTGCAGCAGTTTGTCTTTCAGGCTTCAAAAGGCACAAATGATGCCATATTTTCATTCCTAGAAAAATTATATTTCAGCCTGAATGAGAGAGAGGCAGCTGCGGCAATGTTAAAGCTAGAGTTATATGATTTTAGGGGTAGAGCACAGGAATTGGTTCTTATCTGAACAACAAAGTTCAGAGTGTTTCTTTTGGTAACTCTATGTCGGTACAGCATACATTGGATTCTGGTTTCCCACATGGATCAGTCTTAGGTCCTATTTTATTTTTGTTCTATGTTAATGACTCTGCGGGCATGAACATAAGAGGCCAGTTCATTCTTTTCGCGGATGACCCTATGATTACTTTGGCATGACAATAACATCGACAGACTTAGTGAAATTTTTTTCATTCATTGGATAACCTCATAGCTCTTTCTGTATTCCAAAATGAAAAGAACTGCATTTGAAATTTCAAAAATAATCCAAACCAAATTTAAAAATGTTATATTGTAATTTTAAAATCATGTTTGAATACTGTTTGAACAACTTTATAATAAATATTAATGTCAATTTTAAAATATTTTGGAATTATATTTGGTCAAAATTTAATCAAAGTTCTGCTTCATAAGAAATGTTTTAGGGTCATAATAGAAGAGACAATGCTGTTAACATACCCGACCTGTTTGCTCTATATTTTTCATCTAAATATAAACTCAAAAAGCACTGCCATACAGATATAATTATAATTAATGCTTCAGATATATAAGTCATTATTAGAGGTTAATATAAATAAAAGTGCCTGTACCTGATGGAATTTCAAACAGAGTTTAGAAACTTTGTTCTTATACTTTATATATTCTTAATTGTGGTATCTTTTCAGAGGCTTGGAAATTGTCTTATGTCAGCCTTATTCACAATTCAGGTAGTAAAAATAATGTGGAAAATTAGAGACAGTCTGTATTTTATCTGCTATATCTAAATTATTTGAGCCTTGTATAGGTTTATCTGCATTGGCTCAAAGAAAGGAATTTGTTTATAATTTACTTAATAATTTTAACAGTAGCCCTAGGTGTCTCAAATATCTTCAAGTATCTTCCTGGGTATCAAACACATAGAAGAAAAAAAGTCCTTCTACATGTTGGTTTTCGTAGGACATGTTATCTTCTGCATAGACCATAAAATCTGAGTCTCTGAGATTCTCATAGTGAAATTTTAAAAACCTAACTGAAAAAAACATTTAATTAATTAAGGTTAAGTTACTCTTAAGTATATTTAATCTCTTTTTTTAGTAACTTAATATATTTAATTATAAATGTTATATGTTAAATAAATAAATTACCTTATTTGTATATATTCCAGTTTGCATTATTTGTAGTACAAAACAATTCCCTTTTTAAACCAAACAGAGACGACTATAGTTAAGGGACAAGGACCAGCTGACCTTTTAATATGGACATAAAATAACAAACTTTTTGAAGATCTTAAAAGTTGTCTGTCATTAAATAAATTTAAAGAGAAACTAAGGAAATTTCTTATTGTTGGGATGTACTATCCTACTGCTGCATTCCTCTTACTTACATGATGTATCAGTATCTCTCTTACTCTATAAATTCTTAATGTATCTAATATGTGGAAAAAATTGCAGAGACTTCAAAATAAAGCAATTAAAGCAGTTTACTGTACCTTATCTTATTTCAACTGTAAACTCCTATATAATAAACAATACTCAATTCTAAAAGCTATTCTAATAAAAAAATTTAGAACTAAACAAATATATATATATACCTAGTTTAAAAAATAACTAAAATAATTTACATGCATTTAGAATACATAGATAGTTTTTCGGTAACAGAAATACAGTTGATTTGTAATTATTTGATGTTGTATTATAGGTTTACAAAATTCTAATTAGTGTGACAATTTGTTACATGCGTATCTGTTGTTTCTATTTAATGTTAATGTCTTATAAATTTACAAAACTGTAATTTATGTATTTATGTACGGGCACAATCTCATTTAAATTACAGAATATATTTTACAGTATTAATAAAGTACATACAATTAATTTTAACAACTAAAATAAATAATAAGCGATTTGCATTCTATTACTATGGGCAGCCATTACACACCGGTGATATCTTACAGAAAATTAATTTTGGTTCCTAGTTTCCCCTGATGGGACTCTAAAATCAATTAATGACAACAATTCCAGACAGTCAACAATTCCAGACAGCCAACAATTCCATTAACAATTTTCTACAAACAATAAAGATCAGCCTAATCGAAAAGTGTTTATTAAGTCATCATACTGACAATGGTAATTTTAACTAGCTAAGAAATTTGAGCAGTGCACTGCATATGTGGGGGACCAAACAGAAGAGATACTCCACAACAAACCGCACCTGTGAGTTATACAAAAACTTAAAACAATTCAGGCCACTAAAATCCTTTGCATTTCTACAGATAATATCAAGAAACTGGAGTACTCTATTAACAATTTATTCATAGTGCCTAAAATCCAATTTACAATGAAATAGGACACCTATATCTCTTATAGAGGTAACTCTCTCCAGAGTCTCCCCATAGATACTATAGTCAAATATGACATTATCAAAAACTATTAAAAATCGTTTGTTTACATTTTTTGACATTTAAGTACAATTTATTCGCCAAACACCTCTCTCTGATACTATCTTGATCATATTGCAGTTCCAGAGCATCATGGTCATCCATAACAATTTTAAAAACTTTTAGGTCATCTGCATAAAACAAAAATATAGAACTCCGGATAACAAATCTTAGGTCATTTATAAAAATATTGAATAGATATGGTCCTAGGTGACTCTCTTAAGGAACCTCTGAGGTTATGAAAATATCTGCAGATGTAAAACCGTTAATTCTGACATATTGCTTTCTCCAGAAAATATATGCGGCTAGCCATTTAAACATATTACCAACAAAACCGTAATGTTTCGATATTTCTATTAAAATATAATGATCAACAGTGTCAAATGCCTTGGAGAAGTCAGTATATACAGCATTAACCTCACACCGACTCTCCAAGGTATCCAGCACTGATTGTGTAAACAATAGTAGGTTACTACCAGCTGCTTTTCCTTCACAAAAGCCATGTTGTTCTGCAGCAAGCAAAGACATAATGTTCCCTTTTATTTGGATGCATACAATTTTTTTAAATAATTTTGGAATGACCCTCAAAATTGAAATTGGCCTATAATTTTGTTTGTCTGATTTATAGCCACTTTTATAAATGGGTTTTATAAAATTGTGTTTCCAAATATCAGGTACAATACCATTCCTCATTGAATAGTTGAATAAAATACAAAGTGATACTTAGAGTGAATAGACACAATTTTTTAAAAAACTAGGAGGGATGCCGTTAAGGCCTGCTCCCTTATTCCTATCTAGCGGAATTACATAATCAAATATTGTTGCCAATGGTACATTAGAATTATTAAAATCTACATCATATTTGTAATTAAGGTCTAAATTTTTACAATCAATGCTGTTTCTATAAACACTTTGAAAGTGAACACCAAATAAATCAACAATAGATTGGCCATCATTACCTAAGTCACCATTTAGAGACATGCTAGAAGGTATCACATTGTTGCCGCATTTGTTACACTAATAAACTATCTAAATATAATATAATAAATTATCTAATATCACCATCAAGGTCAGTTATAATCATAAATGTATGTATCATAGTCTGGGTGACTAGGAACCATTGAAGTAGGTATAGTAGTTACAACAGCAGGGTAATGGCTATCACATGACAACAAACATTCGGTTGCCTCCACCAATACATTTCTACCACGACAAAAAATTAAGTCCAGTAGCACTAAGTTCGCACATTAGCATTACACACAAAGTTTACTTTGCTCGTGATTAAGCCACTGCACATGTGGAACACTGTAGTTAGTGTAGTCACCAAAAATGTACGTTTTAAGAACAGAAAATTTCACTAATAAATCATCAATGACTACACAATGTGTAATTCTTATGACAATTTGTTAAATATATATTTTTTTGCATATAAACATATGTTTGGTTATATTTTAAACGGTACCCTAGAGACTTCATTAAATGCAAAAGTTTCTGGGGTTTACAGAATCGTTAAAATTAACAAAAAAATGAATTTAAATTATTTCAAATGGAATTTCGTGTATAATATATGTATGTCAAAAGGATCCCTTCTTGGTGATTAAAAAAAAAAATACTAGGGTTGACACCTTAATCTTTAAAGATAGCAAGCAATTTGAGAAAAACCCTGCCATAAGAGGCAATGTATGCCCGTTTACTCCACTATGTAGTGGAGCTTCTTCCATCTCTCTCTTACAGATTGCTTCTTATTGCAGAGTTTTTTTCAATTTTATCAGGTGTTTTTGAAGATAAAGGTTTCAAACCTGCTATATTTATAAACAGCAGGGTGTCTCATTTAGAATAACGAAGTTGATGCTCATTTTTTCTTTATTTTTTTTTTAATTCTAAGAATTCTGATAAAACCTTAAAACTTTTGTATTTAGAATTTTTTGATAACTAGATAATAATAAAGTCTCTAGCGTAGATATCCTGTATGTATTGAAAGTAATAAATTGCATTGAATGAGTGAACATCCAAAATTTCTCTTTACAATAAATTCAAATTATGTTTTCAAAATATAATATGGCCAGGAAAAATTATTTTCTAGGTGAGAAAGCTTTTTTTGTTTGAGATTATATAGGTACAGGGTTACTGGTATGTAAAAGAGACATACCCAAAAACATTATATACAAAATGTTTTAGGGTTTTAAAAAATTAAAGTAAAGAAAAACTAACTATACAGGATTGGTCATAAATTAATGGATGAACAAAGTTGCATTTTTTCAATAGAACATCTTGTATATTATATGTCCAATAAAATGTGTTTCTTCTTGCTGTTTAAATATATACAAACTTTATCTTTAGAGAAACCAGAGGAATTTGAGCATGCCATAAGCGGGAGTGTGTTTGAGAGAACCGAAAATGATATACTACATTCTGGAGTCAATGGGAATGCATAGCCTCTTATAGCAGAGTTTTTCCCAAATGCATCAAGTATCTTTAAATACACAGGTAAACCTATATTAGTAGTATATTTATAATCAGAAACACTTGACAAATTTAATGAACATATATATACAAATAGATATACTTTGTTTTATTGTGACTTTATGACCAATCTTGTATAATAAATTTTTCTTTACTCCAATAGATTTTTTAAACTCTAAAAGTTTTCTATTTAATATTTTTGGCTAGCTCTCTTACTTTTGAAATCTTAATCGCTCTATACTACTAATTTGTACTATGTTTCCTATTATTAACTTACAAAATACATATATAAATACTTAATCTTTTATTTTTACTGCAATATTTCAAAACATAAAAATAATGACACTAATTAAAAATTCTTAAATATATATAAAACAACAACTTGGAAGTTGTCCAAGTTTATGTATTAAAATTAGCATAGGTAGGTGTAAGAAAACAATTTTTTGTATTAAAGAATAAACCAAAAAACCACCCTTAGAATAAACCATGAAATAATTTTTTTTAAATGGCTTTTATGATTAACTTACATAATTAATTATCACCTATTACCACTACAAAAAACTATTTCTAATGATCTATGGTCTATAACTTTGCAACTGCATTATCATTGTTGCCGTATTTTGTGTAAAAAACATTATTTTTTTTTAGTCTCATATTGTTTTGCTTGTAATATTTTATAATTAAGGATTTAAATATCTGATCTTTAATAAAGCCTTTCTATGTCCAATCCAGTTGATAATTTATATGTGAACATAAATTATATACAATCAGAAATATTCTAATGGCTTAATATATGTGATCTGACAATTCTTGTTTCTGCCTGCCTTGAGATATAAAGGCTTCTATGCTGATTACTATTTGTAATAAGATATTATAAAGGTTATTAAAAACACAATATAAAACCAAATAAGTGGGGTGGAATTTAGTAGCAAGTCACTAAAGAGAACTACTTTTTTAAGTAGATACATTAAATACTCTCATAGTTAGTTACAAAATAGTATTCCGAATTCCAGTACATAATTTTAATTTATGGTTAAGATGTCCAAGCTAAATAGCAGCAGTAATAGGTAATTTAGAGCTAAAAAAATTACACATAAAATAAAAATGATTTTGATCAATAATTTTAGGTAAGAATTTAATCACTACGTTTAAATACGAATAATACTTCGTCATCGATTAATTATCTGAAAATGAGATAGTAATAATAATACTTAATATTATTTGCGAAAACGGAGTTTACATCTACATGACCTAACCTAACATTAAAAACAATGATGTAAGAATACATTAAAGAAATATGAAACTACTTACATAATACAGTTAATAACAGCAAGTTTTAAAAAGACTAGAGATGTATAATATTAAGGTATCTACATTAAAATAATTGTCCCTCCAATTATCAATGTTTACACAGTTTTTGGCGACGACCACAACTCCGACCGAAATCACATTTGACATTTCGGCACGCAAAAAAACATAAATAAGTTGACAATAAAAATTGACCTTAATAAAAATGACATTTGCCAGGAAACGCAATTAAAGCTCAAACAATCTGCGACTGTAGCGCCACTTGTGGCGATTTAAGTGACGATTTGCTTAATTTTTGGCATTGGATTAACATTGAATAGATCTCAGCTAAGCGTTGGTTATTAGAATAAGGCTTAGGATTCATTTCCGAATTATTCTTTGTCTGATCCAAAAACCTATAATTTTGTATGTAATTATGTTTTAAATAACGCACTGCGATTTTAATTGGCTCTGAGAAAACTGTATCTATGATATTATTTGAATTCGAACAACGTCAATGAACTCTATAGTCTATACTACATAAGAGGATAGGAATGGTCTTGCCGATCTACAAACGTGTACTACGCTAAATACATTTTTATGCAACCAGGTTTATTAGATAAAACTAGAGGTTTTTTATCTACCTGGGGAACATTTTTCTGGGGGATTTTTTTAAAGATATCTTACGTTGGTCTGAGAAGAATATCATAACTGTGTTAATAAATAGATAAATATTTTCAATTTAAAACATGATATATTTAAATGTTTGATTATATATAATTATACAATATTAATTAAGGTTAAATAAAGATTTCTAGCTCAAAGACGTAGTTTCTTTTATATAATATTTATTAAATTGAAGTAAGTACCACTGTTGCCAACTAGTAGAAAATAGACATGGGCGGTTCGGGTCCGGTGATAGTTACGGTCCATTCGGATCCAGTCCGCTCGTGGAACCGTTCCAATGGATTCGTTTCATTTAGTTCCAATGTATACGTTACGTGTGTTGAATTAGTTGTTGACTGTTTCATGTTTTATATTGTTTGTTGGATAGGAATTATGGGTCGAACATTGCGCACAAACTTCGGTAATAGAAGATGGTTGATTATAAGAAGCACAAATTAAAATATTTGAGGTTTATTAATAAATATAAATGTATTTTTTGGGTACTATGTATTTACTATGCCTATTTGCAGAGTTGTGTAATGTAAGTAACCAATATATGTATACGTACATGAAACCAATTTTAAATATGTTTTCCACATATAAAATAGCTGTAACTCTAAATAAAGAGATTCGAGACACACTACTAATTTAAACTAAGGATACACTGGTGCATTTTTATATTTATAGTATAAACGAATACCCTTTTCAAAATGTATTAAAAATATTCTTTAACTAACTTATCTTTCATCATTCTAATAAAAACGGTTAATGACGCTTATACAGCGTTTTCAATTTCTTTGAAAATATGTGAAATATCAATTACTGCTCCAAAAACATCCGATTTTATCCGTCGGCGTCGATTGGTAACGATTGGTAAACGATGCGGAACCCATAACGATGTTGAATAGTTTCAGTTTGTTTATATGTGTTTTAAATTACGCTTAACTCCTTTATTTAACCTTTTTAAAATGCCGGGTGGTACGAGCGGGAGAAAACGCAGTGAAATTTGAAATTATTTCACTACATCTGATAATCCGAACAAAGTAAAATGTAATTGCAAAAACTTTGTAAGTATTGCCGGTGGCTCAACAGGAAACATTTCTCGGCATATGAAAAGGAGACATGCGACCATACCTTTGAAGCGGGTAGACCCAGACAAAAAAGTACAAATCCTTAAAGTGACAGAAAAAGAACAAGAATCCGAACAGCATCTTGCGCTTCTACCTCAACGGCCTCGCCAACAAAATCCAGAAAAAAAAATTATCTGTGCATTTAATCAGTATTGTTGACTTTGTTACCATCTCAAGTGCAAAACGGTCTGTTTAAGATAGGTAGATATAGTTATGTTTCGTTTTTTAGATATTGAGCAAGTACATCAAGTATATACGGTTTTCTCAATAGGTTTTAAATAATGTCTTATATAAATACTTACTTATTGTACCCATATTTTAGTCCGGTTAAGTTTTTAATAAATTTTCAAAATAAAACTAGTTATATTTTATTATTTACTTTAAACTGCTGACGATTATAAATTGTACGTTCATAATTGTGATTTTTGACATAAATCTGTTTACATATCTGCAAGGTGCTAAACTTTAAAACCACAGGTAAAAGAATATATTCTGTTAAATGTGCTAAAACGTACGATTACATAACAATTCCCCATCTTGTCAAGAATTTAGATCTACGCGGACCCAGTCCAATCGCAATGGCGGTGCTGCGAAATCGATGTTAACGTTAACATTCAGTCAGTGGCAGTTTACTCGTGACGCCTATGGACCCGGTCCGATTTTGATACTGGATTCGCTCCAACCGGTTCCGCCACTGGATTCGTTCAATCAGACAGGGTCCACTCAGAACGACAGAAGTCTAGTAGAAAATAAAACTTGTACAAATCATAAAAAATTGCCGTGTTTTTATGAATTACGCCCGTGTCAGGCGTAAAATGATTTACTTTTATTACTGTAATAAACTATTATTAATTTACTTTCGATACTTTTAATTACTTTTTTCTAAACTTTTATACTTTTTTAACAGATACCTTAGATAAAATATTACATACCCAGGGAGATCTCGAAAATGAGTTTTGAAAATCTTTAAATGAAATAAAATATATTTAATACACAACATCATACGTGAAAGTATAAAACCATGTAGTTAAAGAAAAAATTAGTTTTAATTAAGTTTCCTTCTTTCAATTCATGAATCCGACATGTGAAAGTCATCATCTTCTGTGACTGATAGCATATGTTATTACTGTCATAAATAACATTTTTTGTATTTTTTAACATCATACTGTTATTTGTCTTAAACTCGATGCATGAATTATATTTTTTTACAATTTCTTATTTAGGCAATACATTTTCGTTAATTATGGACGTAATTAAGACTTCTAACTTATTACAACCATTCGATTTATTTAACCGTTTTCACAATCTAAACGCCGAGCGCCAAACTTAAATAAAAGTTTATGACGCCAAATACAGTATATTTAAAGAAAGGAAGCGACAATCGTAACTAAACGTTTATCAGTCATCAAGGAAATCACTGATGTTTGATTTTTGTCAGAAGTTCAGAAGTATCGCCAACTGTCTACGCAAAAAAAAGAAAAAAGAGCGATTTGAAATCTAATTGGCGACGAGATGATTGTTTAGATAGTTGGTCAATCTGGGATTTTTAAAAATCCGATAGGGCGTATTCCACAGGACAATCTGGCAACTCTTATACGGCCCGTATGTGGTATCTGCGTCCCTTTCTATCTTATTGGGTGAAATGGGAAAAGGTGCAAGATTTTAAAAAACTTTATCTTAAATAATACACAAAAGATCTATTATACTATAGAATATATACTGCCTTAACATTTGTTTTAAAAAACAGCTCTTTATATTATATTTGAAGTGTTTTGAAAAAAGACAATTCAGCAATATCTTACAATAATAATGTTTTCTTTCTTTAACTAAATGTAAGGTTTACAGATGTATGAGGATATAATAATAAAATATAATGTAGGTAACCTCAATTGAAGTTTCCATTTTGATACAATGGGGGATGAAATGTGTTTTTCCTTTTTTTACAATATCTTTTAACCAAACACATTTGGTTAAATGTGTTTTTAAAACAGTTCATTCGTCGGTGGATTTTAAAAATTATTTTATAAAAACTAATCTCTGGATATTTTGAAATTCCGCTTTTAAGGCTGTAAGGGCGAAATTATTAATGTGCCGGTATAGTAGCTGTTAATTATCTGGCAGATAAATTTTATCCTGCTGGTAAAGGCAAAGTTAATCTTTATAGTATTTTCATCCTAAATTTACCATCCGGTTTACTATTTTTCGGGGACGTATGTCTTCACTAGATAAAGTCTATAATTACAACCTGGCAACCTAGCATTTTTCTTTTTGTTTGATATTTTAAAATTTTAAGTAAAGATTTTGTGATTGATTTGTTTTCGCAGTTCGTGCTGATTTCATTATTTTCATTATACTATTTAAATTGAAATAAAAACAAACAAAGCTGAATATTAGAGTATTTAACAGATTTATTGTTGCAAAAGTGGGCTTCGGTAAACTATGTTAACACTCTTAAAACCCGTTTATTTTTATTTTTGTCCACCATTCTAGCAGTCCAAATTGGGAAAATATGTGGAAAACTATCATCAGCACTGAAAAATTACTTTAAAATGTGGTTATTATACAAATTAAAGGTAATTTTGATTTCAAACATTTTTCCGACTGTTCCCATCGCCATGCTTGTTTTTAATTTGATTTGCGGCGTTGCTATATTCATAATTAAAAAAATACCGATAAATGATGATACACGTAAAACTAATTTTTTTTATAACAAAACTTATAGTTAATAAAAATGCGGATTAGTTTAGGTTTCTTGTAAACAATGCACTCGGTAGCGTGCCAACCGAACCACAAAACTATATTCAAAGAAATCAAAAAACTACCTAAATACAATTATAGGTTAACTTCCTAGAGTTAGAACCAAACCGTCAAAACAACCACCTGTTAATTTATCGTATTGATAGCTTCCATTTATACTCCTGTTAGGCTTAACAAAAGATGAATAGTTTCATTTTTTCGGTAAGATAACTTAAACAGGAACTTTAACCGCACCGCATAATTCCAGCCTAAATTGTATATTGTGTTTTTTCATGTTTCACAATATCTCATCAGCACAATGTAGTGTTACTACGTCTGTAGATGCAGCTTTAAAAAATACATATCGGAACAGGACGTGAGAGCTTTCGAAAAAAAGCGCCTTAAATTTTAAAAAGGTAGGTATATATAAATTTTACACCGAAAATCATGTTCTACGTTCTACGCTGAAAATCTAATTACCTATACGTACAGCATCAACACAGAACACCAATCAATTGCACCAGTTACTTTAAAATTTACAGGTGTTAACTTCCCACACGAACAAAACTAATTAAAACTAATGCTTTCCTAAATTCCTAAAAACATATTCGAAAGCTTTAATAATTATACAACCGGCATAAGGGTACTTTTAATAAAAAAACAATATAAACTAACTAAAATTTGAGCCCAAAAATGTTTATGTAAATAAACCTATTTAATGTTTGATTATATATTTAGTGGAAGCAAGACGAGAGTACCACACGATGCTATCTTTGTCCCTTTTGGCCCTGAAACACTTTTAGAAGATCTCGATAATGGTCGGGGCCAGTGATGGACGGTGGATATATAACCAATGGGTAGGTAAACAAAAGGTGTAGGGTATATATCCATTGAGAAATACTGTAGTTATATACCTGGTATATACCCGGTATATACCCGGTATATTCCTGGTATTATACCTAGGGTTGCCACCTCTGCGCTCAAAGTATAAATTATGGTCTAAAAACTTCCTATGGTGTGGTATCCACTTTACATCTACAGTTTCTTGGTGGAGAGGGCTATGCGGAACAACATCATTGTCTAAAGTTGCTGTAAGAATTTTAACTGCTCCAGTTTCATCGGCAGAAACTGAAAGATCACTTAAAACTTTTTCGTTCATGAGCTGGTAAGATTACATACATATGGCACAATTGAAAAATTTTGAGTCCAATAAATCGGAACAACGACCAAAACCATGTAATAATGCACAAGCACAAATCTCTCATAATGAAGCTGATACTATTGAAGTAGAGTTTCAAAGTTCCGCTTCCACTTGCAGTATAATTAATGATGAAGAACTACTAGGAACTGAAAGTAGTGACGTTGTGACCAGTCTAATGGACAGTGATTCGAATTTAGATACAGACTCAGACACCAAGATGGATACACCATCAACAAGTAAATCTGATGATTCTAAAGACTGATTCATTTAAACCTAATTCCAACTAAGTATTATTTATTTTAGATTTTAAACGTAGTTTTCCTACTTTATGCATTATGTTTTTGTTTCATTACATTCTTATTTTATTCAGAATTAAAATATGTTTTTAATAGTTGTTAATTTTTTAGATTTTAAACGTATTTTTTTTACTCTGTGCATTATGTTTTTGTTTCATTATACTATTTTCATTTTTAATAGCATTATTTTGTGATTTTTATTTCGATTTATTCAACCACTTTTTTTAATGTCCCAATTTAACAACAAAACATTTAAATTGATTAGATTACCTTAAATTAACCAAGTGAGTATACTTGGGTATATACCCGGGTATATACCCTGTATATACCCAATTATATGGGGATTTATACCCACTTGGGTATATACCGGGTACAAAACCTTGGGTATATACCCAAATTTCAATATACCCGGTATTTGCCCATCACTGGTCGGGGCTGTTCCCGTTGTGCACTCTGTAGTATAGACTTTATCGAACAACGCCTTAATAAAATAATCAAAATATATTTTGCCGCGAGACGCTATAATGACGGATTGTTTGGAGATTTAACCGCTGCTATTTGGTTCTGGAAATCATAATAATTATGGGCGTGGATAAGAATAGTTATAACCAAAAAGTGAAACATCTGAAAATTGTGTTATCGGAATCACCGAATATGAGTATGCGCAAATTAAAGTTTTAAAAGTTAATTTTTATATACAAATTTAGTTGTTACTAATTAAGATTTGAAAAGAAATACTATTTGTAACAGTTCATATCTGAAATTTTCAATTAATAAACGGTAGCAGTCAATATGTATATAGGTAATTATTATTAACTTCATCTATTCTAAACAAATATGAAACACTCGGCATCCATGTGAGAATTTTACAGTGACGTGGCTTTGTATTTCTATTTCAAGCCGATTTTAAGAACGCTACCGGCAATTGTCAAGATATATTTCAAAAAAAAGTATCAAACTAAGTTATGTAACAATCTAACAGTGACAATGGCTTTTTTTGTATTTACATTTTTAAGCTGATTTTATGGAAGCTTCCCACAGTTGTGAAGATATATTTAAAAAAAATAGCCTTATACTAAAAAAATCGGAGAATTTTCAAAAATTATCGCACTAAAAATTATTTCCCGGATAATCTGCAATGCCAGCAAGGAGAATAAGCGATTTTCAAAATTCATGGATGAAAAACTTATTACCTACTATTTGAGTAGCTTCTCGGTAAATATACATTAAAATAACCAACATCAAAAGTCATTTCCAAAAAAATATATATTACGAATTTCTAAATAACACTTTTATTTTCAACTTAATTACAAGTTTCAGTTCATAAATGAAACACAAATTCAAATATACCTAAAGAATAAATGTCCAAATTTTAAATTAATTTTCATTGGATAGCTGGCTTTTTATAATTTAGGCGGGTAGTCATTATTCTTAAATACTTCTTTGGGTTCAACATTATATATTTAAAAAAAACAGCAGTGGATGTATTATAAATATTTCTCATTTTTTAATTCGAGCTTTCACGTCCGGAATTTCTGCGTAAGAGTCCATCTCTTAATAGCACTAGCTCATGTATCAGACAAACTCACTAAAACTTCTTATGTCGTAAGGTTACTGACGTGACCTTATTTACTTATTATAAAAAGAACAGACCGACATAACTACTCAAAACCCTCAAGAGCAAGAGCGTTTTTGGCGCTCTTCAGTTATGTTTTGTAATTAAAATCAGCACCATTAAATAAAAACCTCACTGATTTGTTTAATGTGTTTTATTTAACAATAAATAAAATACTTCTACCGAATTTTAGCATCAAATCCACAGAAAAAAAAACGGTTTCCTCTATAAAATAATATGAAATAGAAAAAAATGGTTTGTTTACATTTTTTCCTTATTTGTCCATTGCAAAATAATTTTTGAAGTATGTAAATGACACTACACTTTTACATTTTTTACATTTACATTTTACACTTTTACATTTTTTATAGGCGGTTTATGACATACAAGCTCAGTGAAATATATACTACGGAACTGGAACGTATATGTCCGTCAATGAAACACTGCTGTTTTGTTTTGTTTTAGGGCAGGGGCACGAGAGAGAGAGAGAGAGAGAGAGAGAGAATATGCAAATAGAATTTGTAATTTAATGTAATAAACGGAAGGTATGATATCTAGACGGTCTCAGTTGTGTACGGTTCGCGCAGTGCCGTCATTGCGTGCGTACATTTTTAAATTGCTGAAGATGCATGTAGTTTCTAGCGTTTAAACATTATATTACCATTTTTTTCAATTAAAAATGTTTTTCTAACGAAACATTGACATATAGCTCACTAAAATAAAAAAATTTATGACGTGGTAGTTATATATTTATTTAATAGAAATACCAAAAACACGCTAAAGAAAGAGTTAAGCTTGTATAAAATCAGACAGTATTTATTTTTATACTGTTATTTTGTTATACATGGTTATATTTAGTTCAATTTAAAACCAAAAAATGCTAGAATATATGTGACCAGGGACGTAACTAAGTCCCATTTGAGTGCAGGAAGTCTAATTAAAAAAAATGTAGGTATGAGAGGGAATAAAACAACACACACTAAACAAGTTTAACCTTTGTGCACAAGCATAAGTTCCTATATTATATGTAATTATACAAACAAATAAAATTTAAATAAAATATAGCCTTATTCTAGTTGAAAAACTCTTTTTTTATTAAAAATGACGACTATTTCGTTCAGATTTACATTGTTGCCTTTTTTGATATAGATGATATAATTAATTGACATATTAATGACTTTAGCAAAATGTCTTGAGCATATCCAGGCCAAATTTGTATTAAATTTAGCTTTCCGTTTACACAAGCGTGTCCATTCACATACCTAAACTTTTTTGTCTTTAGGGAAAGTAAAAACCCTTATATTCCTATTAAAATTCTTTGCCTGATTATCCCCGTTACACTCGAACACAGCACACCTATATTTATTGTTGCTTAATTAAAGAAATACAAAAAAAGGACACAGAAATCCGCAAACACTTTTAATCATCAACTGAAAATGCACTGAAATCATATGGCCGGTCAGCCGGCGTTAATCACGCGATGACGTAGCAGAATGCGCGATATCATACCTTCGGTTTATTATATCATGGAATTTCTTGCTTACTTTATACATTGTGTTAAATGGCGCCTTTCGTGATTCTTTGATAGTTTAGTTTCAAAAGTGATTTTACATCGTTTCATGTGCTCAAATATTTTCTGCCTTTGTGTTGTATGAAGAAATTTTGTGTGAACTCTCTTTTGCACGATTTATACAGTATTTAAAGAAGCTAACCTCATCAGCTCCTTTGTACTTATATAAAGGCAAGTGTTGAGCTCGTGTCGTAGTGTTTATAAACAGAAAACAGAAAGAAAACTGGAGATCTACTAAGGGTTGCCTTATTTTATATAATGATCATTAAATAATATTTTTATTTAAAATAAAACCGGTAAATTCATATAAGTACCCGTACCTAGGTATTAGTTTGTATCCATAGTGTTCAATATTAGTATTCAAAAAAATAAAGTTTTTGTGAATATCTTCATGTGATTTTTTTTTGGAAACATTTAAATTCGTATCCCTGGTTTTAATAATGAACCAAATTTTAGGCGATCCTACATATTTTCCCATCTTTTCAATAAACAATTCAAATTTTTAGAATTATAAGAAGTATAAGTATAATAAATATTAAAATTTCAAATTCATTTTGGAATATAGCCTCTATATTTCCCCCATATAAGCAAAGTGTGTGAGAGGAGGGTATACTACTTACGTGAGGGTTGCCTAATAACCGATTTGCCTCGCTTTGTTTCTAAGTATCTAAAGGGTCCGTTCCAGTTACGTAGTATATATTAGTACAAAGTATATAGACACGATGGTTGAATGAATTAGTTCGCGAGAGAATTCAAATTTAAATTAACTAAGCCTCCCCGTTACGGTTTTCGGGAATACTGGTTGGTTCTCATATGTGTTAACTGTTATGTTATTCGTAGTTAATCTAAGTTATTCCATTAGTAATAAATGGCAACGTAGCGAACGACAGTCTTTTGGCATGATGGGAAAGAATCTGAGAAAATTTAAACAATATCAATATTAAACAAAAACACTGTAGAACAAAATTAATTAATAAGTTTTAGGTACCTTTTCAGTAAAGCCATCAAGCAACCTTTTTGGGTAGATCAGCTATTACAAATTTAAATATACTTCAATTTCATGAAGATCGAATATCTGCGGTTCAAGCAAGCAGCAGAGAATATTACAATGGAAATAATTGCAAGATTTCTTAGAATCTTTAATGGAATCGGTGCATTTAAGATCGAAATGCACATTAATTCGGTGGAAAAGGTGAGCAGTGGCGTATATAAGGGAGGGCAAAAAAGCCAAATGTCCCATCAAGCTAATAACCCAAGGAAAATGTTTGAAAATAAAAATTAATGGGGGTTTTAAGTAGTATTAATGAAGTTTCATGGAGTTTAATCAGTGCCTGACATGTATGCCGCTGGTAGAGCTACATCGAGTTTGTATAACAGGTGGGTTCAGTGCTACCCAGAGTATGGAATATAAGCCAATCTTGGCAACGGCGCTAGCTGCATGCAGTAAACAGACTTGAGGAATGAGGAAAAAAATAAGCGGCTTATTTAAACTAAATTAGACTTCGTCATTGCCGTTTTGTATTAATTCCAGCAAACTCTCTTTATTTATATGTCATACAAGAAACTTACAAAATATTTAACGGCTAAGCAGACACTTTGTATATAAATCTTTTAAAAACCTTTCTGTGACACTTCGCTTTGTAGCCACATCAGACTGTGTAACGATCTGTAGTAACAATAGAGCTAGAAATACAATAGCACGCGGTTATAATAAGATTAACTCCTCATAACGTGTAAGTCCATTGTATGAGTAGAGGAACTTTCGGCTATGCACTATGAAAAAAAACAGAGCTCATGCAAACAGGAATATACCAACTAAGTCTCAGGTGTTGTTTTGCATCAATTTGTTCTTTTTTTTTTGTAAAAGTGTCAAATATCTAAATCTGTCAAAATTTACTCGCGCCAAAATGAAGGTCCGTATAATCGGCAAAAATCTTCTACGCAGAATAAATCTTGAAGGTTAGTAGTTGAAAAAAATCTCCAATACCAACAAACTTACCCGATTTGAAATATTTATCTGCTTAGATATCACCGGCAAGTCATGGTCATTCGAGGTTTTCTTTTGTCATTATTAGACCTGACCTAATCATTTGGTGCCTTGGATAAAGAATAAGAACCCAGCGGACACTTATGTACCACAGAGGTCGCCGAGTATGCAAACAAGCTACTGCTTTTGAGTTAAACACATTTTTGTATTGATGTTTTTAAGTCACGTAGTTTTATCTAATTACGAATGTAAAGATTGCTGGGTAGATATTACTTCTTTCCTAATTGTTAAATATATAATACCTTCACGTTACTGTTTTTGCTTTTAATTTTTAATTGCTTGTCGCATTTATCACAAAAGAACTAAATTCGCCTTTTAACATAATTTCAAAGAAACGGGATAAACAGAAGCTGATCTGTATGAGGATTATAGCTAAAAGAGCTAAAAGTTCTGGAAATTTAACTCCAGCTGAAAAAACTACGGAATTTTGGAAAATCAAAGTGGTCACTGCAGCATCGAGTTAAATTAAACCCTCCAACGTTCATGGGTATTAGTCATTAATAAGCTCAAATGTGTAACCTTTATGACATCGAATCGAGCCCGATATTTTCGAGCATTTCTTTTCAATTTTTTTTTTTGAACACTTTTTGTAATTTGTTATGCAATACTTTGTTGTAGTATTTCTGAAGTTTGAAGAAAACTATAAATTTGTAAGCAAAAGTTCTATACACACACATATGTCACCAGCTTTGTAATCGTAGTGCTATCCTTTTATAGGTAGGTATTTCCATTGGCTATTGATGCATATCTCATCTAAATATTCCATTATTATTCTCGCCCTTGCGTGCATATTCCTTTAATGATTCACCCAAAAACCGGTATTCTAAATTGTAAGCGGGCGTACCATTTAGAATACCTTACTCAGCATAGCGAATAATATTTTTCATTTTTCTGGCATTTAAAATGGTACACATTATACATTTAAATTTATCTTTAATCCGATTTATAAATGACTGTTAAGTAAAAAAGCATTTAATGCCGTTTTTTATTTAACAGATCAACGTTGTTTGGTACCAATTGAAAGCTTAAGATAACAGCAACCTTTTAGGCATACTTTGGAACGATTTTAATAATGACCGTATACCGACCCATGAATATCATAAGTGGCCAATTTATAAATGACCGGTCATTTGCAAACACTATTTATAAATAAAGTCATGTGGAAAGCAAAATTTTATTTTAATTTTAACAATCAGCGAAAGGACTTAAACCATATTCCCATTTTATATTGCTTTAAAACGTTTAATAAAATTAAAATGTTATATTAATTACCTGATATAAATATTCAATAAGATAATATAATAAATATATCATACTTATAAAACACACTATTCCAAAAAATAAATATTTTTATAAATGGATCCTATATTTATAATGATACAAACAATCACATCCAGATCCCACTTCCATTGAAACAATGTCAGACCAGCATGTATTCGTTTCATTCCTTTTTAAGAAAAATCTTTTCATATGTAAAGTAGTACACGAATTCGATCTAACAAGGCAAACATCCTGAAAAAGAAAATTTGGTCTTAGTGGATGCTTAATTATTTCCTGCTTGCAAAGTTATTTTTATTTTGACACCCACCAATAGAGTTTATTATAAGAGATAGAAAAATTTATTTTCTTGCATTACCTTTTATTCCTGTCAATAAACAAAAACAATGGAACATCCTATTTCCTTTTTGAATTTTAAATTATACTTAGAATTCTTTACCTAATTTCAATTGTTTTCGAGATAATGACATTTAAAAATTGCAATTTTCAAATTTGGATGGGCGGTGCAATATAAATAATTCGATTATGGATAAAACGGACTGATTATTTTCGTCTTATTTTTTAATAAATTGGCATCAATGTCTAGTCTAAGCCGATGCCACTTCTGCTTTTCAAAAAAACCCGGGAAAAGTTTAGTGTCAAGGCGAATCTTTTATATCTTACAATCTTTCAAAATCAGCAGGTTTAGGTTATGAAAGATATATTTTTTATTTTGAATAAAATCTAACACTGAAAAAAGAAATGAGGCGTCTTATCAAAAACAAAACTTTATATAGTTTATTGTCTTTAACTTTTATGCGATTTTGTTGCATTTGACCTGTCTAAAAGATAATAGGCGAAAAAATAAATTCGTTTTTTTTCTTTGTCTTATTCCTGTAAATGGGTGTCAAAATATAAAAAAAACCTTGACTTTTTAAATAATATAAAAATGTTCTATAAATAGAATGTAGGAAACACAACACAAAATGTTTAATAATTATTGTTTACTAAAAAGAACAATTTATTATTTTACATATTTATTCATACAAAAAAATAAAAGTGTGTTTTTCAATCGTAATTTGAATAAAGTGGTCAGAAACTGACAAGAGCTGAGATGCAGGTTATTATATTATATGCTACGTTGTGTAATTAGCAAAAAAGCAAAAGTTTTCTTTTTCAGATATTTGCCTTCTTGGCACTGAATTGAAAGAAAAAGCAATAAATAAAACAGAACACAATGCAAGTTAAGTACATATACTTTTGAATTGGGTTTTAATTGTATTAAAAAAAAAAACAATATAAATAACTACAAATGAAAAAAAAGGTTTGATCGTACTTCAAAGTTCCTTGATTGCTTGGCATTTTGACAAAGAGGCTACGGAGAGCCAAATTAATAACCCCACGATCCTCTCAGGATTTGACCAATATTTAGAAGAAAGTGAACTATTTTTTTTAGTTAGGTTGTATATGGGTGATTTAAGAGGTACAACACCTGACTCTCTCATGCAGCCTACTCGATTTCAATCTAATAGAATTTACCACCTATCAAGAAACCAACAGGTTTACAAACAAACATATGTTTAATACTAGAACCTAATACAGAAAAGGGAATTAAAGAAATAACACATATAGAGAAATCATTTCAAGATCATCTAATACAGAAAAAGGAGTTAAAGAAATAACACATATAGATAAATCATTTCAAGATCATCTAATACAAAACCCCACAAAAACAAAACCAGAGCCTAAAAAGGTGTAGTCGATGATACTAGAGACCTCTAGACAAAATTATATGAGAAGGCGCATTTTCAAACAAAATATTCTCCAAATATTATTTAACAATTAATTAAAAGACATATTATCTTGCTTATGGCATCTTATAATGCTTTTAGTACTTCTACTGTGATGCTTTTAGTGTAAAATATTATTTAGAATTTCTACTGTGCTATGTAGTTTTGTAACGAAACAAGAACTCAGTCAGCAAAAGATCATAGCAAAGAGCTTTCAACTTACAAGTCATCTTCAGGGCTACCTTAAAATAAGTACATTAAAAAATGAAAAAAAAGTCAGCAGGAAAACACGCTAAAATTCAGGCAAGAAAAGAAACATGGTCAAATTAATCAGTGAAATTAAAACTTTAAATTTATATGCTATAACCAAGCTATAACTAATCTTTAAGTTAACAATGTATTTTTTTATTTAAATTCCAACTTTTTAAACTGAATAGTTGATTTTCTTATACTTTCCTTCACTTTACATTTGCACATAAGAGATTTCAACATCAAGGCCAATTCATTTCTAATAATGTTTCCATCCCATGCGAGTTTGGCAAACTTAGTGAGTGGGGATCTTACTCTTTTTTAAAACTTCATTAAATACTCTGTCTGTTCTATCTTACCTTGATAAAAGACAGCTATCTTTGCAGAGACATTTTTTTAAACTGTGATTTTGTTTTTCGACGGCGTTTGTATTTGACTTTTGTTATAAGTTTTAATTTAATTCATTAATTTGACCATATATCTTTTCATGCCTATATTATACAGACGAGTAAGTATATTTATGGTTGCTTTTATCGTCCACTAATTTGTATTGATCAAATGAAACAATAACAGCTTTCTTGAACAAATTCTACTTCTAATTCTATTTTTATTACAAAGCCCACGTTTCGGCACTAATTTGTGACATGAGTGGTTTTGACAATCAACCCAAAAAACAAACTGAAGCTGAAAGAATATGAGTTGCTGAGAAGGTTGAAGGTTATCAATAATAAGTAAGTATATTGTTTCACTTAAGTCTTTTCCACGTTCTCACTTTTCCACTTTCCATCTTTAAATTAAATGGTTCATTCATGGTATATATTTTTAGGTAGCACTAAAGATGACTTATTGGTCGAAAGCTCTGTTTCATTACATCCACATGTGTACACAGCCCTTAACTTTTTCAAGTATTTTTGTCAATATAATTAAATATATTATATTTGGTAAATTATTCTGTGAAATTGAGCATCTAAAATACTCCCCAGTCCCCATCCTCAATATCGACTTTTGGGTATACCTTTTCGTCACTGCATTTAGTACGTCAGAGATTAAAACCCTCACACCATTCAGCATTAGTAACTTAAAAACTGTAAACTTATTTGATATGTTAATACTGATAATTCTCTAAATATATAAAGTGATTACTGTAATTTTACATACGCATTAAAATTACTGAAACCAATAAACAATACATATAAGTTTTTACATCCGGTATAGTGGAAGAAGATTTTTATTTTTTAATATTTCCTTGAAAGACACTTGCATCCAGCACCAACAGCTTCAATAAAATGAGTCCAACAGTTTGTGTTGTGTCTTCTTTTTAAAAATAGTTGTTCCTTCTCGATTGTGATACAGTTATTACCGGTAACGTAACAGGTGTCCTGAAATAAGAAAAAGCTCAGACTCTACATGAAATTGTATGTATTGATTCTCAAGCTATAAAATCAATCAATGAAATTGAAATTCACAATAATTTATCAGCTTTAAATATTTACAAAATATGAGGCATTTCAGCAAATGGGAAAATGATACATTCTTCAAAACTTTAAATCTTGTAACATTTAATTTGTTAAAATATGTATTTAAAAAATGAAGCTTAGTATTCCCAAATGCTACATTCTTTAAAATCAGTTTATTTCCTATTCTTCCATAAAATGATATTCTTTTATTCATTTTATTAGGCTGCTCTTTTGTTTTGACATGTAGAATGCGCACTAAAATTTTAATAGCTAATCCTTGTCCATACTTGATTTTTTTGATAAGTAGTTTTTAGGTACTGAATTTTTAAACATTTCATTAGGCGGCTATTTTGTTCCATCATAATTGCTTTACGCGAAAATTTTACTAGTTTACTCATATACTTGATTTTATGTAAAATTTTTGTTTCCATCATATTATAAATGTTAAAACCACTTCATCGCCACATGAAAAATAATCGGATATATTTTCCGGTATTTAGAGACCCTAAACGAAAGATCTGCAAAAATTTACGAGGGCGATTTTATTTACGGTTACAATAAATACTTCTTTCTTACGAGGAAAGCAAAAGTTATTCAACGCCAAAAATAATCAAATGCATGCTTCCCCGGAATTTATTGTCTAGCAGTACATAACCAACTTTTTAAACACACAACATCTTTCACGCAGCACAATTCAGGGAAACATTAATTACATATATTAATTTTCGCTTGAAAATCTAGAGGAGTTTGAACCCCCAGAACGTCTATGGTCCTGGTCCTAGAGCTGTAATGAGGGGTTTAAAAAAAAGATACACAGGGTCGTGGCACTCGTGTCAAGGGTTGTGGCCGTCCTTACGCTAAAAGAAAAATTTGCCTTTGTGCCCTCTTAAAAAACTAAAAGGTATATTATATTTTTATCCGCACTCTTCTAGTTTTTCGTTTGTATGTTTGTCCGGTTTAAATCTTTTTATGAATTTTTCACTTATTTTGTCTATATACCAATTTTAATAATTTATCAAAAAATACATTTGAAAAATATAACAAATAATTTTTAGAGTCAGACGCAAAAATTAAAGTGTTTAAGCGGTATCTCGTAGGTAGTGTAGGAGAGAAGAGTGTGTGATGGCTATATTTAATTGGTAAGATCTAGTAATAAGTTTTAATTTTCGGATTAGCTAGGATCTTTCATATAATTCCAATTATTTCAATAACGTTAAATACATTTTTTATATCTTTTCTACATCATGCATTATTCCTTAGAAAGGCACCTTCTTCGTAATTTAGCTCAACTGATTCGTACAACGTAAAGAGTACGCTCTTTTCACTGCACGACATATTATAGGCTTGAATAGTTCCAGTCACGACATATGGTGGAGGCAGCCATGTTCGTTCATGCACGATGAGGATTATGTTCCTTATTACTTTTTTTTTCACCCTAACAACCTCCATTAAACTGTTTTTTCCGACGTCAGAAATACTAGATAAGCTCTGCGGTTTTTTGCTTTTATAAGTATAATTTGCATCTAGTTATTTTGTTTGTATCATAAACCTTAACTTTATGTGGAGGCCCATAACCTTAGGTGTATTTTTTGCAATACCGAAAAAAGCTTTGGGGCAAGTTTTGTTTACCTGAAATGGGTTATTTGGAAAAAAAATATTTGATTGCCTTCTAGAAGCCCTTCTTAACAACGGAAATGAAAAATTTTCCTGCGGAAATGCGTCATTTCCATTGTACACCCCTTTTTTTTTTTTAATTTAGAAGCTTGCGGGATCTTGGAGGGAATAGGGGTGCTGGGTAGGGTAAAAATACTTTAAAGGGAAAAGAAATCTTTTCTAGAAGTGTTTCTTAACAACGGAAATGAAAAAATTTATTGCAGAAACGCGTTATTTTCATTTTCATACACAGTTTAGTATACCTGAAATCAGTTACATGAAAACTTTGCTTGGCATCTCATCCCAAATGCTTTCCCAAGCACCAAAATGCCAAAATGTTACTGCGGAAATTTGTCGTTTTAATTTTCCGACAAAATTTTGTATAGTTTAGTTTACCTGAAATCAGTTACATAAAAAAGAAGCTTTGATTTATATTCTAAACTTTTTCCTCAAGATAAAAATGTAAAAATTTGTCTGCGGAAATTTGTCATTTACATTTTTCACGGAAATTTTGAGCGCTTTTCCAGGACGCGGCACGATTGCGGACGAAACATTAGTATTCAGTTTTTCACAAAATAAAGTGAGGGCACGATTGCGGAATGTAAAAATAACGGCTGAACGCATCGTATTGTCAGCGACATTTTATACCCGTATACGTGACAGCCCGAAATTTTTTTTAGATAATCTCAATAATTTGTCTGAGTCACGAAGTTTCATATAAGTATCTGTCTGCATATCTTTGAGAACTTCAAGGAATATAAACAAAGAAGGATGATCCTTTCTTGAGTCAGGCAATCGAACAAATATATACGAGCATTCCGCAATAATGCCATCGATTATTTTGCCTCCATTCGCAATCATGCCTTCGTTTTCGTTACTTAAAAAATGTAGAAGAATTTAGAATGTAAATCAAAGTTTTTTTTTTGTGTAACTGATTTTAGATATTCTAAACTATACAAAATTTCCGCAGAAAATGAAAATGACAAATTTCCGCAGACACATTTTAACATTTTCGTGCTTGGGAAAGAGTTTGGGATGAGATGCAATGCAAAGTTTTCATGTAACTGATTTCAGGTATACTAAACTGTGCAGAACGGAAATGACGCATTTCCGCAGCAAAATTCTTATTTTCCGTTATTTAGAAAAGCTCCTAGAATATGTAAAACTAGATACTTTCCTTATAACCAATTTCAGGTAAACGAAACTTGAGCCAAAGCTTTTAATAAAAAAAATCGTTAACTATTTTTATAATATTTGTTGAAATTTTAGAACGTAATTCATGCGTTTTTTGTTTTATGCGAGGCAAAATAATGAGTGTTAGATGTGCCAGAAGGGCCTGCGTTATAGTCGTGCGTAGTCTGTTTTTGATAATATTTATGTTAGAAGAAGGTCGTTCTCCCGTGAGACTGGACATCATTAATACCAAATATATCGTTAATGACGTTTGGAAGCGCAGCTCCAAAGTTACGAGCTGCAAGAATTCTATAAAAAAAATCATCTCTCGTGGCTCATTATCGACTTCGCAGGCTTTCTTGAAAGCACTTATTAATTATACAAATTGTATTAGCTTATTCTCAAGACTGTCTTCCAGCACATTTTTAATTCATTTTGTTTTTTCTTAAGCCTTTTATTTTCGTTTTTGATACTTCTTTGGGTTTTTTGCATTTCATCCACCAGGTTGCTATTGAATTTACCAGATTCCTCTAAATCGTCGATTTTTTCGTTAGAATCTGTAGTATCTCCTTATAAAAAGGATTGAACTTCTTTAATGCTATTTTCATATTCATTTCTAATTTAGAGCCTGATGACAAACGTTTGATAAACTTTTGAGTTGGAATTGTCTCATCCTCTGACGCCATATCAATGGAGTCTGACTCAGGCTCACTTGCACTTGATACCCCAAATGAATGAATAAACATAACAGATCTATTTGGCTGGTTTTATTCTAAAAACTTCGTATTATTTGTTAGCTAATTTAACACACTTCTTATGAAACCAAAAATTGTTGATCCAAATCATACAAAGAGTGAAATAATTTTGTTCGTACTTTTGAAACTTTTCTCTTGTAATATCCAGAAATTATTTAAGTGATTTGAACGAAGTTTTTCTGGTGCTGATATCAGAAAACAAAAAGAATCCATGAACAAATGCTCAGCTCTATAAGACCAACGAGTATATCATTAAATTTCTTAGAGACGTAAAGCTTCTTATTATTCTCGGATATTTTTTGTCAACTGCGCGGGAAATATATATTTTTTAACTTTTACACCCTGTATGTCGAAAACGAAGTCCTTGCGGACCCATGTTTATGTGAACTTTTTATCTTAAAATCAGGCAAAGATACATCCCGTAATACGTACCTTCATACTCAATTGCCACGCTGTATATTATATATTTTTTCTGGAGACTAAAAGTTTTATACAACTGTTTTAGATAACCAAATGGAGAATTAAACATTTTTAAATAGGTCTAATATTCCGGTTGCCCCGCCGTTAATCCAGCACTCACTATGACACATTCTTCCGTCCTACATTACTTTCGAGATACTTCGCAAACATTTTAATGTCGTAAGATCTCCGAATTCTCTCGACTTCCCGTGAAGACCGTTCCTTTGTTATTTATATAGAACGTTCAGTTGAACAATTTTGAATTTATTTCTTACTTCCTCTCATAAAAAGGACTTCCCTCGTAACTAGGAGGTATTGTAATCGTGAAAAAAATCACCCTCCGAGATTTTTTCAGATCTTCACGTTTCAGGGTCCTTAGATGCTGAAAAACATATTTTCTCAATTCCGTCGGTCAGTCTGTGTGCCTGTTCGCGGCATAGTTGGAATCAACTGGTAAGATTTTGGTACGATTCCAAAATGGCAGAACAAAATGGCGGCTTAATAAAATATTTAATAATTCAGCCTGAAAACTGCTGAATTAAATGATTTCAAATTCTGTGCCATAACTAATTGTGGTAGAGGGATGAACTACTAAAATTGTGGTACTAATTCAAGATAGCCGAACAAAATGGTGGACAAATAAAATGTTTGTAATCATGAAAAAAATCAGCCTCTCAGGTTTCACATATCCTCACGTTTTAGGATCGCTAGATGCCAAAATACATATTTTATCAATTCCGTCGCGTCGGTCCATCTGTCTGTCAGTTTGCGGCATAGCTTAAAAACTACTTACCCGTATCACTTAAAATTTTATCAATTTCAATCAAGAATTAAGGGCCATATTTGGATGACCTGTTAATCTTTTGGTAAAAAACCAATTTGGCGAAAAAGAATGGCGGCCTTGTGAAATGTTAAAAAAAGTATTATTAAAAAACTACTTATCCTATTTATCTCAAATTGTGTCATCAAATATTATGTTGGAAACAACTGGTAACATTTTATTAGGAATCCAAGATGGCGGAACAAAATGGCGGCTTAGTAAAATATTTAAAAATTCAAGCTGGAAAACTACCTAATGGATTGATTTAAAATCTACTATGGTATATGGGTAAACTAGTAAAATTATGGTACTAATATAAACAATAAAATGTTTGTAATCGTGAAAAAATCACTCTTTCAGGTTTTACATATATTCACGTTTAGCGCCCCTACATGTCAAAAAATATGTTTTATCAATTCTGTCGCTCCTTCTGTCGGTAAGTCTGTCTGTCAGTTTGCGGCATAGCTTAAAAACTACTTACCAGATTGAATTCATATTTCAGTCAAAAATTAAGGGTCATATGGGGATGAGTTGGTAATATTTTGGTCAAAATCCAACATAATAGAACAATGTTAAAAAAATCATTTCTAAAAAAACCATTTACCTAATTTATCTCGAATTCTGCACAAAAATCTGTTACATAGGAATGAACTGGTAACATTTTAATAAGACTCCAAAAATAGCGGCCTAATTAAATATTTAAAAAATTAGCCTGAAAATACTACTCATTACATTAATATCAATTTTTATGAAAGAATTAAGTGTGAGATAGAGATAAACTGGTAAAGTTGTGGTACGAATTTAAGATGGTCAAAAAAAAATTAAATTTAAATGTGAAAATGGAAAAAACTGGTATGAATTCAACATGACGTTAATAAAATGTATTTTAAATTATGCCCAAAATTCAAGTGTGGCATAGATAGAAAGAAACTGGTAAAATATTAATAGGAATCCAATATGATGGAACAAAATGGCGCCCAATATAAATGTTTGAAAATACAGTATATGTAACACATTTATACTGTGACTATGTACTACTAAAATTAAATTGGGTCACACTTCACTATTTCTAACAAATGGAAAAAAAATCATAACGAGGGACGTTCTGGGTAAAGGAAATTTACCGATGTTTTAATTTTTGCTCTTGACACTGCACGAAGTTAATAGTTATATCTTACATATGATATTTTTTGGAAAATTTTTGAAATTCGAAAATCCTGTATACGACAATACAATTGACCCTTCCCTCCTAAATAAAAAGCTCAAGATGGGGGCTACAATATGGCAAACAAGTGATGCTATTGGTGGTACAATTCGACTGAAAATCGGTACCTAACGGTATTTAACAATTTATCATTTAAAACTTCAACATGACTGGGTCAACACGATCGACTGAAAATTGGTATCTGGGACGTTTGATTATGAATTTTGAGTAAACATTTTAAGAGATTGCTGACGAAGTTTGTCATTTGTGCATTTTCGAGTGAAAATCGGTAACATGTGGTATTAATTATGTAAACAAGTTAAACATTCTTAATCAACATTTAAAACTTTGAAATGTCGACGCAAACATGGCTAACACATTTTGACCTTTCTGGAGAAGTGTAGGTTCGACTAAGAAATAGGTAGTATAGTGTTAACACTGCAAACTATAAATTTTCAGCATTTCCAGGAATAAAAAGAGTCAAATAAATATTATATTCAGCAATTTATAAACCACCATTTTATAAAATGATCAAGAAGGTAAAAAAAAGTTTCAGCATAGGTATAATAATTTATGGCCATATATTTTGGCCCACATATACAAATATGAGCTTGAGTCTCTGTCCTAAAATGTCAATGTCCAAATAAAAATGAACAGTTCTTATAACTTATTTCTTTATAAAAATAGAACAAAATGTTAAATATGAAAGTTTTGTTAATGTTTATGGATCATGCATTAATATTATTAGTTGTAATAACATAAGTGCATAAAAATTACCGAAAATTCCGAAAATAATCAGCATGAGTTTATTTTCTTTGTTTTTTCAAAGTTAAATACTGAAGAAAATAAACGAATGTGGTTTTTAGGCAACACGACTTTTTTAGAATTTCCTGGTTAATTTTTATGTACGAATGGTATTCGATGTAGAATTCGGGAATAAAGATAATGAAGACTATTTCATTTATTTATTTATTATAAAAAGTACAAGGACTTTATCGCAGATTAATTTTCAATTTTGTATTTCACCTAGGAAAACATCACGATTCATATTCACATTTTTGTACATGTGGTGAATTCTCATTGAAACCAGTGAGCATCCAATAAAAAGGATATAGTATAAAAGATCTATTTCCCTCTTATTTTATATTGGATGATATGGCTTTATCGCATTTTTTGATTCTTCGAAAAGTTCTAGACTTATTTTGCATGTATGATTAGCTTGCAAATAAGATACCTGCTACACCTTTTTTTAATTTTAGTTATTTAAGTCTAAGGTAATATCAAGATTGACAATAATATTTTGGTCAACTTGAATTTATAAAGATCCACACAATTGAGAAATGAGGAGTGTGAAAATAAAAATAGAAAATAACCAAAATAAATATTATGGTAATAAAAATAGGTACGTAAATTGGGTAATTAGTTTTTTAGTAAAATTTTGCTCCGCCATATTATTAGTGACCAAATTTGAAGTCAATCGGGTCATATAGAACCTTTGATACCGTCATTTGCTTTCCAAATACACTTTAAATCAGCATCGTTTTAACGTAATTTTCAACACTGATATTTGGTTTAAGTATTTAACGTCAACTATAACCGTAACTGACGTTTATTAAAGGTTAAATAAACGCCTTTTGCAGGTGCGTCACTGAAAGGGGTGGGGTATTAATTGTTGGTTTGTTCCTCTTAGCCAGCCACCCCTTTCAGGAGCCCCGGAGGGTCTAGTAAGGCCTCTGGTCTTCTTGCTAATAGGATTAAAGTTCTCTCTAAGGTAAATTTGAGCCAGAGTTTCTTTAGTTCTCTCGAAGGAAAGGATCAGACACAATTTTAGGAGACGAATAGAATATAATTTTAAGTTTTTAAGATATATAGAATTCTCGTGAGAAATGCTAACGCTAGGAAGAAACATATTAATATTTTTTTAGCTATGATATTAGGTCTAAAATTGCATTTAACTTTTTTAGCAGACCACAAAAAATCTACGCGTTTTTGGATCTGTTGTTTCCCTCGTAAACGGAAGGTATTATATTTTTTGTTGTAGAAGACAATTTATGGAATAATTAAGAAGTGAGTACTTTCCCGTAGCTTATAACATTCGTTCGTACTAAAAACTGAACTTTTTCGTTGATCAGGTAAAAACCGAAAGAATATTAAACTCTTTAAAATATTATAATTTAACGTCGTGAGCCACACTTCGTCAACGGTAGCGACATAGACATTTTTGGGTTGATGATAATGTTGGCCATATATGGCGAACAAAAATATTTTTAATAAAAGCCACTTGGCTTTGCTTCAAGTGTGATGACGTCTCACGCCTCAAGCTTTTCAGAGTATACTCAATTTTTTTAAAGATCTCAGTGAGGGTGAGGTTTTTTGACGTTAACTTACACTAAAATATTATTTTTTACTGTTTAGGTTAAATTAGTTAAATAGAAGCTTGTAAAAAAAATCGGTAAATTTTCCATACCCGTAACTTCCCTCGTTATGAAACCTCTTCATTAGGAATATAAAAGTGTCTCCCAATTTAGTTCCGCAAATAGTCATTTAATATACTGTCTTTTCAAACATTTTTATTGCGCGACTTTTTGTTTCTCCGAATTAGTAAATCCCTGTATCACATTCAATTCTGCTGGAGGATATTAAGCCAATTGAATAAGAAGATTTTTTTGACGTTTTATTTGAACGCCATTTTGTTTCTCCGTTTTAAATTCGTATCACAATTTTGCCAGTTTATCTCTACATCACACTTAATGGATGCCCAACATTTAAATTTAGTCTAATAAGCAGTTTTCAGACTGATTTTTTTTTAATAATTTACTAAGCCGCCATTTTGTTTCGTCATATTGGATTTTTACCAAAAAAATACCAGGTCATCCCTGACCCCACTGACCAAAATTTGTCAATCGGGTAAGTAGTTTTTAACTACGCCGCGAAGTGACAGACAAACAGACAAATAAAATTCAGAAAACATATTTTTTGCCATCTAGGGGCACTAAAACGTAAAGATATATAAAACCCGGAATTTTTTTCACTATTACAAATATTTCATTTGGTCGCCATTTTGTTCCGCGATCTTGAATTCGTACCACAATTAATAATTCTTGCACAAATACATAAATCAATCCATTGAGTAGTTTTTCAGATTGAAATTTTAAATATTTTATTAAGCTGTCGTGTTGATTCACCATCTTGGATTCGTACCAAAATTTTACCAGTTAATTACTACCTAATATTTGATTTTTTTGAAAATTTGATGTAAATTGAATAAGTAGTTTTTTAGTAATAATTTTTTCAACATTTGACTAGCCCACGATTTTGTTTCGCCATATTGGATTTTTATCAAAATGTTACCAGGTCATTCCCATACGACTTTTAATTTAATATTTATAGTCAACAGACGAACAGACAGACCAACGGAATTGAGAATTGTTTTCCGGCATCTAGGGACTCCGAAACCTGAAGATCAGAAAGCGTCTCAGAGAGAAGTAATAAATTCAATAATTAGTTTTTTCATTACCACACACCGCAATTTTGTTACGTCATTTAGCATTCGTACCAGTTTATCCTTATATCACATTTAGTTTTTCTGCAAAATTTAAAGTCAATTGAATAAGACTCGGCCTCCATTTTGTTCCGTTATGGCTATCTTGAATTGGTACCACAACTTTAACAGTTTGTCCATATATCGCACTTAATGCTTGCACAAAATTTGAAATAAAACTAATAAGTAGTTTTTAAGGCTCATTTTTTAAATATATTATTAGGACGCCATTTTGTTTTGCTAGCTTATATTCATACCAAAATGTTACCAGTTCATTCCTATGTTAGACTTGATTTTTGTGCAAAATTTGAGGTAAATGTGATAATGAGTTTTTGGTCCCTAGGGACGCTAAAACGTAAATACATGTAAAACCTGAGAGGGTGATTTTACACGATTACAAACATTTTATTTGCCCATTTTGTTCCTCTATCTTTAATTAATACCACAATTTTACTAGTTTATGTCTATACCACAATTATTTATAGCATACAATTTGAAATCAGTCCATTAAGTAGTTTTTCAGGCTGAATTTTTAAATATTTTATTTTGTTGGATTGGATTCGTACCAAAATTTTATCAGTTGAATCCTATATAATACTTGATTTATGCGAAAAAATTTGAGTTAAATCGGATAAGTAGTTTTTTAGTAATAAATTTTTTAACATTTCACTAGGCCGCCAGGTCATCCCCATAAGACACTTAATTTTTGTTCAAAATTTGAAGTTGATCCGTTTAGTTTTTAGCTATGCCGCGAACAAACACACCGACAGACCGACGGAATTAAGAAAACATGTTTTTCGGTATCTAGGGACCCTGAAACGTAAAGATCTGTAAAAATCTCGGAGGGTGATTTTTTAACGATTACAATACTTCCCTTTTACGAGGAAAGTAAAAACAGAGTTATGGTAAATTTAGTTTTTAATATATTAGTGATAACACCAAAATTAGGGGTCACAGTTAAAAATATATTACACAATTAAAATATTGCTTACCAAAAAAAATTGTATTATGGAGAAGCAAGGACTCGATCTTAAGCCATATTCAGCACAATGTGCCTTAATTGAAATAATCTACTTACGTGACTGGTTGCTAGAGATGCTTCTGCTTGAGCAGGACTCACTGCATGACATGAATAACTAGTATAGGACTTTGGAAAGAATTCGTGTCCGGTTTCGGTATGGTGGTGAATTGTTCTTTGAACCCGGCATAGGACTTGATTTTTCTGGAAGCAAAAAAAAATGTATAGTACATTTCACGAAAAATGGTACCGACGCAGTAACTGGAAAAAAAACTACCTGGAAGTGCTTGACAATAAACAAAAAAAAAATAAAAGGTTATAAAAACAAAATTTTAAATGATTTCTATGTTTACCTATAGCAGGTATTTTAAATACATTTTTTAAAAATAGAACGTCAGTCTTTATTTTTCACGGCAAGTCTTCAGTTGTATTGCGATATGGTATTACAAAATATTATAAGCATCAAACAGCATTACCTGGCGTTCGTTGAAAAACATTGACGGTACTTTTTCTAGTGTTCTGGTGAAGCAATAGCAATCTCGATGCTACGGAAATTGTAATAACTGTTTATAATTCTTTTCTTAATAGAGGACTTAATGCTAGTGCTGCTGCTAGAGAATGAAACATATGACTTGATTACGATACCTCTGACTGCATTGAAAAGAATCCTGCCAAATTACATCACCTCAAGAAAGAAGCGTAAAGATGCCAGGTTTTCCCACATATCTTGACGAAGGCGAGAAGGGCGTGATAAGGCGAAAATCCTACACCAGCTACGAAGAACAACGTCTACATACATTAGAAACTCTGAAGCAATAGTTCACTAATGATGAAAACCACAAAAGCTGTAGCCTTTGTAGACTTTTGTCTAAAACGGGCTTCAAAAACCACGTATGAGTATACAAAATCGATTAGAAAATATCGTTCTGAAAATCGTCAAATAATTTACCTCGATGAGACATTGTCCGACACGCATAAAACACGACTTTTGATTAAATTAAAATAAACAGATGATACGAGCATCATTACTTGTTTTCCTTAGAACCTCAAATCTGTATTAAATACAAATATCTAAACTCCGATCACTATATTGCCTACATAGTGGAATCGACCCAGGTAATTTTACTGCAGACCCATTTTCCGTGAAATTTATTATACGGCTGGAGTTTCTGTTGTTTCACCTACGACATTTCAGCTTCGATGAGCAGGGGTTAGGTATTTATACCTGACCGGTGCTAACCAACACGTGACTCTCTGTGATAACTGGTTTCTACTTATAATGTAATACATAGACAGCGTCTCTATTGAAATGTTTGGGTTGCTTGATACTTACAACAGATACTCCAATCTTCCTTTTCTAATATCCCGAGACTGATGCAAGAACCTTTATGAGTGTTTTTTACATATATATTTTTCATGTTTGTTAAGTCTAGTAGACACAAACCGTTCAGTTTCATTTGTATACACTTCACCGCAGGAACAAGGAATTTTTTGTAGTCCTTCTGATTGAAAATGAATTTCAGTTTTTTTTTTCATTCGGAACTTTTTTTCAGTAAATATTGACAAAGCCCTAACGACGAATGAATTGTAAACCGATTGTTTCTGAGAAATATGATGGTGAGAATAAAAATTTGAATATCTATACGTATGTGTAGGTTTCCTGTGAACAATTTGACCTATAATGCCGTTCTCTTTCTTTTGTACAAACACATCAAGGAAAGCAATGGCACCATATGATTCTATTTCCCTAGTGAATTTTATATTGATAACATGTTTAGATGATCTAAAAATTAGTTACAATTTTGTGCTCTATGATACCATATTGCAAAAGTATCATCGACATATCTAAACCAACATTTAGATTGTAAAAAAGCGAAGCTTAAAACAGTTTCCTCAAAAGTTTCCATAAAAATGTTAGCTACCACAGGAGACAGTGAAGAGAACTATGATTTCTTAACTATCAAGGGGTATTCGATTCAGTAGATTTTCCTTCTAACTATAGCCTAATTAACCTGGCACTCAGCAATAAACAACACTATTAAATCACCTACCTACAGACCTCAACACACACAAGCAAAACTCAAGCAGTATTATATATACTATTATCAAATATATATTTTAACTCCTCTTCTCTGGGTTTCCCTATCTAGTGTCTTCTACCATTCAGATTCTGTGAATAGTCACTTTCTGTTATTTAGCATTGTACTTCTTCTGCGTGTATATGTGCTAGTTGTGGAATTTCTAGGATTAAAAGCCTTTACCCTACACTTAATATATTAACTTCGAAATCTATTATCTATAAAATCTACTTTTTAAGTTGTATGTCGACGCCAGACTGGAGACAACATTTTTTAAAAGAATTCCTGTTCTGAAAATCCAAAGGCTAAATTAAAGCCCAAAATCATTACAATCTCATCAAAAACAAAAAATGCTTTTATCACAGCAATGTTCTTGTTAACCAAAAGTTTTTTAGAAGCTCCATCCCACTCTTTGTCCATATTGCTTACGTCTTTTCCTGCATGAAAAATTTTATTTTAGTATTTCTTTTTTAGTCTTTTGGTGTGTCGTCTATGAATCTTGAGCCCTTTATAGATCTGCTTGCGACTGTTAATTACTCTTTAGTATTTTCGCTACTTGTACACACACACACGTCTGGCAGAACTAGTTTAGTGATCTCTTGTTAGAGTTGACGCCACATTACAGCAAACCATCCCATCTCAATAGTTTGTCAAAGATCTACAAGCCGAACATGTCTCTAAGACCAATTACTAGCCCAGGGGACTCACCAACAAGTGTTTTGGCTAAATATTTGTAAGGTAAGACGAATTTATTTGTTCAAAATTCTAACCATTTTGTTAATTATTGTTAAGGACCTATAAACTCCAGACTTTTTATACTTATTTATTTTTGTTTTGACGTTAAAAATCAAATTAGAGAGTTTTTGTGACGATCGAAAAGTAACTTTAGTATTTTTATTTCTTTTTAAAATATTTGCAATCTTGTCAGATATTGATCTAAAATATGTAATTATTGTATATTTTATATGGGAATCTTAAACCTTTAAAATGCGACGAATGCAATAGCTACTATATAGGGCAAACAGGGAGAAATTTCGATGTTAAATTCAAAGAGTATAATGCCTCATATACATTAAAAAACCGAACTTTCATTTTGCCAACCATTTTTTAGAAACTTCACATAAATCTCCTGACATAAATAAGTTAGATATTGTTAAAAGGCAATAGACATTTAAAAATATTTATTTATTTAAAATCATTAAGACCCACATGTTAATCTTTTAAATCCACAAACAGATGTAGGAAATACCACCCTATTAAAACTTTTTGACCATAAAAAATGTACAGTTGGTTTTCCCTAATCATAATCATAAGAATTTTGTCGGTATATATGCCTAACTTGATTGTAAATATCTCTATTGCGTTTAAAAATGTACTAGAAGTACGAAACTGCAGTCACGCCTAGTGCAAAAATAAAATGAGTGACAATTAACAAAGTAAAACTTGTGTTTTCATTAATTTGTTAAAATGTACTGTCACGAAGTAGCGGACGACTTCATTAAATCATTATATACAGATGTTCCTATATGTTGAATCATTAGACATAATTAGGCAAAAGTTTGAATGAACGACGTTGCCTCTGGAGGGTGTGATGGATCTACTGGAATGCTGTCTTCGTAACACCTACTTTCAAGGTAAAGATAGGTTTTACTCATAAGATGATGATCTTCCGATGGAGTGGTTTCAAGAGCACGAAATAATTACGGCTCAAATCAAGCCTAATTTTTTGCTTAGGTATGTGGATATTTTTATTATTTGAACCGCAAATGACAATCATTTGGCACAATTTTTCAATGACTTAAATAGCATAAGAACAACTTAAATAGCATAAGAACATATATTAGATTTACAATGGAGAAAAAAAAGAAAATTCTGCCTTTTCTTGACGTTCTCGTTAGGCGATCTGCGGAGGGCATCATGACTACAGTGTACTGAAAATCCATACATACTGGACAATGTCTCAACCGGTGTTCTAACCATTCTGCAGCAACAAAAGAAGACATCATAAGAACGCTTTACAACAGAGCCGTAATAACTTGTAATAATACGATTGACCTTGAGGCAGAAATTGAAATTATAAAAAAATATCTATTGCAGAATGGTTATTCTGAGAGGTTAATAAATAATATAATATCAAAATCATAAACTAATCGTCGTAGTACGATACACGATCCACAAAAATCATGACCCTTTCTGAAAATACCCTATATTAAGGGAACATCTTAAAAGATTCGAAGAATAGCCAGGGATTTCAATATCAAAACCGCTTTCAAATTAGAAAATACGTTAAGAAGTCTTTTGACAAAAACAAAGCCAAAGGATATCGACAAGAAAAAAGAATGCATTCACCAAATCCAGTGTGACTGTGGTGACTCGTACATTGGAGAGGCAAAACGCCCTCTTAGTGTAAGAGTCAAGGAGCAAAAGGGAGAGACATCAAGATCGGGTATAGTAGAAGACGTTTGGTCAAACCAACATCGGATGTAGAAGAAGCTAAAATTTTGCGAGCAACACTGACGAAAACGAAAGTTTATAGAGGCAGCTTTTATAAAAAGTAATCAAGGTATTTTCAACAAGCCTAGCGTCGATATTCCAAATAGTGGAAGGAGACATCACGTATCTCCGGACACGACTAGTACATACGCCCGTAGTTTAAGGGTTAACATTTAGTTTAGACTTGAAAACGACAAGAGATTAGTTACCATAGTTACCGTTGTGAAACCAATATAATAAAAACAATGCAAGTCCAACAGAACGAGTTTAGTGAACATTTCACTTTGTTTACCACCTTCAAACACACACAAAAAGAAATATTATCCAATCAAACAAAAACATTCTCAAACCGTAACAAGAAGACAAAATTTTAGTTACAAGTCAAAACAAACAAGTTAAAACTGATCATTAAAATATTCCCTAACATTTTAATATGCCCGTTGAATTATAAATAGTTTCGTTTTATATTTAAATTCGGTAAAAGTTTGAATATATTTTATGTTAACAGGCAGATGATTGAACAACTTCTTTCCAGTGCTTACTTGTTGTTGGATTTAGCAAGAGAATATTTTTAGACTCCCTAGTATTATACGCTCACACTCCTTCCAAATGTTGATATATTTTAAAACCAAGATGAATACCCTCCACCTCTTCCCCACACAGACACTTCGACGGTCATTATTTTCTCTTTTAAAAAATAGGGCTTACAGTATCTTCTTCGCATGCCCTTATATGAAACGTACTATAACAATTAAGTACTTTTGCAATGATACTATGAGAATACAGAAGCAGTATAATACTTGCAGCCTGCAGGATCATTACTGGCTTGATACTACACCAAAGGACGAATGACCTAGTAATGTAGTTGCGTTTAGTATAAGCCATTGAAATCATTGAATATTTTTTACTCTATCTGACTCTTCCGATAACATTTGTCATAAATAAAAGCCAGACTATCGCAAAGTAACTACCTGCTACATTCAGACGTCACTTAGAAACACAATATTTTGAGTCTGTGAACACAAACATTAGTATCGCCTAAAAAAAAGCAAAAACTTCTAGAGGATTAAAAGAGATATCGAAAATGCAACTAAATAATTTTAGAATTGTATGTCAGATGTAAGTCATCGCCTTTATAACTTCCATCAAATAAAGGACTAATTTGTCGAGGAATCGTTAAATATGAATTATGCCCGTTTGGACCATTCCAGTTTCGCGCGTCTCTAAAAAAATTTCCAATTCAAGCGTTAAAACTGTAGATAGAAACATAATATATTTCCCAACTCCCGTTTTATGCAAACCAACATAAGATATTATTTTAGTGTTATAGCTGTCTTCGAACTAACCTGGCTCTAAGTCGGTACCGATACATATATGTAACAGGACGTCTATAGTAGACCGTACCAAAACCGTTACCACTGACAAAATTCTATGTGCAAAGTAGGAATTGTGTACCTGAAAATCATAATAACCTCTTAACGTACCAAATGGGAATGAGGTAATCAGAACATTTTTTCTTAACGCTCGAATGGGGAATATTTGAGATAAAACTTTGAACGCCCGAAACGGAAACGCACGAAAGTACTACTATTGTACTACTCTCCCACTTGAAGCTTGAGAAAAGTGTAATCTATATCCAACAAAACGGTTTCTGCAGTGTATGTACAATGTACATGATCTTTCTAATAGCAGGGCAGTGCTAGATCAAAAACACTAGAGGTTTAATAAATTAAAAACAAGTTCTTCCAGTCTCATTTCAAACAGGAAAATCTGCCATTTTTTACTCTGATCGGAAAAGACAAAATCAGTCCGGAAAAACTAAAATGTGACTGGTAAAAGTACTCTTTACTCGTCCCATTTTTCGACCTCGAGAAATCAAATGACAGTAATTAATCAAGTATTGATCCACCGTTTCCATGGAAAGGACATGCATTTATTATTTTTCGATCTTGTTCCATAATAGCACAGACAATCTAAAGCAAGGTTTTTCTGTGATAATAGTTATTTACGTAACAAGATCGAAAAAGTGATACTTTCCTGCACAAGTACCAATAATTATATTATTATAATATACATATATTAATTATAACTTTCTTTCTATCTTTTAATTGTCAAAATGGTGAGATGCCTAACAGATAACAGAACATCAAATGAATCAATGCAAGCTGTTTCCATGGAACATGACTACTTGATTAATTACTGGCATTAATTGGTTTCTTTCTGGGGTCACTACTGTCTTAAAAATAATGAGATTGTAGTGCTTGGCACTGCTTGGGCATTTGCCCTATATCGAGGTCGAAAAATCGAATCGGTAAATACTTTACCAGATCAATTTTTGTTTTCTCGTATTGATATTGTCGTTTTCGATAAAGATAAGAAGTAGCACATTTTCCAATTTAAAATGAGACTTGAAATAGTTATTTTGTGGAAAGTGATACTTCGGTAGAAGTATTTAGTGAATCTGTCTGATACATGAACTTGTGCTATCAAGAGATTATGGACTCAGCTTTATGCAGAAATTTCGAAAGTGAAAGCTCGATATGATATTAGAAATGTTTATAAATCGTTTCAGTTTTTTTGATATATTGTATGGTACCGAAAGAAAGTCCATACTTTAAACGCAAATTTAATTATACCTTAAGAATGAATGTACGATTTTTTAAAGTAGTATTCACTAGATAACATCTAGAATCTAGAATTTAGGCGAGTAGTCATCGTCCTTAATCTGGCCTAAATTCTAGAAGAAGCATGCTATCCCGTGAATACTAATTTAAAAGTTCATTATTTAGGTATATTCCAATTTGTGCTTCATTTATGAACTGAAAACTGTATTGCGGAAATAACAGTTTTATTTAGGAATTTTGTAATTGTTTTTGAAAATACCTTTTATTGTTATTTATTTTATGCATATTTATCGAGTACCCAATTGTTAGGAAGACTAGAAAGAAAGTTTTGTATCCATGTATTTTGAATATCTGCCGGAAGCGCCCTTAAATTCGGCTTAAAAATAGAAATACAAACAAAGCCATGTCTCTTTCAGACTGTTTTATAGTTGCCGAATGTTGCATATGTGTTTAGAATAGCTGAAGTTGATTGAATAATATATATTACGATTCGTTATAAATAAAAATTGATAGTTAACGAATAAAAATTATAAATTTCGTTATTCCAGATATGAATTGTTTTGATTTATGATTATAATTTCTTTTCAAACCTTAATTTGTAACAGTTGCCTATACTTGCGAATAAAAATTATCTTTTGACAACACGGCTTGTGCCTGCACAGATTCGACATATGTTATCGATGCTTCACTTTTCGATTATAACTATATTTATCCCTACTCATAGTTATAAGGTGAGCGGTCAACAGAAAAATATAAATTTGTATCACTCATGAAAACTCGCTTTTTTGATTGTAAAAAAGCAGAAAGAAGAGTAGGATATGTATCAATACAATAAAGTATCAGAAAACACATTTTTGATATGATACATGGTGTCCGGAATTCGACCCTCTATATGGATATCTCGCTTATTTTAAGGGATAGTGAATACAATGGTGAAAGTTTTAGACAAGTTTGTAACAAGCGTCTGCAGGACGGATTCTAGCTACTAGAGTTCTTGAGATATTTAAAAAATATTAAATATTGCATTTTTAAAATTATACAGTAACTTTTATATTCCTCCAAAACTTTTTAAATGTGTAAATACATTTCCAAAGCAACTTTTTGTATTCCGATGTTTTGTAAACGAACGCCATTCATTAATTTTGTTTTTCTTTAATTCGGACTTTTTTTATTTTATTTTTAACAAGCATGTGATCGCCCAAAACTAACAATGTACCAGACTTAATATTTAGACGGCAGATCTAAGATTTTTCCCATAAGAGGTAAGTTGCTTTGAGAATGTATACAGATTTAAAAAATTTTGGGGAATAAAGAAGTTACAGTATAATTTTAAAAACGCAATATATTTTTTGTAAATATCTCAAAATTGTCTAAAACTTTCCCCATGTTTCTATCTCCTCTAATAAGCGAGATCCCTCTATAGAGACTCGAATTCCGGACGCAATGTTCTTTACCATTTTTATCCGTCTACATAAATTACCCTTTAATTCTTTTTATTCAATTTTTCTTAAATATAAGGAATGCCTACCTTTTTTCTAGGAAATTCAAAACTCCTTTTTAATTCAGCTTTGGGATTATCAACATAAAATATTGAATCTTCATCAGTCCAGCTTTCGCGTACATCTTGACTATCTATCATGTTGTCATCATCAAAATTTGATCTAAAAGGTTTGTAGTCAGTGTCAGGTAATTCTCCATTTGGAGGTGACCAGTCGTAATCAGGTATGTCGTCAAGTTTTGAAACAGAACCATAATAATCTTCTTCATCTTCCAGTTGGTTATCGACAGATTCTAGAGCATCTTCTATAGAAGGGATACGCTGATAGTTAAGCATGCAAACTGACCGCATTGAAAGTAATGAAAGTATACATATCTAAAAAGAAAAATAAAAAAAATAAAATTTTTCTTGTTAACGAAATTTCGTAAATGAATAGTGCGAATATTAGGTATTATCCTAAACGTCTGGCACTTTTTATGAATAACTTTCTGGATAAAAAGGGGGGATATAGATTTTGTTAAAATGTTGGTTTTGTCATTTTATTTTCCAGAATTCTTACTCTTTTTAGTTTATTTTTTTCATCTAATTCATTTATTCCTAGTTAGACAATATTAGAGTGGACCAGTTTACCCACGGATTCTGGTTTTAAAATTACTCCACCACCGAAAAAAATAATAAATAAAGGAAAAAACAAAACCTAAACCTGCAAATGTTAAAGGACCACGCACAAACCTTATGAATAACCGGCTTCAGAGAAATTTGCCAACTTTTGAATGTTGTATTTCTTAACCCCCTGAACGAAAAAAAAGGCCATGGACACGTCAAAATCCTACGAGTCATAGTTTAGTGTGAACTTCTTGGATATCTCGTTAGCTATTATCATAGATATTGCAAAAATGCGGTATAAGGTGCCACTTTAAGATTTTCTAAATCGACCATCCTATATATTATAATATATTTAGATCTAACAACTAATTTAAAGCAATTTTATATAACATCTAACACAATTATTATCATTTACAAGAATTAAAAATTTTAGACTTAGACTGTAAGATCTAAATGAAGAAAAACAAATTGCACATTTTATCTTAACTCTTTATGCTCTATCTCATGGTACTACAATTCTATCCTACCCAAGCATATACCATTATAATGGTTTTAGTTTGTATGTATGTTAACTTTTGATTAGACTTAAAGTTAATATCTGAAGAAAAACTATAAAAAAAATAAAAACGTCCCATTCGTTACTTTAATCCGTTTAGATTTTACAGTGTTTCAAAATCTTAACATTTAAATATTTTTAAAAACGGAATGTTTATTTATTATATATACCAGGTGCTACAAAAAAGTGATATACCCTTACAACTTTTTTCTTTGCTACCATATTATAATGATATTTTGGTTCGTTAAATAAAACATAATTTTAATTTTTTTACTATAACAACCGTTACCATATCAGTAGTTTTTAAGTAATATTTTTAACATTCCACCAAGCCGCCATTCTGTTTCGCCATCTTTGTTTCGTACTAAAATTTTACGAGATGATTTCTACGTAATAACTGATCTTTGTGCAAAATTGACCAAAAAGAATTCATTTACAAGATAACTGATAAATACGGTTGCTTCGATCACTGATTGAATTTGAATTGGTTTTAGCCAACAATCATCTTAGTGTTTTTTCGGATATGAATTGTGTTTTAATTCCCCTTGATATGCCAAATGTTCTTATCTTATTTAAAATTCCGAAAATGTTATAAAACAGCTATTGATTGGGGTTCTTTCCAGTTTAAACATTTTGAATTAGATTTCTTTTAATTTCTGCGTTTAGGGAGGGCTGGTTGGTGTATATCACCACTACTTAGATAGAATAGAGTCTTTATGATATTTTGCTTCTTAGCTGCAGAGGGATTGGAATTAGTAGCCCGTATGGATAGGTTTCCTGCAAACAGAGTTGTTAATAATATTATGATTTTAACGAGAACATCAAGAAAGGCTAAGCATGAATCTTGCTCAATATCTCAATAGAAAACTTTACAGTTTACTTTTTAAATGACCTAATAGCTCTTAAAGTTCTCTGTCCTCTTGGTTCCAAATTTGGAAGGTGTCGTCGACATATCGCAGCCAAAGTCTGGGTTTTATGTTTGCTGTTTCGATTGCGCTGGTCTCGAACCTTTCCATAAATATATTGGGTACCACTAGAGAGATCCCCATCGGGAGGCCGTAGTCCTGGGCATAGAACTTATCTTTAATTTGGAGGTAATTATTATGAAGACAGCACTCTTAACAGATCGATTACTTTTTCCAGAGGCAACGTGATCCAATCCCCTAGAGTTTGATCGTCTGTAAGCTTTGTTTTGATGATGGCTAACGACTCTTCCCAAGGGACATTTGTATATAGAATAGCACTGATCGAAAAAAAATTCAAGGAAGCAACCTCAAGTTTCAAGTATGTGACCAGTAGGCGAGGATTCACACATTCACAAACATTGTACATAAGCGACTAGAGATACTTCAATTATCGAAATGTTGAGAAAAAATCAACAATAAAGACAATGTACACCGACAAGTAAGTTTTCTCTTAAGTTAAGTACTTGACGGACATAATATAAAAATACGAGAGGTGCAAAAATTTAAACTAATTTTTGGTAATTAGTGACATTAACAAAATACTCTTAAGTTTAAGTTTAAAAAAAAAAATATGGACCGCAACCCGTTTAGTAATAACTAATTCATATCAACTTGATTTCTATTAGTGTAGTTAATGGAAAGAAAAATTTTATCTTCAAAATAAATACTATCAAATTTATATTTATATTTAACTGATAATCGGTCTACACATGCAACAGTTTCATTCCTTAACATGGAATCACAGAAATAACTAAATACTCTGTTGGTTAATAGTACGACCAGCATTGAATAACATTGTTGATTCCTGACTTTAGTTGAGAGTAATAATGTGGAATTGCGTTTTACTTCAGTTACACCCAAATCTAGCAATGCCGCAGGCGTGATGATCCCTTTTAGTTGAAGCAAGACCTCGAGAGCTCATCATGCCACAATAGACTAGCAAGACCCGTGTTTGACAAAGTCACATGATGGAATCACAGAAACAACTACCCCTTTGGCTAATACTATGACCGGCATTAAATTACACTCTTGATTCCTGACTCTCGTTGGTAGTACGAAAGTGTTTTAGGGCCAGATAAGTATTTATTTTAATTGACTATTGTCAGTAATATCTGACTGAATTAGATATGATCTGAGTATAGTCAGATCACATGTAAGAGTCCGGACCTGTCCGCTCTCGCATTCAAGCAGTGGCGTATATAAACATTGATTTTGAAGGGGGTTTTAAGTTTTAATTTTTTAACCATAAGTAAAAATGGTTTTGGGGGGTTTACCCGCCAATCCCGAAAAAAAAAGGGTCCCTACTTTATGCGTTCAACCACCTGTTATTGTTTATGTCACCTGTGTGAGTCCTCAGTTCTTTCTTACTCTAACTATGAGCACGTGTCCCTATTATAATAGATTTAGAAACATTTCTAGAGGTACGAGGATTAGGAGAGATATTTCACATTGCTTGAGGCGCAAAAAAAGTAATACTTCATTAAATATTTGGAAAATGGCGAAGACATGAAAGAACAAGCAGGAGGTTAAATTTCAATAAACTGCTTTAAAATATGTAAGCAGATAGCTCCGGTCTCTTTTGTGATATTTGACTATAGTCAGCTAATATGTGACTATAGTTTGAAGCCCAAAGAAAGTAACACTTGGTAAATGGCGAACACATTTGAAAGAATAAGTAGGAGGTTAAGTTAGGTTAGGTTAAACTGTTTTAAAGTACGTAAGCAGAGAGATCCAGTTTCTTTTTTGATATCTAACTATAGTCAGATAATATGTGACTATAATAAGATATCATCTGACTATAGTCACATATTATCTGACTATCGTCACATATGATCTGACTATAGTCAGTTATAATTCTACTATAATCACGTATTATCTAACTATAGTCAGATATGATCTGACCATAGTCAACTAAAAAAAACTTACCTGGCCCTAGAACGCTTTCGTACGTTGGAAGCAATAATGTGGATATCTTTTTATTTCGCATTATATCACCCGTAACATGTAGTTGTTATGCGTTTGAAAATCAAAAATTATCAGATTTTTTACGCCTTTAAAGTTTTTAAAATTAGATAGGCAATTAGTATTTTAATTACGAAATAAAAATTAAATTTGGGTACTATGGGCCTTATTATTATGTTTATCCTATCTTTTTTATTTTTTATATTCTGAGGCCCATACGATTGTGAGGTCAGAGGCAAGCGCCTTTTGCGCCTTGAGGCGCGCCTTGCGGTAAACCGCCACTGCAACTAGGCCTTAATAAAAAAAAATATATTTAATATTTAATAATTTTTTACAACACAGATGTAATGAAATATATTTTTACTTCTTTCGTAAAATGGAAGTATTTTAATAATGAAAAAATCATCATCCGATATTTTTTCAGATCTTCACGTTTCAGGGTCACTAGATTCAGTCAGTCTGTCTGTCTGTTCGCAGCATAGCTAAAAAACTACTTACCCGATTGACTTTGGTCAAAAATTAAGGGTCATTTGGGGATCATCTGGTAATATTTTGGTAAAAATCCAATATTGCAAAACAAAATGGCGGCCTAGTAAAATGTTAAAAAAATGATTACTAAGAAAGTGCTTATCCAATTTATCTCAAATGTTGCACAAAAATTAAATATTATGTAGGAATCCGTCTGTCGGTTTGTCTGTCTGTTAGTTAAAAATTTAGTCTGAAAAAACTACTTAATGAATTGATTTCAAATTGTGTGACAGAGCTAATTGTAGTATAGAGATGAACTAGTAAAAGTATAGTACTAGTTCAAGATGGCGGCCAAATAAAATTTTTGTAAGCTGAAAAATTCACCCTCTCAGGATTTAGGTGCCAAAAATATGTTTTATCAAGTCTGTCTGTCGGTTTGTTTGTCTGTCTGTCAGTTCGCGGCATAGCTTAAAAACTACTCATCAGATTGACTTCGTATTTTAGTCAAAAATTAAGGCTCATATGGGGATGACCTGGTAATATATTGGTTAAAATCTAATATGCCGGAACAAGATGGCGGCCTAGTAAAACGTTAAAGAAATTATTACTAAAAAACTAATTATCCAATTTATCTCAAATTTTGTACAAAAATCAAGTATTATGTAGGAATTAACTGGTAAAATTTTGATATGAATCCAAGATGGCGGAACAAAATAGCGGATTAATAAAATATTTAAACATTCAGCCTGAAAAACTACTTAATGAACTAATTTCAAATTGTGTATATATAAAATATGTGTATAACTAATTGTTGTATAGAGATGAAAGTAATAAAGTAAGTATGTGGTGTTAATTAAAGATGGCGGAACAAAATAGCAGCCAAATAAAATGTTTGCAACCTGAAAAAATCACCTTCTCAGGTTTTACATATTTTCGCGTTTTGGCGTCACGAGATGCCAAAATTCAAGTCCGTCGGTCCGTCCTTTTGTCGGTTTGTCTGTTAGTTCGCGGCATAGCTTAAAAACTACTCATCAGATTGACTTCAAATTTTAGTCAAAAATTAAGACTCATATGTTGATGACCTGCTAATATTTTAGTATATATCCAATAAGTGGGAACAAGATAGCGGCCTAATGAAACGTTAAAAAATATTACTTAAAAAACGAATTATCTAATTTGCACAAAAATCAAGAATTATGTAGGAATCAACTGATAAAATTTTGGTACGAATACAGAACAACATGGCGGCTTAATAAAATATTTAGAAATATAGCCTGAAAAAACTACTTAAAGAACTGATTTCAAATTGTGTGCTATAACTAATTGTAGTATAGAGAAGAACTAGTAAAACTGTGGCACTAATTTAAGATGGCGAAACAAAATGGCGGCCAAATAAAATTTTTGTAATATCAAAAAATCACCCTAGCAGGTTTTAAATATCTTGGCGTATTAGCGTCTCTAGATCCCAGAAAATATGTTTTAACAATTTAGTGGGTTCACCTGTCGGTTTGTCAGTCTGTCTGTCAGTTCGCTGCATAGCTTAAAAACTACTCATCAGATTGCCTTCAAATTAAGAAGAAAATTAAGGCTCATATGAGGATGACCTGGTAATATTTTGGTAAAAGTCTAATATGTTGGAACAATATGGTGGCCTAGTGAAACAAGGCAAAACTAATTTACCTCAAATTTTGCAAAAAAATCAAGTGTTACATAAGAATAAACTGGTAACATTTTGGTATGAATATAAGATAGCAAAACAAAATGGCGTCTTAATAAATTATTTAAAAAAATAAGTCTGGAAAAATTACTTTTTGGATTAATTTCAAGTTTTGTGCAAGCATTAAGTGTGATATAGAAATAAGCTGTTACGAATTTAAAATAGCGGCCAAATAACATGTTAAAAAAATTAACGTAAAAAAAAATCTTCTTATTCAATTGACTGTAAATTTTGGAGAAAAATTAAATATGATTATTAACTGGTGCGAATTCAACATGACGTAACAAAATCGCGGTGTGTCAATATAAAAACTACTTATTGAATTATTTTAAATTATGCCAAAATCAAGTGTGGCATAGGTAGAAACTGGTAAAATATTGGTACGGATCTAATATATTGGAACAAAATGGCGTCCAATAAAAATGTTTGAAAAGACAGTATACATGTTTTTCTAAATAACTACCTATGTACTGAACTAAATCGGTTCACACTTCACTATTCCTAATAAATGTAAATATTCATAATGAGGGAAGTCCCGGATAAAGGAAATTTACCGATTTTTTTAATATGTACATATAATGTTTAATAATCTTTTATTTTCGAACTAAAGCGATAAATAAAATATTTGTACTTTAAATTAAACAGTGTTACTTTTTCATTCTCCATAGTGTTTTCTTCATTTCGCATTACTTGCTATTTGAAATGCACAAACTCATTATTATTATTACTGTATTTCAATTCGTCTACCTACGTATAAAAGTACACTTACTAATTGACTTTAATAGATAAATTAGACCTCACGATCCCCTTAGGCCTTCGTCAGTATACTCTCTTGAGTTACGAAAGTGATATCACTTTGTGTTGTATATTTTTGCATCTTATCTGTTTTCCTAAGCAGGAAGACAACTAATTTTAGCATTTCTTAGACATTTACATTTCATGGTATTATTTTTCAAATTAGCACAGAAAAATCAGTTGTTTATCATTTGATCAAACACGGCTTCTATTGTTTTGTAAATAAAAAGATAAAATTTTAGGTTTGATAGTGTCGAGTGTTGAGTTAAAAGTTGAAGAACAAAAAAAATGATAATGTTGACATCCGATGAAAAAAATAATAAAAGCCGTGGCGTTGAGGAAATTAAAAGGTAAGTTTTTGAATTGGGCACAATTGCAAGTGTTACAATAGCCTTCCTAAATCTAATTGCAAAAATATTTTATATGTACAGGGCGTCCGGATTTCGTTGTCATTATAGGGTGTTTTTGTTATTTGTAAAGATAGAGACTTACGGCTTTCGCAAAGTGGTGTTATTTTTTAATGAAATGAAAGATGCTGTGAACGAAATTCTCATAGCCCCCCTCGTGATTTTGAAAAATTTCAATTTTCAGGCATCCATCTTGGTTTTCTGTAACTAATCGCGAAGGTAAAAACTGATTCTGGTAGTGTTTTTTTTGCGTAGAATCCAGTGATGTGCATAGATTTTTTTCTGGAAGGTACGGATTTTAGGATATAAATCAAACTTGTTATTTTTTAAATGGGATACCCTGTATATCATTGTATTTTCCTCGCTAACTTCTTTCCAAACATATATACTTGGTGACCTCGAGAATAGGGTATCCGCGTTCGTTCCGTTGCGGTATGCTTAATAAGGGTATAGAGTGAATATTTTGTCCTTTAATTTAATTCTTTTTCACTTCCGGTTTAACCAGAAGTAGTTTCAACTTTCTTATTTTAAATGGAACCGTGTATATATCTTTACGCCATCTTATTCCACGTCAAATTCTTTTCTCAACGATATGTCACAAGGTGACATTTGCATTCAAAATTGCTACACTATCGGTGATTTTTTGAAAAATGTATTTATTTTGCTAAAAAAAGTAAAAACACAAAAGAAAATCAAAACGAATGAATTTAATGGATAAAAGTAGGTCTTTCCTTGTCAGCATAATGAGCAAGCAATGTCTTTAATTGTATTTTAGCAACATATATTTATATCCTTGTGGTTTTAAATATTTATAGTCATATTTCCGCGAAATCTTAAATGCAACCATGTGTATTTTTACGCCATCTTTTTCTCTGTCAAATTCTTTTTCTAATCAATACTACAACATAACATTTGTATTCAAGATAATGACACAATTTTCTTGAAAATAAATCATATGTAATCTTATTATTTAACAAAAAATGAAAAATTAGAAAATCAATTTAATACATAAAAGTTGCCCTATTTCTAGCTAGGCAACGCTACTCCGACATATAACATTATGTTGGTGGATCGGTTTTATAATCGCAGTATTGTCCTTATTCGTCTAACCTAATATTATTTTAAATTATAATGTACATGTTATTTGTATATGTATTTAACTGACTAATAAAATTGTTTTGAATTTGAATTTAATTTTTGAATGAGTAGTTTTAATATTCAATTTAAACTGCTAGTCCATTAATATCATTCGATCCCTAGTAATATTCAACTCGTTCACCATTTCTATTGCGACACTTAAAAACTCTCCGTTTTGGAATCGCAACTGCAATTGCAATTCAACTGATATTGATTGAATAGCTCTTCTAATTCGATCTTCTAAGTTAGGTAAAATTGTGGGTGGAGTTCATACAGATTTTCCGTTAAATGTGCCCAGATAAAAAAGTGTAAGCTGGTAAGGTCAGGTGACCGTGCTGACCACCTAATGTTCACGTCTAAATTTTTGTTCCAGTTTGTAAAAATAGGTAATGCAGGGTTGCCCAGGATTAGGATAAGGCTCGGCATAAAGTCTTCCATTTCTCCGTCAATCTCGGTACCCTAAGAGCATGCCCACCTGCTCATTTCTTATATATGATAGTAGTGGTCGCGTTTTTACAAAAAAAATACTGAAATTTTTGAAAAATTATTTACCGATACCCAAAACCAAATATGTAATATACAATTATTGTAAAATGTCAATCTGGACCTAATAACAGTCTTTTGGGAGGGGGGGGGGTTCAAATAATCCTCCGAACATCTACAACAGGATGAGGGCCCGCATTTTCCTGCGTAAACAGAAAATTAGCTTCAGTTACTTGGACATGGTGTGAGGTCCCAAAACTATCTCAGAAGCAATTAACGACTTATTCTAGAATAAAACCCAAGTCCATCCACTCTTACACAGATCACACCATTATTCTCACTTTGGAGAGTATAGTGCTTTGAGCATATCTATCTCTTTCAGGTCTGAATTCTCGTCTACCTTGATCATTAGAGCACTCAAAATAAGACTCTAGCTCATTTACTCCCATCCAGTTTAATGATCTCGGTATAACAAAAGCCTTTCTTCCCTGGGATCTGTAATTAATACCCAACTGGCAATTGTTTGATGGGGGGTTAGTTAAGTTTATGGAGTCTTCTTCTTACAGAATTGCCACTTAATGAATTGGATTGATATTCCAAAGAAAGCGGTCCTCTGCTAAGATGCTAACTCCTGGACACCCTGGTACAAATACCTGGTAGAATGTCCTGTTGCCTGAAATCGGCTTAGCGTGTATACTTATTCACATTAAGCTGCTGAGCTCTGCACGACTAGCGAACTCCATGTAGGGCAAAAGCACAAAATGGAATCACAGAAACAGTCTATGGCGGCCTGATGAGCTCTGAAAAGAACGAAATCGCGATCGTCGTTTGACTGAAATGGATCATTCCGCCTGCGGCATTGCAGGGCATTTTCCAGACAGAGATAATGGTATTCTTGTTGTGACATGTATTGTTGTGACGTTGGTGTAACGTGAAACAAAAATGCGTTAACATTTTTCACCCAACGAAAGTCAGGAATCGACAGTGTAATTCATGCCGGCCGTGGTATTAATCAGCTTAGTAGTTGTTTCTGTGATTCCATTTTGTGCCTTTGCCCTACGCTGGGCTCGCTAGTCTAGGCGGTCTAATGAGCTCTAAAAATCGCGATTTTTGTTTGACTGTAATGGATCATTGCGCCTGAGGTATTACAGGACATATTCCAGACAGGTACCATAGTATCCTTGTTGTGACGTTGGTGAAACATGAAACAAAAATGCATTAACATTTCTCTCCCAGTGAAAGTCAGGAATCAAGTAATTCAATGCCGGCCGGTTATGGTACTAGCCAGCGAAGTAGTTGTTTCTGTGATTCCATTTTGTACAGTGTGTTTATAAATTTGTACCTCAGAACAACGAGTCGGACGGGCGAACGGGACCCTCAACACTATGCGGACGAATCAACATTGTAATTGACGAATGAACAATAGTAGCGACCTTAAGGTTAAAATCGTGCAAAATATTTAAATGTGTGGGCTCATAATTTTTCATGTCTATTAAAACTACCAAAATATTTTAATCACACGAGTTGTAGAAAACCTTCTGACAAATGTTAAAATTATGCATTTTTTTGCTGTTAAACCTATTTATGGAAATTAAAATATTGATAATTCAATAAAAGCTGAAGTAGTTAGGTTATTCCTTTTAGAAAATTTGTACAATCAAAAGAGTAAAGTATGATCTCTTCTTAACCTCTGAACTGAACTCTAAAATATAACTATCTTAGATTCGGAAATTATTGTTGATGTAGAGGAATTAGGTAATGAAATCGAAATCGCTCTCAGAGTTAGATAGCCTTTCTTGTAAAAGTAAAGAGAGCTATTAAAAACACTAAACAAATATACAAAGTAGAATTTTTTACTTTACTTTTCAAAATAAATGTTTTTTTTCTTACACGGACTATATGTTTTTGTTATAATCAATACTAATCAATGACAATAAACGACACTTGTAAGAAATATAATTTTATTTGTACGTAAGCAAATCGTAATTATAACGTGAATACTAAGAACTAAACTTATTTAAATTTTATTTCCCGATCTAAAAAAATTATATGCGATATGCTTGCTCGGTTGAAAGCTGGAGCCGGCCTAACTTGCGGTGCTGTATTGCAAAATAATCATTTCCTTGAAAAATAATCAAACAACAGCCGTCTCAGATAAACTCAAATATTATAAGGCCTGTGCATTTTTTAATGAGTAACAAAAGCAGATTTATATTTAAAATAAAAACGTAAATCTATTAATTAATTATTATTATTATTGTTGTTTTATCTAACAGTTTTTACATGTAAAATATTTTTTAAATAAATAAGAACATCTAACCGGGCATTTAAAAATAAAACTCATTTAATTATTTTTCTTAACCCAATTTGTAAATTTCTACAATTTCCCTTACAACAAATCGCAGCTTTCACACATTGACAAGTTGAACGTGTTATAACAAGTGCGACAGTTGTCCAGGGCGGGCTATGCTTCTACAATTTTTTATTGACTCATTATGCTACCAGTTTTCGAAAAAAAAAGCAAAATAGTTCATTTTGTGCTTCTGGGAAGAATTAATAAAAACCTTACAAAATATTTAGAAAAGACCGTTATAATTAAATCAGAGATTATAAGAAAAAAATAATATTTTAGAAGTAATAGGCGTGCGGGCTGGAAGTTAAAGGGGATAATAGGGCAGTGGCCCCTCAAAGTTCCTCTAGTTGATAAGACTGTTTAGTAGAACATGGTAAATCAGATATTAAAATATAATAATACGAATCTTTTTTGCGTGTTTAGTCGACTGAGTACACACCTTTTTATTTAAGTCCTCCCCCAGTCAAAACCCATTAGTTAGTTTCTTCTCTGGATGAATAGAGCCAAAATTTATCTGACATAATTTACATATATCTATAAAATATTCACTGAATTATGCCTTGCAATAATTTTTATTTCGCAAAAAAAATAATCAATACAAATTAAGAAATAACAAAAGAATCAACCGATTCAAACTCTAAAAGTGATATAAAAAAAAATACCTTAGAAATTTAGAAGAAAATATGATAAAAATACATACTATGTTTTTCTTGTAGTACAAAAAAGACTGTTTTTTTATTTTTTATCACCTGTTTACAATGTGGATTATAGCTATAGCGTTAATCGGCCGAAGCAGTTCCCTAAATGTATTAATCCTAGAATCTAATGACAGTGGTTGTCATTAGATTCTAGGATTAATACATTTAGGGAAAATACACACAAAAATAATTTTACACATCGCAAAATAAAAATTTAAAAAAGGGAGCTTTGCTATGGCCGGACTAAGGATTGATGAGGCCTGGGGCTTTAAGTATTTTGCGGCACTTGGGCCGTGAGACGATTTCCTGAAGACTAAAATAGGTTCTCCATCTTGCAGTTCCTTGATAAGCTGTTATTCTGCCTCTTACCCCTCACAGAGCCCCCACGGCATGTTGGTCTTAAGACAATTGAGTGGTCAATCCCCGCAAAACCTTGCTCCAGTTCTGTGCTGGGGCCTCTATCTAAGACAGGGCCTGAGGCTATAGCCCCACCCTTAATCCAGGGTTGCATTTTATAATATCTTACCTTTCTGATTATTAAATTTCGTTGTTTTTGTCAATGGCCTTAGATTATATTTCAGGAGCCTTTTTATTTTTTTAATAAGTAATTTGAATTTTGTTTTAACTGCTTAGAGAGATCGAATCCGTTATTTGAGAAGCTTGTCTCTTCTTTCTATTTATACGGTTCTTTTCACCCACACAAAACTTGTGGTATTTGTTATTAGTATTGAGGGTTTTAAGTTCTATACTATAACATATTTTTTTAACATATTTTCAGACAGTATTTTATAAATGTTTTTGTCTTCTGCAAATAAATAGGTAAGTGATATTCTGAAATATCGAAGCCCACTTAGATTCTCTGTATGTGTAAATATAAATCAAACAAAAAGATTAAATAAAATAGTGAGAGTTCAACTACCACCTATATCACTGGATGTAAACTCTGCAGACTTTCTTTCTTTCAAGTACTTCATAGAAAATATTTTCTTAAACTTTTTTCAAGAAAATGTTTTGTTTTTTGTTAAATCAGGATTCTTGCCTATCTAAATTTATCAATGGTGCTAATTTTATTTAGCCCGAGGTGGTACTAGTCATTAATAAAATTATTTAATTTTATTATTATTAAATTAATTAATCATATTTCTTTGGTCGTTTTCTAGGTTTATTTATAATTGTAGCCTTCAAAGTACGGTACTATTTCATCTTTGTAACATAATCTTAGAGTGTTCTTATATAAGCTTGATTCGCGGTACTACACGACAATCAAATTAAATAAATAATTGCAAGAAACAATATCAACAATTTGTTATGATGTTTATATGTGGCCTGTTGATAAATACAACTGGTCACTCTTAGATATAAATAGAACTTTTATATGCTAATGTACTCTAAGGTCATATTAATTTTAAACCTTGTCGTAAGTAGTAAAGAAGAACAATTTTACATATGGATATAAGCCGCGTGTAGCATAATACTGGGTATCTTTTATTAGAGAATAAGAAAATTAAATGATTTTTGACAGTCACTGTGTATTCTTTACAAATGCTCTTACTAATGCTCTTACTGTGTCACTGCCATATTGCAAATATTGAAAATAGAAGCAAATTTTTCTAGTATTCTTCTAAAGAAACAAAAATCTAATCATATTTGAAACATGTTCCTCCTAGCTTTTTTACTGAAATTCTATTAATTCTCTTAAAAACATTAAAAATGAAGTGGCGGGAAATCGCCTTATTGCTTTTTTTGAAAACAGGGGACTGTTTTCAAAAACCCACGTCGCGTCGGTTTATTTGACGATTGCATTTGATCTAATTGTTAAGCTTGTTGTGATAGTTATATGTAATCAGTTTTAAATGTTCTTTTTAATTATTTTATTTTATGTATACTAATAATACTATTGATTGATTGACAAATATCTTCATCATAATTTTTTACAAAGTAAGGTGATTTAAACGATACATTTTCTACCTAATTAAAATAACGATTAGACACTATGAGACCACCTGGCAGTGCCAGCAATATTCTGAACACCTCTTGAAAATTAATTCAAATTGGTCGAAGTATCCTTATGTAATCGGTGTAGATACATAAAAAAAAGGGCTAAAGTTCTGGTGTCGGTTTGTGATTCTATAGAAGAAATTAAAAAAATTTCTAGATATCGGTGAGATCAAACCCTAAATCTTTTGAATAACCACAACTGTCTACCAGTTTTTTCGATTTTCTGATCTTGTGGAATAAAAGTTCCTAAAATTCTGAATCTGATGCGTGGATAAACATTATCTTCAACTCTCATAATTTTGGTTAAAATGATTGCGGAATTTTTCAGAAATAGTTATAGTCAAGTGCGAGTAGTTTCGGAAATATGTGGAAATTATTTGTTTTTGCTCCTGCACCATTTGATTTTTTTTTACCAGAAATTGAAGAACTACATACAAATATCTAAATATGCAAATTTCAGTTATACCAAATACCCTTAAAAGTATTCCTACGTTGCATTGTATTCCCTATAGTAGGGATCCATCGTGAGATTTACCCGTAGCTCGCTACAATTTCACGGCCAGTATTGCCCCTATGTGTAGCACTCTCGTACCTCCGAAATGAATTACGCATACAAACAGACTTAACTCGCCTTCACGGCAACTCCGCAGTTAATGTTTTTGCCCGCGAAGTAATACCCTTGTTTATCTATACATAAACAAGGGTAATACTTGGATTGAACGGGCACATGAAAGATTAAAATTAGTGAATTTATTGTGCTATCTGATGGACCGTCTATGCTAAGTATAATCGGTCTTTGGTTATGCTCAAAGTTAATTTCTTATTTCACCCATAATAATGTACAGAATCTTCAAAAATTCTAAACTCATTTGTTATTTTTTAGGGATCACATTTCATTTTCAACGCTGGTCCCATAATTTGTTTCATTTGCCATATCTCAAAAGACAATCTCAATATTTGTATTCTAGTTTCTAGTTTAAAAACAGTAAAGAAGCTACCTCCGATTTTCTCTTATTAACTGATTAACTTGCGAATTAAAAATTGAAAAAAGTATTAAACCTTCTCTATATTTCGAACCTATGGAGATTACAAGAATTTTTCGTATGAGGACTTGATCTTAATAACGTAAACGAAATGACTGGTTTCTTAAGTACAAATATTCAACAACTGTTCGATGTCCATGCTCCTTTGAAGCGGTTTTAGATTACTAAAGCCCAAGCTCCTTGGTTAACTCCAACCTTAAACTTATGATAAGTGAGCGAAAAAAAAGAAAACTGAGCTGGCTTGAAAGTAATACAAAACTCTGAGAAACCATGGTAATATGGTCTTAAAATCAGAAAAAAAAACTTTTTTGCAGCACTCTTTTCACACTAACCCTAAAATGGTCTGGAAAATCTTAAACTATTTAAATCTTACATTAAATAACAATGGTAACGCAGAAAATCTTGAGGATTTTGGCAGTGTTAATGAATACAACGAAACAGTGTTCCGCGACTTTCCTTGGATAATAAAGAGTTTTTGCAAGAGACATATTTAAAAAAGTATTACTCCGAAAATATAAATAAATTTAACTTTGCTGCTATTTCAGAATTTGACCTTTTTTTTAATAAATGCCTAGAACTTGGTGAATTTTCGGTAGCTTCGAAAATGGCAAATATCATCCCTGTTCCTAAATATTCAAAAACCTCTTCTATAAACCATTTTCGACCTATAAGTATTCTTCCGTCTCTTTCGAAGGTACTGGAAAAAACGCCTCTATTCAATTATAAAGTTACTTAAAAGAAAATAGCATTCTACCTTTAACTCAGTTGGGGTTCCGAGAAAATCATACTTCCACTGCTCTTTTAAAAATTACTAATGACTTGTATACTGCCTGTGATAATAATCAGAATACCTGTCATATTCTACTTGATTATAGTAAAGCGTTTGACACAATATTGCGCTACATGATATATTACAGGTTAAGCTTAAATATTTTGGATTTGATCAAATATCTTTAAATTTCTTTGAGAGTTATTTCTCAAATAGGCAGCAAAAAGTAGTTCTTAAACATGATATATCAAACTCTGTATATATGGATAGGGGAGTTACCCAGGAAAGCATCCTTGGATCTCTCATATTCTCTTTTTATACTTCAATTTTTACCAAGTTCTTGAGTCATTGTGAGAGCCATCAACATGCCGATACACAACTATATCTCTCATTTAATAGTACATTCCTTGAAACTGCACCTGATAAAATTAACAATGATTTAAAAACAGGGGCTTGCAGTCCATGGAAGCAAGGGAAGCAGTGCTTCCCCAAAAAAATTACAAAACATCTTCTAAAATGTAATTTTTGAAATAAGAAACCATTAATTTAGTTTATATTAAAAATGCTAAAATATTATCTTAATTATCAAGCCCATACACCGACCGACCCAGCCACAATAGAATATCGAATACAACCTATGCGGGCTGCATATTCAGTAACAGCAGACGCGCTAGACGATCGGCTCAGGTTCGGCTCTGTTTGGCTACACTACCTAGGCGTCCAGTAACGAACGGCAGACGCTCTAGAGCTAGCACGTCTGCTATTACTAAACTCTTACCGTGTACGCGAGAGGTGCGAATTTTTTTTTTAATTTGGTGTACACGTTACGCTGAAATACTATTAAACACCTAATATTTAGTCTTTTTAATATGCTTTTTTTAATGCCTACAATTTGGGTATGCCTGTACCAATTTATTCAAAATTTAGAGCACAAACAGGTTGGATCGATGACTCTAGGTGTTGGGTTTAGTTCTAGTTGTAATAATTTTTAGGGGTTTTTTATTTCATTTTTATGCGAGTTTTTGAACGTTATTATTACACAAGGCCAATCAAGAAGAAATGGGTCTGCAGAGGTAGATTTAGTACTTAGAATATATTTTTTACAGTGATAATTAATTATGCTGGGCTATTTAAATTTCCTGTTTTTTTCTTTGCTTATGCAACATTAGTTCTTGTTTTCCTGTAGCATTTATACATTATTTTACACGTTTCGTCCTTGTTTATTACCGGTGTTCAACCGTGTTTTTACAACACTCCATGTTTCTTTCTTTAAGCTTTCTAGCTCGCTTATCCACTTCTGCTTAAACAAATAGGTATTCTAGATACACTGTACAGGGTTCTCCAAAATCTAAAGGATAACATTGACTTTCAAAAACCTGCGAAATTAAACGCTGATTCCGACAGAGACGTCGGAAGTAGTCCTTCATTTCGAAAAAGAAGAAATTAACAAACTAAAATAATTTGGTCGATATATTTTGTTACAATAACTTTTATTAAAAATAAGTACTATGAAATACTGGGGTATTTTATTATTAACAACAATACATACCTAACAAGAAAATAACAAAAACCACGTGAAATTCCGAACTTTTTAAATAATTTTACTAGTGTATAAATTTGTAAGAATAAATATATTTGTTGGTGAATATTAAACATACCAAATTTTAACTCTTTTAATCAAATAAAAGGTCTGAAAACTGCAAATTACAATCAAAAACTAAACTGCTGTGCTGGCTATAAATAGTGTATCAAGGTTTTTTTTTCAAAGTTTAAAGAATAATAATTCAGATATTTTAACTGTGAAACTCAATATCGATACCCGAATTTTGGTGTTTATTTAGTCGATGTGTTGAGAATGTAGTTTTACTTGCTGATGCATATGCGCAAAAAAATAGTTCATACACCTGTAAAAGTCAAAATACAAAAACATGAATTTTAGTTGAATCTTCTGCCATGCTTTTTTTGACAAAATCAATTGAACACAAGTAGCATTTTGAAAAAATACAAACATTCTTTGTGACATGCGGGTTGTGGTGCCCTCTTAAGCTGGTGTAAGATAGATATAGGCAGCTATACGTATGATTTTGTTAAAAGGATTTTCAAAAATGTAATTTTTCGAAAAAAAGTGGAAAAAACATTTTTCGGTTATCGAACAATGCGGAATCTTAGAACAACTCCCTTCCTCTATGAATGATGCCACCTACATTGTTATACAAAAATCCCGAGAGAAGAGATTGGCTCTACTAAAACAAGTACTTAGGTGAAATTTTAGACCGGTTTTTATATATTTTCTTTCTTTTATGTAAATTAATGCATATTGTGTTAGTCATGTTGAAAGTCTATTTGTAATTGTATTTTGTATTGTATATTTTCGCTTTTTGAATACACATAAAGGCGGTGCTACTCCTTCCCTAACAAGACTGGCGGGCGAAGCGCCCCCCTGACCAATTTTCCGCCGTGCCTGACTTTCGAAGATATCCCTGAAAAAAAAGATAGTCATTTTCCTTTTAATTTAATTTTCATAAAATTTACCTGGATTTATTATTCCATTTTAACAACCGTTGACCTCAATGATGTAATGGACATGAACTCACACATATAGTGTATCTGAAATTCTTCTTTGTGAATTTGACATACGCTGTTAAAATGAACTGAGAAATTCAGGTTCATATTTTAAAAAATTAAGTTGATGATGAGACCTCGAGGACGAAACGTCATATTTTAAATCCTAATACGTTATCTTGTAAAAGAGGAAAAGTGGCTTTGAAGATTTAAAATTTATTTTGTAATATCTTTCCAGAGAAGGATAGAAAGAAAATGCTGATTTCGTTTTTTTTGCGGATATCGTCGGAGGTTAGAATTTTCGAATTTTATCAACGAAAAATTATTTATTCGACATTAAACGCTTAAAATTTACCATAATTTAATCAACCTCGTATCTCTTCACGGTTTTATAGATGATATTAGTTCTATTCCACTGAATTTGCAACACCCCGTATACTATATAAAAACTCATTTAAACATAAATTGTAATATAATCTAAGAATAAAGCCACCTAATAAATATAAAAGCCGGATGTCTTATGTGTATGTACTATTTCAAACCTTTTCTTTCAAGTGGGAATAATTAGGATAACGAACTAAAGAATTAATAAATTATTAAGAAAAGCTTGTTTATTTTTTGGTTTACTCTGCATGTGATGAACATAAATTTATTAATTTGCCATAAAAATAAATATTGTTATTTTTATTTTTTTTTCTACTCTCTATATTATCAACACGAAAATAGTCGATCATATTCAAAATTAAGTACCTAGTTAGGTATGATCCCCAAAAAATAATTCAAGTTGTATTAAAAATTATTATATTTTATTCGGAGCAGCCTATAATTTTGGGATACCCAGATAAATTTTAAAATACTATACTCAATATTAATTTAATATTAAAATCATGTAAATTGAAAGCAAATATCTGGAAGTAATTCAGAGTAATTGTAATTTTAAATGGATTAACCTATTATAGCTATATTTAAGCCACCCTCTGCACTATGTACAAACTACAAACACAAAACTATTATATTTTCAAAGTAACCTCGTACGTGATCAACTTTCAAATAGCAATTACAGCATGGTAATTCGTAATAGGTACTACTTTACTAAGCTTGATAAATTAGAACGCTTCAGTTGACGAGCAGTGTAAACTAAAAATAGGCAGTACGAAAATGTAATATAATTTTGGTAGTATATGTACCACACAAATTCCGTATGAATAAGTGTAATTAAAAAAGTCATACTGAAAAGTTTCATCGTATCGAGCGTTTATATATTGGGTTTGACACTTCTAACGTACAAATTAAGTAAATTTATTTAGATTAATCGATTATTATAATTTAAAGACCTCTAGACGGTCTGCTTAAAATCCGAGCGTAGCCGAAGCGATGTTGAGTTTTCTAGCACGTCTGCTGTTACTGAATATGCATGCGGGCTGCTAGCTTCTATGCAGCCAAGTTGTGTATGCTTGATTTCCTGTGAATCGAGCCAGAGGTTATTCCACCGGCTGTTTGCAATTTTTGTATTTCAGTCGTGTGCTTTAAGTGGGGGCGGAAGCTATCTTTCTTTGTTTTGTTGTTAGTTCTTTGTTTGAACGGCTATCCGTGTGTTGTGTGATACGTACGTCGCGTCGTGCATGGTGCGATATGGAAGACAATAATACGGACGTGGATATGCAAATACCGTCAACTTCGGCTGTCGGTAATAACGTTGAAAATGTTGGAGAATTTAGTAAGAAGAGTGTCTGTGAATGTGTGGTGTGTGTCTTAATAATAAAGGGATTTTCAGCATTAAACTTCGCTGATAAGCTTCAAATAATTTCCAAAGGAAGGGCAAAACCGCCTGAAATGAAATGAAAAATTTAACCACAAAAATGAAAAACTGTATTAGACATTTTTATCCAGAAAAACAATACAAACAATTTAAATGGCTAACAGGGTGTGAAAATATAAGTAAATGATTTTGTTGGTCATGTTTAATTTTTGAAAATGAAAAACCGCTCTGGAATAAAACTGGTTTTTCCGATTTAAACAATTTCCATAAAGCTGTAAAAAGACACATTATGTCCAAAGCGCATTTACAGGCCGTGATAAAAGAAAAAGTCTTCGGCAAAACCAGAATTGAACACGCACTTAATAAACAGTTGGAAATTAGTCACCGCCAACACAATGAACTAGTCGATAAAAATACGCAAATATTAATTAAGAAGACTTATCGATGTTGTTTGTTTTCTCGAACAGCACGAATTGGGATTTAGAGGTCATGAGGAAACAAGGGTTTCTTCAAATAGAGGAAATTTTCAAGATTTATTTAGTTTAATGGCTAAATATGATGATTGCTTAAAAAATCATTTAGAGCAGTCTAGCATTTTTCGCGAAACGTCGAATCGAATCCAGAATGATTTAATTTCCGCTGTTGCAACCATTATTCTAAAAAGAATTAAGCAGGAGATTGGCGAGGCGCGGTTCATTGCTATTGTTCTGGACGAAACAACTGATATCACTAATTTTAGCCAATTATCTATAGTAATGCGCTACGTTAAAACAGACGGAAGTATTTAAGAGCGATTTTTAGGTTTTAAGAATGTGTCCGAAAATCGTACAGCAGATGCATTATATACCGTAGTTTATAACGTTACTAAAGAAATTAACGACAGAAAAAATTAGTTGCTCAAAGCTATGATGGAGCTGCAGTGATGGCAGGACAATTAGGGGGTCTGCAAGTTAAAGTTCGAGAAACTTTCCCAAGTCCTGCGTTTGTCCATTGTTTTGCTCATAAATAAATTTAGTTTTATCCTAGTCAATCAATCACATTAAAGAGTGTAAAGTATTTTTTGTTACTTTAAGTGGCATGGCTGCTTTTTTTTCCAAGTCAGCAAAACGTACACAAGCTTTGGACCCCATTGTCCACAAACGATTGCCCAAATTAGCTCCTACTAGGTGGAACTATAATGGAAGACTTGTGTTAACAGTATCTGAAAATCGTGAATCACTGATTGAACTATTTGAGAATATAATAGAAAATAATGAAACGTGGGACTCAGAAGTAATAAATAGTTCGAGGGGGTTTTTGGACTGTTTGAAACGAGATTTTAATTTTAATTATTTGTTGAACATATTTTCGGAAATATTTCCATTCTCGGACAATGTTTTTAATATATTACAAACCAAAACAAAATATTGCTTTTTGCCTAAAAAAAGTGGATGATTTTAAATCTATGTTAAGCCAAAAAAGAGATGACTTTGACCTATTTTGGGAGAAAACGATGACGTTAAATGTAGAGCCACAAGCCAAGCGTCTTCGAACAGACAAGGTGGGAGATGTTCAAACATCATACAGACGCCTCTTTTATGAAATAATCGATCAAATTCAGCAACAAATAAACTATAGATTTAACGGTTTATATGATTTTAAATTCCTCGAGTTATGCAATTTTGATGCATTTAAAGGAAAAACTTTTCCAGAAGATGCATTTAAATCTCTTCTTCTTCATTATGGCCAGTTCTTCGACCGGTGTAACTGCGATCTGAACTAAAAGTGATTTACGAAACTGACGACATTAGCGGAAAAAATAACGCTAAGGAACTAATGCAATTTTTAAAAGACAAGGAGCTGGAAGATGCCTACACCGTAGTATCGAAATTGTGTGAATTAGTATTGACAATACCTGCCACAAGTTCATCAGTAGAACGAAATTTTTCAACACTTAAACGTATAAAAAATTTCGTCAGAAATGCAACGGGGCAGGAGAGACTTTCGCATACATCGCTGTTGTCCATTGAAAATAAACTTCTCCAAAATATGTCGGAGCATCGACGTTTTTATGATGACTTCATGGACGAATTTGCAAAAAATGATCCAAGAATCGAATTACATTACAAATAGGTAAGTTTCTAAAAATTACATCCCTTTCTTAAAATTTGACCGCACGCCCCTGTTTAAAAACTATTGTTTTCATATAAGAGGTTCATGGATTGTTTCTTAATAAAAATAAAACACAATTTATTTTATTTGGAAACGATAACCAATACTTTCAGATCAAAATTAACAACATCTTACTGAAACCAGGTGTGGAATGTACTGAGATTTACAATCTATATTTCTAGTCTAATTAAAAAATCGTTTTTTAAACTTAAACAGCTTTATCAACTTCGTCAAATATTTGACACTAACCTTAAACTAAATTATTTTAGTTTAAGGTTACAAGTTTGATAGGACTCCTTGGTCCTACCAAACTTGTCTTACTGTTGCACTGTATATTGGCCTGCTCTAACCCTCAGAGACAAATGTAGGGTACACGACCCAGATGTCTCGTTTGGTTTACAAAATTATCAATGAGAAAACGCCAGTTTACTTGGTTCTGATATTCATAGCCTCACAATTAGGCACAGAGAACTGTTTAACATACCTAGGTACACCTCTGCTATTTTTGAGCGATAGTTTAGCTGCAACGCGGTTGGCATAATCGCCCACCACTAGACGTCAGGATGGTTCCCGACCTCGCAGCATTCGACCGCAAATTAAAACAATTCATTAAATCTACTAGATGTCAATAAATCTCTATATATACTAATCTACATTACAAATATTGTTCCAGTCATGAAATTTTATTTTTTAAATAATTTGTATTAAGCTGTTAACCATTATCTATCGTTACTGTTATTAGTTTATTTATATTTTTTTTGGTACTAACTATACTAAATGTTATTTAGCACGTGTATTTTTATAGAGTGGTTGTATATGAGCAACCCTGTTGGATACCGCCACCAATGTAAGTTTTCTCTGCAAAATATGTTTGAATTGTTTGTTTGACACATTGATACGTTTACATGTATCCTATGGGTACTTATAACCAGTGCAATGTATGAAGTAGTCGACAAGATATCTAAAACAACATTGCTTAGAGTCTCATTTCCCAGTGAAACAAATCCTAAAAAAAACATATCAGAATTTATAATTTCTTCATGTTACCTGGAGGATATGATTCAAAATGTCAGAGCTATAACGGGCATTTTTTCCCCAAAGCTGATCCGAAGTTTGTGGATAATTTTGCCACTCACCTTTGCTCGATCAAATTCATTTTAGCTTAGGTTATCTTTATTGGGATTAAGCCCGTGGTAACAGTTATCCTTTTATTCTCTTAAAAGTATGTTCAGTTGTTATTAGATCCGTGAGCAATGGCGAATTCTATAAACAAATGGATGCCTATTTAAGTTATACAATTTACTTTAAAGCGTTGTTTATTTAAAATTACTGGCAAATGATGTTATCATTTAATATTCATACTTTGGTAATGTATTTTTAATTCGCGTTACACCAACATACTAACAAGGACAGCATGGTCCCTGTCTGTCTGCAATGCCGCAGGGGCAATGATCCATTTCAGTCAAACGACGATCGCGATTTCGTTTTTTTTTAGAGCTCACCAGGCCGCCCTAGTAGGGCAAAGGCACAAAATAGAATCACAGAAACAACTAGTCCGTTGGCTAATACCACGATTGGTATTGAATTATACTGTTGATTTCTGACTTTTGTTGGGAGAAATAATGATACCATGATCTCTCTCTGGAACATGTCTTACAATGCCACATTTCAGTCAAACGATGATCGTGATTTCGATCTTTTTAGAGCTCATCAGGACGCCATAGCCTATCGAGCCCCGTATAGGGCAGAGTCGCATAGTTATAAAAAAATATTGCCGAGTTGCCGTTTTCCTTAACATAAGTAACACCGGTAGTTACGCCGGTAAAACCAAACACGTGCGGTAAAGCATAATTCCCACAGTGGCGGAACCACTATACTGAGGGGCCTAGGAAATCAAAGGGCCCAAAGGTTTTTTTTGGCATCAATTATTTTCTGCCCGTTTTTAAGGTATAAAAGAATTATGCAAAACTGAATGATTTTTTTAGTCTTCAATTATTAAGTGTACGTGCATATATGGTCCCTTTGTTGAAAGCTGCAAGGGGGCCCAAAAATTGTAGTTCCGCCACTGATATTTTACCTAGTTTTCAAACTCAAGAATTTAATCAAAAGAAAAGTTCCTAAATACCCCGTGCCTAAACATATACCAAAATCAATAGGTTATAATTTGATTTATTATATCAGATTTCATAGTAAATATGTTTCTACTGGTCGGTGTCGGTATTTGACTTTATTAAACGAACTGTTTAGGAGAGAACTTCACGACAATGTTCTAATTAGAAATAATCAACAAAATGTGACTTATGACACCGTTTCCTATGTAACAAAATCAGTGCATTTTTAAAGGTTATTTCCAATCAAATACCTTTACAACAGGCTTACATACTGACATAAAAAGCAGATAACTGTTGAACGTTCGAAACGATTTAAAAATAATTACGATGAATAAATTATGAAAAATACCTGTAATAACTAACGGAATCGAATTTTATGAACAATTAAATATTTTCTAGTGTTTTATACAAGTGGTTTTCTTACATTTTAGTGGCTTCAGAAGAAGAAAAACCGGTGTTTACAAAATGGACGGTCCTGACGGAGAAGTTGTTTTCCAAAATAACAGATTTTTGAGTACTCTCACTATTGGAAAAAGGTAAGTTTATTACATACTGATATAAATTTATTTTTGATGTTATTCTCAAAAAAATACGCTTTTACTTTAATTGTTTGACAGTAAAAATTATAATGGAATTTGTATTGACAGAGGTTCTTCAGCTTGTTTCCAACATTTTTGTCTTCATAATTTTGATATATCGTTTCTAAACAAAAAGTTGGGGTTTATTTTGTAAACTCTTATTTTTAGATATGCATTTTGATTTAAAAATTATGCCTTTATTTTCTGTTAATCTTAAAGTGGAAGGTCTTAGTACTTTGCATTATCGATGCTATGAGTGAAGCTGTTCGAAATAGTCCACCGAAATCTTACTTGTCTTAAAGTCAGTAGCTTCTGTTTTGCATGGCAAGATCTCACAAATAAGAAAATTTCGCTTTTTAACAATATATTAACAAAATTTTGACACACTAGGATGAATATTTCCAACAATTTACTGTCTTCTATAGAACAGCGTGATATTTCTATATGTATACCTGTTGACCACAAACTAATGTACGTTCCACTTTTTTATTTGTTTTTTAAAATATCAGGTTGATATTGTGATTATGAATGGGACACTATTTGTGAACTTTTAACCCATAGGAGAATTGAGTTCACTTCCAGAAATAAAGCCATCATTCATTGGCTAATTAAATGGAAAACCTCATATTTTTATTCAGATTCTGGTAAAACTCAAAACTCTCTAAATGTTCCTTTTTTGTTTTGTGAAATCGAATAAAAAAATAGCGTAACTATAGGGATCTGTTTTATTTTGCTTAACTGGTCATGACACAAATATCAATCTAATTCTTCTTTAGTTTTTTAGGATCGATGAGGAGCGAATAAAAAATATTATCCAAAACCAAAAACTGCTTATGTGGTACAGTACAAAACTAATTTTTAAATTTATTTACAAAGTATCGTCAGTTTGAACTCATTAAGTGTTTTCATCATGCTCCGGTTTCACTAACCGTTGGTCTCAAACTTTTAGCACTGGTCTGTCAGATAATGACGTTTTGATTGCGTCATGTGTAGAACATGGTGAAAACGTGTGGTTACGTAAATGATTAATGGTGTTTTAATTTTGCAAAAAAATAGTAACAAATATAGGGAAACAATTAGCAATTTATGTGTAAAAGTTTATTTTTTAATAGCAATAGTATACCTGTAATAAGCAATTTGTCATTTTTCATGAAACTTTTAACATCAGCCTTCAAATATGCAAAAACCCAAATAATATCAAACACAAAACTAGAGGTAACACTAGAAGACGATAAAAATCGTTTATTTAAGGATAAAAATAAATAATTTCGCGGTTTCCAATTTATAAACAAACCGCTGTATTTTATTTGTTTCTGGAACCGCGATCGGGACCATATCCCCGACATGATTAACAATTTGACAGACCAGTTATCGAATCATTCAGCTAATGACGTCACTACTTACATCGTGAATTCTTGCGGTTCGAAGCGGTCCGCCGAACCGGAGCATGGTGAAAACGTCTGTTCTTTTTTAAATTGAAAATAGCAATAAAAGTATGATAACTCTATAATCATTGAATTTTTCTAATAAGTATTTTTAAAATTTCGAATTTCAACCAGAACTAACCAAATTACCTCGAGAGAACGACACCGCTAGCCTGTGTTGCAAAAATAGAATTTAAGTAAGGTTCCAGCCCTATCTTAGTTAAGTAATACTCGTATGATGAAGACGTAAGCATGAACGTAAAATGATTTCATATTGATAATTAATTTGTGACTGTTTCATAGAAGATCTAGTTTCGGAAAGCCCTGGCCCATCATGACTAGCCTCAGTGAATCATACCATATTTTCTAAAAGTAGGTTGGTTCAGGTCTAGATTAACCCTTTCCCTGCAGAAGCCTCAAATATATTTACTTCTAATTTTTATTTTAATAATCATTTTATAACGTACTGAAAGCGCACAAAACAAATCTTCCTATGTCACTAACAGACATGCCAATTTCTGCGAGCGAGCCTACAGTATGAGTCAAAAATAACTCAATTGGCATATAATATAGACTATATATATATACCATATATATATATATATATATATATATATATATATATATATATATATATATATATATATATATATATATATATATATATATATATATATATATATATATATATATATATATATATATATATATATATATATATATATATATATATATATATATATATATATATATATATATATATATATATATATATATATATATATATATATATATATATATATATATATATATATATATATATATATATATATATATATATATATATATATATATATATATATATATATATATATATATAAATAAGACGAAAAAAAACATCGGCATGGGCCTGCTAGCATTTAATAAAACAATAATTTGCGTATAAACTAGTGTCATAATTTTCTCCAAATTAATAGGTAAGTTTTTTATACAGAATGTATAAGAAATAGGAAAAATACATTTTTCAGTTTTTGGACATATATATTTTTTAAGTTATTATTACGCCTTTTTCCAAAAGATGTCCAATCTTTCAAAAATCGCTTTTAGAAAATTATTCACATATAGTGTAATACAATCGTTTTTACATATAATTTATAAATTATCCTTTTAAAATAATTTGAGTTTTTTTCCACTCAAACCCTCATTGTTTACAGTGCATAAAATTGAAATATTTTCTCAACATCTGTGTACTGAAAAAATTAGAGGCATTTTTTAATACAACGAAGTGAATAAATGCCTGTTCTCTATTGCACAGATAAAATAAATGTTATATTTTATACACAAGCTATTCGGTTTAAGAGAGAACCCTTTTAAGTCTATAATAATATAGGGTGTAAATTATTTTATATCTAAGCGGAGGTCCACAAACGCTTCATATTCGTGATACAGGATATTAAAATGGTAATATTTTGTTAGCTTTTTAAATCAAATTTTGTACACGGTATGCTATGACTAATGTTAAGAATGCCACTTTATAACTTTTTTATAAGATTCTACAGGTGTTTTTTTTTCGCATCGCAATCCGAACTTTTTATTAATACGTCGCTGGCCATTTTTACGACAAAGTCAAAATCCTCATTCTGTTCAGTAACTCTTTCGTCTCTCAGATTTTTTTAGTAAGCAAAACGTTAATTCGCATTTTCTGCATGCGTTATGACTATCAAATCATAGAGTCCCACCGAAGGTGATTTTTTGACCGAAGCTAAAGCCGATGCCGAACGAATTCTATCTTATTTTGATATTAATATCTAAACTAGCAATTCATCACATTTTTATAGTTGTAAGTTGTAATATGAAGAATTTATTTGAGGTTGTGTTTTTAATACAATGGAAAAACTGACAAAAATATTTATGACTAAAAACGATACTAATAATAATATTTAATTTTATATTCGTAAAACAAAACAACTTTTTCTTTGATACAATAAGAAAAAACAATAGAGTTCTATTTTCTGTTGAACATAAAACAATAAACACAAATCATATTCAATAAACAATATGTTAAGTAATAATAAAATAAATATAAAGATCAGAAAAGTGGGTATATAACTAATAATTAAAATTAAAAAGTTTTATAGTATGTTAGAAAAAGAATTTTGTCTGCTATAGTGCTAGTCTAGTTCACAATCTTAAAATGATGCTACTCCTATTTACCGCTAGTAAAATTTTGAGTGGGGGCTCATTGGATTCTGAATGACGTTGACGTTAGTGGGGGTTATTTGGAAAAAACTAAACTCCTTTTTTTAAATTTTAATTTTTTAATAACTTTCGAAATTTTTTTGTATCCGGGTTGAAACTTTTGCACATTTTTAAAGACGTCATTTTTAAGTTATTGAACTAGACTAGTGTTTTCCCAAGTAGATTAACTTCGAAACTACAAAATTGTTCACTAGCTATAGATGGGAGGTGTTGATAACAATTTAGTGCAGCCTGTTTTAAGTATACATAATGGCTAGATTCCCAGTAATGAAATATATACTAGATCTACCTCTAAGAGGTCAAGTATTCATCAAAATTTAATAATATTAATTTTTATTTGGTAGCGTGCAAAAGTTTGGGCAAAAGTTGCGGCAAAATTTTGGCCGAAGCCGATTATTTGACCAAGGTAGAAATAATAGACGAATTAACTCTGTATATACGGACTTTTTGCTAAATGACTTCCGATTTAGAGAGAGACCAAAAAGTTACAGAACAGAATGAGGAATTTTACTTTGTTGTAAAAGTGCACAGTTCGAGTGGATTAAAGGGGTCTCAATCCGAAAAAAAATAACACCTTATAGATTTTTTAAAAACAAAATAGCTCTAATCTTTATAGACCACAGATGTTAAAAATAGGTGTATATTTCAAATTTTTTCACGGCGCTGTAACCAATGAGAGTTTGGGTTAAAGAAAAAAAAAATGATTTTAAAAGAATAATTCATAGAGAACATATTTTAGTTAAAACTATTTCCTTGCGCCAAATATGAATAATTATCTAAAGGGGATTTTTGAACAATTGTACATTTTTTGGAAAAATCGTGACAATTCAAAAAAGATATATCCAAAAACTGAGAAAATTGTTTTTTCCTTTTAAGTTATTGTATCTAGATAGTTTGTTTTCTATTTATTTGTCCACTAAGTCGTTTTATTTTATTCATAAAGCAAACATTTCGAAATTTACTGAGTGCAGGGGGGGAGTCCAGCGGATCAAGTATAAACAGTAAAAATTATGAGCTCGAACACAACCCCCCGGAAGTGCGATTCGTATGATTTTGAATAGTATGTACCATACGGAAAAAAAGGAAGATTGCGTTTTTTTATCGCATTGAGCTTGAATGTAATGTCGATATTTTGTTACTGTCGCAGAATGTCAAATTTTGCGTTCCCAATACATCAGATTATAAATTATAAAAATGGTTCAGTGTATTGTTTTCGATTTACCGTAAATTAAGCAAACTGTTCCAGAATAATTACAAAAACCCAGATAATAGTGACATCAAGAAATGGATACTTGAAGTCAATATTCAAACTTTTTAGGAACATGATACCTATCCAACGCTAATTAGAACTTACTTTAATTAACAGTAATTAAAATACATGCGATGTTGTTAATATCTCATCGTGCATAAAATGGACATCATATGCAAGACAAAATTGAAGAGCTTGTCCAGCCCTATATTCAAGACAAGATTAAAGAGATTGTCCAACGCTAACTCAATCGAAAATATATTAATTTACTTCAAGTAGGAGCAAAACACTAATAAATATTAGGCACAAGGTCAAGGGTCTAGGGGGTCTGGTGCAAGATATCAAAAAAGTCCAAGGTATATAAAATTTGTAAAATAAAGCAGGAACGCCCATAGTAGTACTAAACTAGGTCAGTGTCACGGTGGCGGTGGTCAAAACGCTCATGACCCCAAAAAAGTTAGCCATTTTATAGACATTAATTGGGATTTATCGTGTATCAAATTTTAATCAATAACTTTAGAAATGCAAGAAGCACCTCAAAAAAACTAAAAAATATTAAAATTTTTAACAACCTGTAAGTTGGAAACGAAGCATTTCGAGACTCATGTTTATAGGAACTTATTATTTTCATATGCAAAATAGTCCCTCCAAATATGGGACCGGTATTTCTGAATACCCTGTATAAAGGACACTTTTAAGCAAGAACAAAACCCTCATTAAAAACTAGACACACCCGTATTCACTAAGGGCCAAATTATTAATAGGCTGATAATTTTACCAAATAGATATTTACCATAGTTACAATTGTCTCAACAATGGTATCCTTGACAGTTATCTGCTTGGTAAAGTTCCCAGCCTATTTATAATTTGGCCTTAAAGAGGTTTAAATTTAGACCAGGACTAACTTGACAGTTATAGGTTTAGGATGAAATTTTTGACAATTGAACAAATAATGTTTCTAAATATCACAATTACAAAATGACAGTGACTTAAGCGAAACAGAACTGGCGAACTAAGAGTTTTAAGTACCATGGCAACCAGACCTGGTCTAAATCTTAAACCTTTTTAGTGAATACGGGGGTTAAAGCTTTCCGGTGAAAATAAATAGAAACTTATATAATTTCTAAAGTTATTTTTTTATTGTTGATCATGAGAGTTTCGAGAATTCCAAGAAAAAACTCAAAAGCAAGATAAATTTATGATTATTTACCGTATAAAGAAAGCAAGGTGTTCAATGACACAATATTGTTCCAAGCCCTCTTTGGAAGATAACACTATACGGGTTTAGGAAAAAATCATCAAATCATTTTTGCTCAGCTTGTCCACCTGCAATATTTAAGCAGATATTTGCAAAAAAACTATTTCTTTTGCAAATATTTTGCAATATTTTGACGTACTGGCAGAGAGGGTCTATAGAAACAATTGGAGACAAAAGTAGGCTGGCTTCCTAATAATCCTGAAGTTTGATGCTTTAGTGACTGACGACCGGGCTACCTATATTAATATACTTTTTCTTTTTGAAACTAAATTGTGTATTGACAAATTTTTTTTGGAGTTACCCACTCTGCTCACAATTTTTTTTTTGATAATGATTAAGTAAACTTTGGTAGAGTGGATCTAAGCAACATATAAAAATTAGAAAAATCTACGGAAATCCAGGATCTCCTATATCCGGTGCCACGTCTTTTCGCCCGCAGCGAAAGGGGTAACCCTAAGAGTAAGAAGGTTAAGCGGTGTTGTTACTAGGGGGAGGTGCAAAACGCCTAAGAACTGTAACTTTAGTGAGCCACCCTTCCCTACTAGAGAAAACAGATAAAGATATTTAAAATGTTTTTTTCTATTCTTTACAATACTAAATGCTGAACAGGAAAAAGGCCAATTAAATAAAGAACAAAAGAGCTGAATATGAAGATATTTATTAAAAAATTATCTTTAGAATAACTAATTAATTATAACAAGAATATATATAAATATATATATATATATATATATATATATATATATATATATATATATATATTTAATTCTTTATAATTGTTGCTACATAAAGAAAAAGTCAAAACGTGCATTGTAAATACTGGGAACCACAATGAAAAAAAAATGTTTGATTGTATTAACGCTTTTGAAATTCTAATTTTTAAACTTAATACGTACATTTGAAATTACAAACAATTGGGAAATGAATAAAAATGTTTCATCGATTTTACTTTCCTAAGCATACCAAAGTGGCCATTTAAATGTTTGCCTATTAGAAACACTAAATATTTTTACTTCACTCGTAAAAGGGAAATGTTGTAATCGTGAAAAAAAAACACCCTCCGTGATTTTTTCAGATCTTTACGTTTCAAGGTACCTAGATGTCCCTGTGTCTAGTCGCGGCATAGCTAAAAAAACTACTTTACCGATTGACTTGATGGGTTACATGGGATGACCTCGTAAAATTTTCGTACAAATTGAATATAGCGAAACAAAATGGCGGTCTAGTGAAGTGTTAAAAACTGGTTACTAAAAACTATTTATCCAATTTACCCCAAATTTTGAACAAAAATCAAGTATTGCACTGGAATCAACTGGTAAAATGTTGGTACGAATTCAATATAGCGAAACAAAATGGTGGGTTAATAAAATATTTAAAAATTAAATTTGAAAAACTACCTAATGGATCGATTTCAAATTTTGTGCTAGAATTAATTGTGGTATAGAGATGATCTGATGAAATTTTGGTACGAATTCAAGGTGGCGGAACAAATAAAATGTTTGTAATCGTGAATGAAATCACTCGCTTACATATCTTCACGTTTTAGCGTCCCTAAAAGCGAAAAATATATTTTCACAATTCCGTCGGTCTGTCTGCCCGTCTATAATTTCGCGGCGTAGCTAAAAAACTACTTACCCGATTGCCTTAGTGAAATGTAAAAAAATATTACTAAAAAACTAATTATCCAATTTACCTCAAATTTTGGACAACAATCAAGTGTTACATAGGAATGAACTGGTAATATTTAAAAATAAATATCAGCCTGAAAAACTACTTAATAGAATAATTTCAGATTTTGTTCAAGCAGTAATTGTAATACGAATTCAAAATATTGAAACAAAATGGCGGTCAAGTTAATTGACTTCAGATTTTGCAGAAAAACTAAAAATGATTAGGATAAACTAGTACGAGTTCAACATGACGGCCTTAAAAAATCAATATAAAAACTACTTAATCCATTTATTTTAAATTATAACCAAAAATCAAGTGTGATGGAACAAAATGGTGCCCAATAAAAATGTTTAAAAAGACTATATATATATATATATATATATATATATATATATATATATATATATATATATATATATTTATATATATATATATATATATATATATATATATATATATATATATATATATATATATATATATATATATATATATCATTATGTACGGAAGTAAATTAGGTCATCATTCTAGTAAAAGTAAACACTCTGGTAAAGAGAATTTACCGATTTTTTAAATCCATATTAGAAACAGTGAGATAGTTGGTCTGATTCCATTTCGAATTAGACCTTTTTCTACTCTTCAACTGACTTCATTTGAAATATTTAAATTCAATAAATTGACAAGTAAAAAAATGCGAATCTACTTCTAATTTCCCCATTCATTAACGGTAATATGATATTAATATATTTGTATATTTGTAAAATTAAACTTACTGTTGTTAAATGAGCAGTTGCAAATATCATTTTCACGGTTTTTTGGCAAATAAAGAAAAGTGATACTGGCCAAAAAAATTGAGTTGCATATCATTTTATGCGGTAGATTATTAGTAATATTCCTAGGGGTTTATCAAATTAAATCCATAAAAATCTGTCGCATTGATATGCTAATTCCCTATTTGCGTTATTACGAGAGATTATGTAGGTAAAATAGCAGATTTTGTTTATAGAGTAGCAATAACAGATTGGTGTAGGCTTTGAGCAAATTGTCAGAAATGATCTAATTTTTCCATTTAATTACCAACAATTAGCTCTAGTATTTCGTACCGGCAATCAACGTAGCCAAATTAACACAATGTCGTCATAAATATGATATATAACAGAAAATGAGAACCTAAATATTTATTTACAAAAATAGCACATCTCTGCTAAAACAACTAAAATTTTTTTTTATATGCCTGAGAAAAATTTGTTAATTTCGTAGCCAGAAAAAAGTCTGAGGGGCAAAACCAAAATTCAATTAAATGACTACAAAAATACAAATTTTATTATTTTCCTTTTTTTAATATAAGGCAAATAAGTTAGCATAGACGAAGAATACGTGAATATATATATTTATTAGACAATGTGTAATGTTCACTAAACTCGTTCTGTCGGACTTGCATTGTCTTTATTATTTTGTTATCACAACGTTGCGAATGGCAACTATCTCCAATAATTTTAAGTGTAAACTAAAAGATACGGGCTAATATAGTAGTTGTGTGCGGTGATGCATGAAGTCTCTGCCCCCTGGTTACCTGAACCGTGAAGTTTTAGGAGGTCAGTTTGAGCTGGAAGCGCTTTCATATGTTTGGAATATCGACGCTAGGCTTACTGAATATGCCTTGATTCCATTCTATGAAAACTGCTTCTATAAACTTTCGCTTTCGCCAGTGCTGCTTCCTATACAAAATTTTAGCCTCCGACCACTGCATCAGGTGATGATTTGACCAGACGTGTTCCACCATGCCCGACTTTAACGTCTCGCCCTTTTGAGTATGATTAAAATGGTCTTTGACTCTTATACTAAGAGGGCGTTTTGTCTCTCCAATGTACGCTTCGTTACATTCACGCTGGATTTGACATATGCATACTTTTTTCTTGTCGATATCCGTTGGCTTAGTTTTTGACAGAAGGCTTCTTAATTAATTGTGAGAAATGTTGAGGGATGTTTCTTGTAGATCGGAGTGTGTCCTAGTATGCTGATAATTTTGATATTGTATTACTTATTAATCTTTCAGAATAACAATTCTGATATAGATTTTTTTTATGTTTATAATTTCTGGCTCAAGGTCCATCGTATTACTACAAGTTGTTACAGCAGGGTTTATCAAATTAAATCCATAAAAATCGGACGCATTGATCTCCTAATTCCTTATTTGCGATATTACGAGAGATTATATAGGTAAAATAGCAGACTTTGTTTATAGAGTAGCAATAACAGATTGGTATAGGCTTTCAGCAAATTGTCGGAAATGATCTAATTTTTCCATTTAATTACCAACAATTATCTCTAATATTTCGTAACAGCAATCAACGTTAAACGTAGCCAAATTAACACAAAGTCGTCATATATAACAGAAAATGAGAACCTAAATATTTATTTGCAAAAATAACAGACCACTGCTAAAACAGCGCGAAACAAGTTTTATAGTGATAAATTATTTTAAAAGCGCTAAACGATTGTTATCCACTTTACAACAATCATCTTCCTAATCTAAGTAATCATTATCTCAGTTTCATTCTGATTATTAATTTTGTAAATACTTTGGAAGTTTGATCGAACCTGGTAATACGATTATTGATACGTTCATCCTTCAGATTTCTAACATTTCATTGAATAACTGAATCTCTTGCTTATTATAAAAGTTAAAAAAAAGATTACATAGAGGAAGCCAGAAAATGTAATTCTGGAGAAACCTTGTATATTCAGCAATTGAATTTGATAAAAATCTAAACTTGGACATTCTTCATTCTTCACACCTTATCAAGCTCGTAGCTAAAGATTCAGTTCCAGGGTCCAGATCTGTTAAAACCAATTCCTCGACTAAAAAAAAATCGGTAAATTTCCTTTACCCAGAATCTTCCTCGCTATGAATCTTTCATTTAGTAGAAATAGTGAAGTGTGACCCAATTTACTACCCGATATAGTCATTTAATATTGGATTCGTACCAATATTTTACTAGTTTGTATCTATACCATACTTGATATTTGGCAATAATTTAAAATTATTTAATTATTTAATATATTAGACCACTATTTTGTTCTGTTATGGTGAACTCCACAAAATTTGAAATTAATCTAAGTAGTTTTTTCAGGCTGATTTTTTAAATGTTTTATTAGGCCTCCATTTTGTTTTGCCATCTTGCATACTTAAAAGTTACCAGTTTATTTGCTATGCAACACTTGATTTTTATGCAACATTTGAGGTAAATTGGATAATTAGTTTTACTAATCAATTTTTCATCATTTCACTGTGCCGTCATCCTCGTATGACAATTAATTTTTGTCCAAATTTGAAGTTAATTGGATAAGTAGTTTTTTAGCTCTGCAGCGAACTGACAGACAGTCAGACAGACGAAATTGAGAAAACATGTTTTATGGAATCTAGCGACTACAAATATTTTATTTGGCTGCCATGTTATTCCGCGATCTTGAATTCGTGTCACTGTTTTACTAGTTCATCTTTATATAACACTTAATTCTTGCACAAAATTTGAAATTAATCTAATAACTAGTTTTTTCAGGATGATTTTTTAAATATTTTATTAAGGCACCATTTTCGTTTCGTACTAAAATTTTACCAGTTTATTCCTACGTCATACTTTACTGTGGTTCAAAATTTTAGATTTTTAGTAATAATTTTTTTAACATTTCATTATGCTGGCATTTTGTTTTACCATATTGAATTTTTACCAAAATACCAGCTCATCCCCATATGATTCTTACTGTTCGAGCAAAATTTGAAGTTAAACAGATAAGTAGTTTTTTAGCCTTGCCGCGAACAAACAGACAAACTGACAGACCGACGGAATTGAGAAAACAGCATCTAGATACCCTGAAACGTGAAGATCTGAAAAAATCTCGTTTAGTAAAAAACTTATTGATTTATTTTTAATCTTCTTATTTTGAGAGTTTTACATATATAATCATATTTTTATAAATAAATGTGTTAGTCACTTTGTTCATATTGTGTTCTTCCATAGAGGGTTTAGGATAAAAGGGATTGGAAATCTCGGATTGTTTATGTGGTAAATTATCATACATTTATTCAGCTGGCTTAGGTTTAAGTACCTTCTCGAAATACTTGAAAATCTCATGATCAACCAATAATAAAAACCTTAGAAATTATGATATTGGTTTATAAATAGTATCACTAGAAAACTTCAAATATGTACTGTTTAATAATAACCGTTTTGTTTTTCCTTAAATGTTCCATTTTTTGAAAATTTTAACTGTAATTTTTTTCTGAGGTAATTTTTTCGGGGTGTTCTATATATGACATAAATAATAATTGTCATATTAATCATCGACTTTGTACACCTGAAGTCAAAAACTTCTAAATTCATTGAAAATTGATCACTTCAACAGCTACCGCTCTTTTTAGTTACAATCTACCGTGTATGCCCAGTTTATAGGTAAAAATAAATTATCACGTGTTCTAGCCACAGATTTTCCATTTAAAATTTATTTTTAGATGTAAAAAAATAATAATTTTTGTTTAAATTATTATAAAAAAACAGTACTTACTAAATTTTCCGATCTATTTTTCTCAGAAAAAAATCTTATTTAGAAAATAAAATCATCAGGACGATTTTTGTTTAGATTATCCTCACCTTCATTTTTTACATTTACATATTTGCTGAGTGTGCACTATTTTGGTAGATATCGACAGAAGACGGAAAAGAGCTGTCAAAAAGCGTCAATTAAAAACAAATTGAACTGCTTCCTAATTTTCAGCAGTTACTAGAATTTTATTTTCGTAGATTAAAATTTATAAAAAAATGTTTACAGTTCCGGGGGGAGGGGGTCAAGACCCCATATAGCCCCTCTGGCTATGTGCTTGCAACTTATAAACCGTTATGCGGCAATAGTTTGACCTTATAAGTTTTTAATAGGTATGTTTAAAAACATTCAAGAGATCAACCAAAGCCTGATAATAGATTAGTTTAAATGTCGAGTATTCGAGTAAAAACAAATTTGTTGTTGTACAAGACCCTGTTTATCTATTTGTTCCAAATGTATGTATTTAATTAATTCATATCCACAGATAGATTGTAGAAGTTCCTTAATTTCAATTTATGATTACATTTCTGAAATATTTGCATTTTTGTTGTTACAAACCTGTAGCATTTTAACCACAAAACTCTTCACAAAATACAATCTTATCTTTTTTACTTCTCTCGTAAGAAGGAAATGTTATAATCGTAAAAAAATCACACTTCGAAACGTTTTCATATCTTTACGTTTCAGAATTCCTAGATTCCGAAAAACATGTTTTCTCAGTTCCGTCGTTCTACATATACGATTTACTTTTTTGTACAAAAATTGTAGGCTATGTGGAGGTGACATGGTAATATTTTAGTAAAAATCAAATATGGCGGAACAAAATGGCGCCCTAATAAAATGTAAAAATATTTATAACTAAAAAACTATTTATCCAATTTACCTCAATTTTGTACAAAAATTTTATGTGATATGGGGATGAAGTGATAAAATTGTAGTAGGAATCTATGATGCTAGAAGAAAATGGCGACTTAATTAAATGTTTCAAAAATCGGTCTGAAAAACTACTTATTCGATTGATTATATATCTTTTTCCACAAAAATCAGATGTGATAAAGGATAAACTGGTAAAATTTTGGTAAGGATCCATTATGGAGGAACAAAATGGCAGACCAATGAAATGTTTAAAATATCAGTATCAAAAACTACTCATCCAATTAAGTTGAACTTTTGAATAAAAGCAAGAGCGAAATAGAGATGAACTGGTAAAACTTTGTCAATCCTATATAAAATAACAAAATGGCGGCTTAATTAAATGTTTTAAAATTCAGTAAGATTCCATTTCCTAGAATAAAAACCTTTTTTTATGGCGGAAAATAATAAATGTCATAATTGATTTTTTATAGATTATATAAATAAAGTTATACAAAAAAGTAATAAAAATAAATAAAAACAAAATATTAGATATGCCACAATTTGTTATTTGCTCTTGCGCAAAATAACTATTCAAGAAGAATCTGACTTTCGGCTTGCCAAACACAACATAAAAATGTAGCAAAAATGGAAGAAAATATATAAAAAATGAATATAAAAAAAATGAATTTAAAAAAATTAGCAAATTGGCCTTTACTCGGAATATCCCTTGTAACCAATTCCACAACACACAAATAACACAGTGTATTTACATTATACTCACTAAAATGCTCCAAATGCTTCGTAGGCAGAAATAAGTCTGAGGGGCAAAACCAAAATTCAATTAAATGACTAAAAAAATCGAAAGCTTATTATTTTCTATTTTTTAATATAAGACCAGACGTGTTCCGCTCTATACGATTTTGACGTCTCACCCTTTTGAGTATGATTAAAATGATCTTTGACCATCCTTTTTTTTTGTCGATATCCTTTGGCTTAGTTTTTGCCAGAAGGCTTCTTAATTAATTGTGAGAAATGGTGATGTTTCTTGTATATCGGAGTGTATCCTAGTATGCTAATCATTTTGTAATTTTGATATTGTATCACTTATTAACCTTTCAGAGTAACTATTCTGCAAAATATTTTTTATCTTTATAATTACTGCCTCTAGGTCCATCGTATTATTACAAGTTGTTACAGATCTATTGTAAACCGTTCTTATGATGCCGTCTTTTGTTGCTGCAGAGTGGTTAGAACCCTGATTGAGGTATTGTCCAGTGTTTGTGTGTTTTCCCTACTATAGAATATTACCGAAGGATTCCACACATGCAATGGGAACAAGATATATACAGGAGATTAAAGAAATAGAGTCTCTACATTTTAGACAGGATACGCAGCCATATTACCGCAAGCCACCCCATCTCTATGGTTTGACAAAGATCAACAAGGCAAAATGCCTTTAACACCAATTACTACCTCCAGTGACTCACCAACAAATGTTTTGGCCCAATATTTGTTAGAATTCATTCAACCTCTAGAAGGTAAGACGACTAACCTAACCTTACTTAACCATTCTGCAGTATCAAAAGAGGGCATCATAAGAATGCTTTACAACAGAGCTGTAACAACTTGTAATAATACGATGGACTTTGAAGCAGAAATTGGAAACATAAAAAATGCAAAATTGCAGAATGGTTACTATGAAAGATTAATAGGTAATACAATAACAAAATTACAAAATGACCAGCATACTAAGACCCACTCCGATCTGCAAGAAACATCATTATTTCTCACAATACCCTATATTAAGGGAACATATGAAAAGATTCCGAGAATAGCCAGGGATTTCAACATCAAAACCGCTTTTAAATCTGAAAATAAGTTAAGATGCCTTCTGACAAGAACTAAGTCAAAGGATATCGACAAGGAAAAATAATGCATTTACCAAATCCCGTGTAAATATGGTAAATCGTATATTGGAAAGATAAAACGCTCTTTTGGTATAAGAGTCAACGACATTTTAATCTTATTCAATAGGGAGAGATTTTAAAATCGGGCATAGCGGAACACCGGGGCGAACGTTTTAGATTGCAATTATTGTTGTAAATAAAAGGAATTTTTAACGAAACTTTGATTCGACTGAAAGAAAAGATAAATTTAATTCACGTTTTATGTCGTTTTGTCATCCTAAATGACTAACGATTGTTTGAAGAAAAATAAAGCAGGAAGGAAATAAACTACGTATAAATGAAATTTGGTTTTGTTTAAAGTTTTTGCAAGAATGGAATACTTGGGTCAAAGGTCCACGATCTACTCAATATATATTAATGATATATATTAATGTAGGTATACGATATATCCCAAACTACGCGATTCCAACTAAAGGAGAACATATTCCGTTGACAAGTCAGTGAATAAAGAAAACAATAAATCATTACATGACTTAAAGTGCAGAGGGAAAGACATATTTTAAAAACTTATATCAGATACTAGTAAAACTTTTACTGACAGAAGAAAAATATATATAAGTATATAAAAAGCAATATCTTTATTATTAAAAGCATAAGCACTCTACCCACAAACGATTTAATAACTTAGATTATGTAATCGCCACATGAATCCACTGATTACAAAGACTCAACTTAATTAAAATATGTTTGTCACAATGATACGTTTAAGGATTTATTTTACATTAAAAATGCCATACTAAATAAAAACAATATTTTATACGAAATGTAGCGGTAAACTCAATAACTGGACTTCCATTGTCCATGTAATCTCAAAAAGGTTTTGTTCCTAATATCTATTATTGAAACTGAATCTTAATGTGGCAACTATAATCTTTGTTACTATAGAAATTACACAAGGTTTTATATATATATATATATATATATATATATATATATATATATATATATATATATATATATATATATATATATATATATATATATATATATATATATTTATAGATAATTCAAAAACTTATAATTTTTATTTAACATTTATTCTACAAAGTACATTGAAAATTTATCGCAGCAAAAAGTTTTTTTCAACACACTCCCTGTATCCCTCCTATTGTATATTTTTGAAACTAATATTTTACATATATTTGTATACAATAACTTGTGTGCAGTGTCCGACTGGATCAACTGGCAATTTGGCAAATGCCAGGTAGGCCCTACTTAAAGACAGAAAAGTGGGCCCTCTGGAAAAAGCGCTCCAAAAATTAAATTCAAAAATTCGAAACTGCAACGGCAACGATCGAAATATTTGTCTTAAAAGTTAAGAGATATTTCAACCACGCTTTTTAATATTTAGCAGAAAGTATGAACACTCTGCCTTTGTCAAAAGAGATCAGGGGTTCAGATGTGATTTAGATCCCAGCTCCAAATAATACATCGCGCCGCTGCCGCCAACGAAGCGTGCTGCTTGTAGGGCATGCGATAGTACCGTGTTATGTTTTTAAGTCTAATAGTTTTCGAACCTTGCCGCAGCGGTTATTGCGGAGGCTCATTGCGACGGCCGCGATAAAGCAAAGTATCCCAGCAGCGTTTGTAGCAATCTGGAAGCGTGCAGCTTGGTATAAACGTGTCATTCTCAAGTGCAGAAAACGAAAAATTAATAGAATTGGTGGCAAAACATCCAGCACAATGATGCAAGTGTTCTGGATAAAAATATGTTATAATGTGAGATAATAGGAGACACTAGGTGGTTCATTAAACAAATCTGATAACTATTTCATTATTATTATTGTTATTATGACATATTTTTTACAGAATTGATAGAAACAGATTTATATATTATCCTTAACCCATTCTGTTAACTATTGCTGCTACGGTACTTCTGCCCTATCACTTGCGTTGCCATATCCACTTGTTCTATTAGATGGCATCATACTTTGTGATAGAAGTTTAATATCAGATGTGGTGTAATGCGGTTCGTTATATTTTTCAAGATATCCGTCTGGGAACATATTTTTCAAGCAATATACTACTGACGCAAGACAATCACAAGGTGAAGGTAAGCAAGCAATGGGTAAATAAAATACCTAAAAACTTGACAAAGGAGTGCAAATGCATTTTTAGTAATTCTTCTGGCTCGACATAAGCGATTCTCTATTAGCCATAAACCTAAAATAAAATAAAACTTAGGTATTTTATTTGTAAAAAACGATGAAATCTTAAAGAGACTTCTATTTTAAATGTAAAAAACGGAACGGGTGCAGCAGCAACAAAAACAACAAACTGGCATCTTAGGACTGCTTAGAATTTTTAAATGTTGCCTCTAGAGAGCGATAGCATTTCTATAAAATCGCTACAAATTTGCCATAGCCACAACGCCGACCTCTTAAGATATAGATTTACTTGATATTGATTCCGCCTACTCATGAAGTATAGATCAGAACTATCTACACCTATTACTTGTAGAGAAATAATAAAATGTCGTCCATATTTTAAGAGGAAGAGAACAAATGATTATGACCTACATAGTGACCTCATTTAGCTAATAAAAAAAGTGAAAAAAAGAAAGACACATTGAAACTGAAAAACTATTAACTATGACTAATGCAATCGAAACCTTTTAACAAAGTATGAGCTGAAAGCAGCGCAAGCACAGTTCTTCAGTTGCTACTACCAACCAAGTGATGTATTCTCTGGCGACCTTCTTGGACTTCAATAAACAGCAGTAATACAGAAGCTCTGATTTATACCAATTTGAATCCTTAGAATAATAATTAATTATTGTACCGGTCTGTATGAGTTATAAATGTTATTATTTTTTGTAAAAACGAGAAATAAATAAAAATACTGAGAATAAACGGACATGGAAAATTATTGTTTATCCAATTTAAAGGTTGAAAAAAATCATAAATTATATACACATCATTCTGAACCATATTTTGTTGAAATTAGTTATAATTAAATATGCTCGTATATGCAAACAAACATATACATAAATTCATTAGTAGTTATAATAATAAGCTACTTGCCGTAAGGTTAAAAAAAGTTTTTATTCAGCATTGATAGATTTTTGTAAGGTCCAAGCTTTTATATCTGCAGCAGCTAAGCTTAATAGCCTACAATACTGTCCAAATAACCCTTCATCTAATTTTAAACGTCTCTCTATTAATATATTGAAACATCCTTCACCTTCACGAAATTTAAAGATACATTTTTTGAGAGGCTTACAATTTCGCCACAGATTAACAACCAATGTTTTGTCCTAACACTGGAACCTGTGGTGGAAGATAGATAAAAATACAAGAGTTCTTACCACACTACACTACAGCTTGTTACGTTCTGGACGCGCGTTTCGCTAACCAAGGTAGCATCATCAGCAGATGATATAAACTGTTTATATCATCTGCTGACTTGGTTAGCAGTTAAGTTTGGTGTAGTGCGGTTAGAACTCTTGTATTTTGATCAACCAATGGTTTGCTTTCTTGTTAATAGAGTGAATAATAGTAAGTCATCATCACTTTCTTCCTCAATAATATATTTATTTATTGTTGTAAATTACAATTAATTACAGAGGAAAGTAGTACAAATACAAATTATAATTAATAGCTAAACCAAAAGTAAAACCTTACAACAAAAGGCAGAGTTCGCGTCCGACTGTAAAAATGGAGGCAGTGCTCTTCCACTCAACCGAGTAAAAAAAATATAACGAATGCAAAGGAGGTGCCAAACTCGCCCAGCATGTTGATGAATACTAGTGATATAAGTTCTAGTTTCTAGAACAAGATACATATGTAGGACAGAGTTAGGAGACTCATTTACAATTCACAAAAAAGATATAAATATGAAGTAAAACAAAATGGAATAAAAAAAAATACGATAATAAAAGTTATAGACAGAGACACATGAATATAAGTATGATACAACACAGATGAAGGTAAACGAGAGTTGAGAGAAAAAAAGAAGTATAAATACAAGCACCTATAACGCAGATCCAAGTCGATTTCCAGGGTAAGCTACTGACAGTTTAACATTGACCTTTTAAGGCGTTTTTTGAGTACAATGATAGATACGTTTTTAAGATTATCTGGAATATTGTTGTAAAATTTGGCAACATTGAATTAAAGGATCCACGGAATTGTGCAGTTCTGTGAGCGGGTATAGTTAACTGGTTTGTTCTTCGTGTGTTTAAATTATGTACTGAACTGCGAAATTTTAATTTACTGTAAAGGTAGAGCGGAGATCGCCTGCATATAATTTTGTAATAGAAAATTGTGCAATGCAAGTTCCGTCGATCCCTCATGCTAAGCCACCCAAGATTACTAAGATGAGCTGATATATGATTTCTCCTTCTCAGACCCAAGACAAGACGTACACATGCATTCTAACAGAGCTAACAGGTCATCTCCAACTTTATTGCAAGCATCTTGAAGGAAAGGTTCTGAAAATGAGAAATAGAGTTAGTATCATCCGCATACATGTGGTAACTGCAATAGCGTAAGATTTTTGGAAATTAAGACGTATAGATGGAAAAAAGTGGGGGCCCCAGAATAGAGCCTTGCGGCACACCAGAAATTACGTTGGAAAAATTAGATGTTACGCCACGGTATCTAACCGACTGAGAACGGTCACTCATATATGAACTCAATAGGGCCAATGGTACGCCTGAAAATCCCACAGAACCCAGCAAAGCAAACATTCATTTCAATTCGTCAAATGCCTTAGAATAGTCAAGTAGGACTAAAATCGTGAGCCTACCACAGTCTATCTCTGTCTGGATATCATCAATCACTTTGGCTAAAGCAGTGACGCAACTATGATCACGTCGAAACCCTGACTGGTATGCTGGCAATACAGTAATTCTCTCACAGTGGTCACGAATCTGCTTATCCAAAATCTTCTCTAGTATCTTCGACAGTACGCAGAGCAAGCTAATTGGTCTCAGATCGTTAAAATCGAGCGGATTGGTAATCTTGGGCAATGGCACCACATGTGACTTCCTCCAAAGGACTGGGAATGGACCATGAGATATGCAGAAATTAAAAATATGTTCAATGACAGGAAGAATCAGTGGACAGCAATAGAGAAGCATATTTATTCCAATTCCATCTGGCCCTACAGATCCAGACATAACGGAGAGAAGCACTCGATAAATTTCATTAGTATCTGTAAGCTCAAAAGAAAAATTTTCTTCCGTAATTTTGTTATTTCGAAGACGAAGTAAAGTTTCATTATCAGGTTTCTATTTGGACAAAGCGCTGAAGAAATAAGAGTTCAACTGCTCAGGATCAGAGAGACTCAGTGGAAGAACATGGTTGCTGTTCTTTGAAAAAACGTCCAATTTTCTTAACTCCTTCCAGAAGGTTTTACTATTACCAGCTGACACCTTTTGCTCGAGGTAGACCTTCTTTTCCCTTCTAATTGCATAATTAGTCTCATTCCTTAGTACCTTATATCGATTCCAGTCCTGAGTTGACCTGTACTTTTTAAACTTCAGTAAGGCCTTGTCGCGCTCATGCATAAACATTTTTACTGCTCCAGTGAGCCAAGGAGAATCTTTTTTTAGATATTCGGACCGTTCTTATAGGAGCGTAAACATTAAAAATACTTAAAATTATCGAATTAAAGTGCGACACCTTGTCGTCAATGTTTTCAGATCTATAGACCTGTAAAAAGTCCATTAGATTGAGATCAGCATTAAATCTATTCAAATTAAAACTCTTGAAATCTCTAAAGGTATGTACAAACAGAGTTATTTTTACTTTCATTCTAGGAATAATACACGCTACAAGATGATGGTCGGAAATCTCATAACAATTAGAAACACTGGACGTAATTTTCAGATTATTATTGGGTCAAATTAGTACGTCTAAGAGTTTGGCAGTGCGCTCAGTATATCTACTGGGTTCATCAATCAGTTGACGAAGATCGAATAAATCCAATACATTCATTAAATAGTCTGTGGCCTTGCTATTTAGATCAAGCATGTCAATATTTAGATCTCCGGCCAGAATCAAAAGCTTGAATTCAGTCGCCAAGGTAGAAAGGACATTCTCAAGCTCCGTCAGGAATTCCCCAACAGGAAAACCTGGAGGAGGGTACAGAGATCCGACGACACACCGCTGATGTGCGCTATCTATTATAGATGTGTATAGTTGCTCGGTAATATGCACATCACTGAGACGAATTACACTAGATTTTAGAGAGTTATGAACTGATACTGATAACTGATACTGTAATGACATCGTATTTATTATAAACAGCAGATTTAAATTTATCAAAGTTGGCAGTTAACGATCTAACATTAATATGACAAATTTTCAAGGACATAACCTTAACTCGCCACAAATAAACACATACATACAACTATGGCCAACAATACAGGTTTACATTCCACACTAATATGAAGAAAGTAGAAAAAAAGAGCCTATTGAAGTCGTGCTATGCTATATGCATAATATACTTAGCGCAAGAGGAACATATAATTCCTATAAAAAAAAATGATAACACCAATAAACGTAGGTATATCCACTTAGAACGTAGTACACAATAAAAGGAATGAAAAAAAACCTAACGTTTAAATCATGCAAGCAGCACGAATACAATATAAGCATAGGATATCACTTGGAGCAGTACTCTGCAATAATATATTATTTAATGCGAGGACATGGACGTTACCATATAAGTAAATTTTAATATACTTTATAAATGTTTAAAAAAAAATGTGAAACTAAAAGTAAATATAGTACAAAAATAATATGATTTGTTATAATTAAATTCTATCTTTTAGTAGAACTGAACATATTGACTTAATACAACTGTATTTTATGCAAATCGGTGTCATCGCAACTAGTTATATTTAGTGCACATGTTTAATATAACCCTCTATGCACCTGGCTTTACGGAAAAAAGTCTTCACTGTCATTAGAGTGTGCAAATATTCTTAGGTGTAGTTTTGGTACATTCTTTTGAGGAAAACAGATTCAGTTTGGTGCATCTGGAACAATATATCTGCCAGTTTTAAGGGCATATTTTGTTTAATTTCTTTATTTAATGGTAATTATTTATTTTCTTTATTTACATTGCTCAGATCGGAAATATCTTCGAGTGTACTAGGTTCAACTTTAGGCAAATGTACTCATGTTATCAATTTCCTCATTATTTTTGCTGAGAATTGGTTTCTTAGCTTTCTTAAGAAGCAAAGTGTTTTCATTTGTTATTAATTTTTCTTTTTTTACTGTTGACACCAATAATTTGGCTGTTTTTTTTTTAATATTCTTTGTGATTTGTTTTTCTAGCCTGTTTCTCTTTCTTTCTTCCTTTTTTCTTTCTTTCTGTAATTTTTCCACCGTTTTTCATTTTTCGGCATTTTTGCGCGTCGAGGAAGTAAGGACAAACAGTAATTTTACTTTGCTTCTTATCTTTGTGCTCAGGTGTTTTTGGCAAGACGAAGAAGTCATCTATTTGGCATTTTCTGTTTGAATACTCATATTTCTTGGTAAGAGATTTTCGGTGACTTGATCGTCAAAACCATTTGACGGGCTTGAACTTTGTGAAAATGGGGATATTGTTACAGGATAATATTACACATAAGGTGCAATATTATCCTCTATATAAATCGGTGTTTCATGTATATTAAGATATTAAAAGTTGTGATATCATCTAATTGTTCGAATTTTGTAGTAAGAGTATCATTCACTTTGCTTTGAAAAGTCATATATGGGTTATATAATAACTGCAAATTCTCAATCTCCTGCTTGTTAACACCCTCTTTAAACACCAATATTTCTTCTTCACCGCCAATTTTTAAAAATTCACTGTAAGTTATTGATGCTCCTTTCAACAAATTTCTATTTTCAGTCGTACTTTGGTCAGCTACTTTTCCTAAACATTTAGAAAAATCAATCGCTAAGGGTTACCATCGATAAATACCTGATGCTCTAAATCCATTTAATATAGATTCGGGTTTTAAACGATTAGCGGCTTAGTACATTAGTACAATTGTAAAATTTTCATTTGATACGATACTATTTGGGTTCTCTTACCTAAATACAAGAACAGCTCTATTTCAGTTAGATTTCAATGGTCTAAACGCAGATACATCTGCTGGTTGCTTTTTCCGGGTAGCATTAGGATATAATGCTACCAATATTATTTTTAATTCAAATCGTAACTGGCTGGTCAGAAGGGTCAAGCGTGTTTTATAACCATCTACAAATAATATGGGAAATGTAGTATTTTTAGAAACAAGGTGTTTGTAAAAAACATTTTCAATATATTCAAAAATCAATTCACCCTTCATCCACTCGGAGTCACTACAGCCAATACCCCAGCCATCAGATACTGAATTTAAACATGGTAATCTCTTATTGGATAATGGATAAATGATCATTGGTTCCGAGAAGGTAAACATAACAGTAAGATTTACTTTGGGGATAAAAAACTATATCTTACATAGGGATTTCTAGAACCCTTTATCAAAGGCATTTTTTTATATAACACACCCTGTATATCGTTTTGAAAACCAATATATCTCTTCATAACGAACTCGTTGATATAAGGGTTCATTTCTCTTTAATGGGCTTCATACAATTAAGAATACTGAATTAGAATAATGATAGACACGGCGTTATGAAAGTGAGGCCCAATTTAGTTCGGTATATAGTCATTTAGTAACACTATATGTTACTGTCATATATTGTATTCCTACCAATATTTTACCAGTTTCTCTACCTATGCCACACTTGGTTTTTGGATATAATTTAAAGTAAATTGAATAAGTAGTCATGTTGAATAGGAAGATTTTTTTATGTTGATTTTTAAACATTTCATTTGATCGCCATTCTGTTTAGCCATCTTGAATTCGTACCTCAACTTTACCAGTTTATCTCTACATCGCATTTAATGCTTACACAAAATGAACTTAATCTAATAAGTAGTTTTTCAGGTTGATTTTTTAAATATTTGATTAGCCCGCCATTGGGTTCTCCTTTTTGGATTCATACTATAACACTTGATTTTTGTGCAAAATTTGAGGTAAATTGGATAGTTAGTTTTTAGTAATAATTTTTTAACGTTTCACTAGGCCACTATCTTGTTCCGCCATATTGAATTTTTGTCCAAAATATTACCAGACCAGAGATACCAGACTCTTAATTTTTGACCAAAATTTTAAGTCAATCGGGTAGTAGTTTTTAAATTATGCTACGAACTAGCAGACAGGCAGACAAACCGACAGACAGATGGAATTGATAAAACATATTTTTTGGCATCTAGGGATGCAAAATCGTGAAGATATGTAAAACTTGTGATTTTTTCACAATTACAACCAATTTATTTGGCCGCCATTTTGTTTCACCATCTTGAATCCGTACCACAACTTTATCAGAGTTCATCTCTATAACACAATTGATTATCGCACAAAAACTGAAATCAATCCATTTAGCAGTTTTTCAGGTCGAATATTTAAATATTTTAATAACATTTCACTAGGCCGCCATTTTGTTTCGCCATATTAAATTTTTACCAAAATGTTGCCAGGTCATCCTTATAATATGTCCTATAATTTTTGACGAGTCAATCGGGTAAGTAGTTTTGTAGCTATGCCTCGAATAGACAGGCCGATTCACGATTACGATACTTCTCTTTTACGAGAAAGGTACAAATGCACAAATTATTTATTTCAAACAGATTTTAAAATTTTATATGAAAACTTAAAACATTTATATTAACAAATATGTGCATGATTTCCACAAAGTGACCGGGGGTTATTGTTAATTAACTGAAATCTTTACTAAAGCAAACAGCATAAAATTGACTAGTATCAACTTTCTAGCCCCTTCTGACCGGGGGTTTAAAGTTATCCTAAAGTTAACAAAATAACTGAAATACTCACTAAAGCAAAGCGCATAAAATGGACCAGTATCAACTTTCTAGCCCTTCGGATTGAGGCACTTCCCTCTTGCAATTTTTCTTAAAAAGTGAAGGATCATACATATATAGTATAGTCATCACAAAGTAACCAAAATTAATTCAAATCTTCACTAAATCAAAGAGCATAAAATGACCTAACATCAACTTTCTAGCCTCACGGATTGAGACACTTCCTTGTTGCAATTTTTTATAAAAAGTGAATGACCGGGGGTTTAAAGTTATCCCAGAGGTATCAAAATTGGTACAAGTTTTTACTAGAGCAAGCAGCATAAAACGACTGAGTATCAACTTTCTAGCCTCTCAGATTGAGGCACTTCCCTCTTGTAATTTTTCATAAAAAGTGAATGACCGGGGCCGGGGGTTTAAAGTTATCCTAAAGCTACCAAAATTAACTGAAATCTTCTCTAAAGCAAATAGCATAAAATGACCAGTATCAGCTTTCTAGCCCCACAGATTGAGGCACTTCACTTTAGCAGTTTTTCATAAAAAGTGAATGACTGGTAGTTCAAAGTTATCCCAAAGCTACCAAAATTGGCTTACATCTTCACTAAAACAAACCACCGGAGGTTTAAAGTCATCTTAAAGCTACCAAAACGGATTCAAATTGTTTACTAAAATAAGCAACATAAAATGACATAAAATGTATCAACCTTCTATACACAGATTGTAGCACCTCATGTAATTTTTCAGATAAAGTGAATGACTGTGAATTTAAACTCATCCTTGAGATACAAAAATTAACACAAACCTTTACTGAAGCAAGCAGCTCAAAATGGCCTAAAATCGGCGTTCTAGCACCTCAAAGTAATGTACTTCCTTCTAAATTTTGACTTATGTAGTACTAAGAAAAAAGACAAACTTTATTATACAAATTATCACTCTTGGGATTTTCTCGTCCTTTATAAGAAAATTATTTTACTAAACAGAAAATGCCTACATACAATCACATGAGGACGAAAAAATCAACAATGTATACAGGATGTCCCGAAATTAGGGTTAGTATTTTTACAGAATAATCTACGTCTTAAAAAAGTCTAAGTTGTCATGTAGATATATATCGAAAATTGCTTCATTAGATGGCTACAGCCAGAGAATAAGTCCCGCTGAAAATGGTTTTTTTCTAAATTCATGTCAAAACGATTAAAAACGGGGTATGAAATTTAGATATTTTAGTAACTTTTGGTATGGTTAGATAGTTACCATTTTATGCTGCTTACTTTAATAAAAATTCGAGTCAACTATGGTAGCCTTCGGATGACTTTAATCCCCCGGTCATTCACTTTTTATGAAAAATTGCAAGAGAGAAGTGCTACAATCTGAAAGGCTAGAAAATTGATTTCTGGTCGATTTAATGCTGTTTGCTTTAGTAAAGATTTCAGTTAATTTTGGTAGCTTTAGGATAACTTTAAATCCCCGGTCAATCAGTTTCTATGAAAAATTGCAAAGGGAAGTTCCCCAATCTGTGGGGCTAGAAAGTTGATACTAGTCCATTTTATGCTGCTTACTTTAGTGAAGATTTGAGTTAATTTTGGTAGCTTTAAAATGACTTTAAACCCCCGGTCATACACTCTATGAAAAAAATTCCAAGAGGGAAGTGCCTCAATCTGTGAGGCTAGAAAGTTGATATACGTCCATTTTATGTTGTATGCTTTAGTGAAGATTTGAGTCAATTTTGGTAGCTTTGGGATGACTTTAAACCCCGGGTCATTCACTCTTTATGAAATATTGCAAGGAGGAAGTGCCTCAATCTGCGGGGCTAAAAAGTTGATACTGGTTCATTTTATGCTGTTTGATTTAGTGAAGATTTCAGTACATTTAGGTAGCTTTAGGATAACTTGAAACCCCGAGTCATTCACTTTTTATGAAAAATTGAAAGAGGGAAGTGCCTCAATCTAAAGGGCTACAAAGTTGGTACTCGGTCATTTTATGCTGCTTACTTTAGAAAAGTTTCGAGTTCATTTTGGTAGCTTGAAGATGACTTTAAACCCCGGTCATTCACTTTTAACGAAAAATTGGAAGTCCCTCAATCTGAGGGGCAGGAAAGTTGATACTCAGCTGTTTTGTGCTGCTTACTCTAGTCGATTTTGGTAAAAATTGACTAGACCAAACACCTCTTCTAAAACCCCCGTCGTTCACCTTATGAAAAATTGCAACAGAGAAGTACTTCAATCTGGACGGCTAGAAAGTCGATACTCGGTTATTTAATACTGCTTACTTTAATAAAGATTTAAGTCGACTTTGGTAGCATTAAGATGACATTAAACCCCCGATCATTAACATTTAATGAAACATTATAAGGGGGAAGTGCTTCAATCTGAGGGGCTAGAAAGTTAATACTCATCTGTTTTATGGTGATTGCTCTAGTAAAGATTTATGCCAATTTTGGTAGCTTTAGGATAACTTTAGACTTCCGGTCATTGACTTTTTATGAAGAATTGCAAGAGATGGTTTAAATAAAACGGAAATAAATTTCTGTATAATAAAAGGTAAAGAAGCATCGAAAATGTATGTTACCTTTAGTTATAGTATTACATACTGTTCACATGCAAAAAGGATTGCTTTAAATAAAGAATTATAATATAGAATAAATATAGACAATTCAACGATTACAACAAAGAAATTGCTTATTCTCTTATTACACTGGCTTATCATATGTACTCAATATGTTTTCATAATTGTTCATAATCCGAGTTAAAATATGTGAAAAACAAAAATTGAATTTAAAAATAAAATGCGGAATTTTCACTGCAACGGATTTCTTAATTTCCTTTCTGATTTTCCCTTTAAAAGTGAAAATAGACAGTTATTGATTTTGCCGGAAAAAATACCTGCGTTATTGTGCTTGTACATTAAACTTTGTCATAATGGAAAACGTAAAGTGTAGATTGTATAAATTTGAGTGGTACAATCTCGTAATTACCAAATTATATAGTTCCACCCCAATTATATAATAACATGTAAAATTGTAAAACATTGTTAACGTGTTCGAGGAACGCCCGAGAACATCAACGCAACAGTCATCCACAACAGATGAACATTCTGACTTCAAAAAATCTTGTTTATTGAGCGGTAAATGAACATCATGAAATTAAGGCTGGATAAAAGGAAGAATGCTGCTGTTAGTATCATGACGACAGTGGTGTAGCCCCGAGGAAGATATGGGGAATATATCCTATATAAGACTTTTTAAATATATCCAAATATTTAAAAATATTTTTAATTTTAATTTTTTCTTTTGCTAAAACTTTTATTATGAAAATAGTTTTGCAGTTATCTGTCGACTTTTTGTTATTTCTCCATATTCCGTTTGGTTAATGTCCGTTATCTTGCAATCGTGATGAAAAATAATTATATCCACCTCCAAGCGCTATGTCTAGCTACCCTACTGCATGATGAAGCCTTCGACAAAGACAACGATTATGTAGCATCGGTAAATATGAGGACCGAAAATCGCAGGAGACATTGCAACGTATCTTGAAAGTAGATTTGGTGACAGCTGAAAGCAGGTACGATGTTATTTGCTTGAAGGACATTATTAGTCAATCGAAAAGCCGTGCTCATGCGGGCAGACCACGGTCCGATGATATTGATGGCGCAATGGGTTATGATTGTACTTATATTTCTGTAAATGCCTAACAGTGTCAGTTTTCTTTACTGCACTTAATGAATCAGATACCTGAAGAACAACGTCATTCAATGTTAACCTTGAAACAAAGGTTAACAGAATATTACATCGAGGAAATTTTGATTTTTGACCGATGATTTGTCTTAGAACTACGGGGCATGCGATACTAGCCATTGCTTAGTACAGCGTGAAAATACAAACCCGAAAGAAGAGAGGTTGCAGGCTGTTCGACAAGTTGCAGCGATTATTCTCAAAGCTATAAGATCCGTTTTACATCAAACAGACGTGTATTCACCGATGGATACGGTTTTGGAAAATTTAGATGACTATATACCCTAAAGCTTTTGTATTTTTCATGAAGAAAATAGTTACATTCAAGTGTCACTCTTTCATCAACGATTACTGGCCACGATCTTTCCTTTTCCCTTTGCTAATTAGAATGGTTGCGTTTTTAAAAAAGAAATTTAGAGCCAGGAATCTCATTGATATCTTCTCTGCATTAGGCTTTTCAGCATCTACATCGAAGCTTTTTCGGAGTTCGTATTTCACAAAGCTGATTTCAAAGTCACCTACTTTTATGCGCTTCGTACTGCAAGACGATGTAACTCGGCGACTGTCGACAAATAGTAAAAAACAATTTAAATGTTTTAAAAATATTTTTAAAAGACTTACATGATTTTCGAAAAAAGTCTCGTTCAATTTCATTTTTGAACGATCAAATCTCGAAAAAATTGATTTTTTGCAACTTGGAGGATGAAGGGCGCCACTCCATCGAGATAAATCGAATCAAAATTTTTTTCAAGGTAGCGGCTAATGCGGCGGGGATAGAGATAAGCCAATTCGGGAATTTTCATTTTTGAAGGGATTGCAGATCCAACAATTTTTACGGATCAGTTAGGAACTGATCCTAGAATCAAAAGTATCAGTTCCAGTTACGAGTTCAATGAAAAAAAATTTATCATCACATCATCAATTTACATTCGAGTGCATTAGGTATCCCTTTGGTTCCTTGAACTAAACCGAACTCAAATCCATTATGGCTAATCTTTCTAAATTTGTCAATATTCTCAAAATTATATTTCGTATATTTTGAAATTCTTCTATACATTTTTCCAATATATTTCCAGAGAATATTTAATTTTTATAAATTCTCCAGGATTTCCAAATACTAGTAAGGGCACGTACCTCAGACAAGTGAGGACACGTATTTTGATATTTTATTATAGGATGTATTCCAGTACAATTTGTTTGTATCTAGTTTCACCTGTTCTTATTCCGTAAAACTTTACTGCACTTGCAACTCAAAAACCAGCCGTGGTACCTTTTAAAGTAATTGATTTAAAAATACTACTGTTGTTTCCAGAATCTCAGCTGTCGAAAAGAGTATGAACCTGTAATCGGCTTAAACCTAATAACTCGAAAATATTTTTCTCAAGTGAAGTCTTGAAAACAAAATAAATAACGATAAGCTCGTCAGTATGCGCAGGTGAAAATAGAATACGTATATCTGATTTTTGATAATAGGTACATGGAATAGGTAACTAATAAATATGAAGTTCAGTTCCATCTTCCCAAGTCTACAGCCAGCTGAATTAACGAGTGCGTGCCGATTTTGTACGTCCGACAGACAGGCGTCGACGCCTCGGAATCGTAAGTGCAACTATTTAATATTTCGATCCAATAGCAGTGATCAGTTTTAACAATTCAGTTCCAATTGTAGGTAGCCATCACTAGTTTTTGATCGCCGGGATCAAAATCAAAAATTTGAACTATCCTTATTTTTTTCGATGTACTCTCTTTTTTCACGACAGATTGACTGTACTAAAAAATCTTACTTTAGTTCAGAGGTTACTTCGAAAATATCTGAATGTGTACTGAATTTGTTTATTTAAAATTGTATAGCTGTCTAGTGTAATGGGTAGGATACTGGGTTTCGAACTGGAATCATCAAAGCGTTGTGATATTACGTTTTAACCCTCAACAGTCTTAGGTCTCTTGAGGGACAAACATCATACATATTCTGAAGGCGCCAAGTTGAACCGAACGTCACCAGGGTAAAAGAAATTTACCTCAAATCAAAATCCAACCTCTAAAACCGGGTTTTTAATTTATTTTGCTGCTTTTCGAAATTACTCACACTTAACTATCTTTGCTGTATTTTCATATATGGCATCTTTTATTAAACTAACGAACTATAAACTTCTCTCTTTGTGCAGGCTAGGCGTGCCAAAGAAGAAAGGGCAAATATTGTATATTAGTAGATACAGGGTGTCCCACGAGCTTTTGGACAGAGAATATGTCCATTAATATAAGAGACTCAAAAAAAAGTATAAGGAATATATTTTTGGGTTCTCTTGGTGCACAATTTAAACACAACCCCAATCATGCAGTAAGGTGCATCACAAGGTCGTAACCAACCAAAATTTATTTTTTTAAAATGGGACAACTATATATTTTTAAGGATTTCGATAGGGCTTGGTGAGCTGAATTCACCGATATCATGTTTGATGGGTTTATCATGAACGACTCTCTCAGAAATTACTAAAAACTTTCTCGTAATAACTACATACTTGATATATTAGTAATTATTCACCTGCGTATTATGATAGGTCATTTTTAATAAAACCTGTTACCTTTTGCCCACTTGCCCACCGAGCACACGAGCCTTTGTCCAAGTGTCAAAATCATCATCAAACAAGTCTATATTTTATTTTGTGTGTCTAAGAAGCAAAACAATGCCTTTCTTCACATACAACGAATATGTGGACATGCTTTTGATATTCGGAGAGTGTCTAAAAAATAGTAGGCAGGTTCAGATTTTATATCGAGATCGATTTCCGGATCGTACATTGCCAAGCAAGGATACTTTTATTTACGTTGAACAGAAGTTACGACACGGTTCTTTTCCAAATTGGAAACATCAAATCCTCGTAGGAAAAATGCTCAAACAGAATAAAACATCATCAGCATTTGAGCCTATCTGCAAGTCTACGTCGTTGCGTTCTGTTACAAATGAGTTGGTAATAACCACAAGCACAGTTCAAAGGCTAGTGAAGAATTATAAGTTCCACCTCCACCTAGATCAAAGATTAATTCCTTAAGATCCGGAAAATTGCAGATAATTCTTTATTTTTAAATATATATTTTTTTATGGAGTGATGAGAGTCGCTTTTATAACAATGGATAGTTAATCGGCACAACAGCTATTACTGATCGCAAGAAAACCCTAAGTGGGTAAGTAAAGGACATTTTCAGAAAATGTGGGGAATAAATGTTTGGTGTGATTTATTTAATGGTCCTTTGATCGGCCCATATTTTTACTAAGGCACGCCGAGCACCGAGAGATACCTACATTTTCTGCAGATTGATCTCTCAGAACCCTTAGATGAGATCCTGTTGAACGAACTTGTCTTAAAGTGGTGGCAGCAGGACGTTACACCTCCTATTTTTTACCGTAAAGTTACGCGGTATCTCAATAAAATCTTCCCAGAACGCTGTATTGGAAGAAACGGTATAATTCATTGGCCAGTGCGGTCCCCAGATATTTAGAATCTAGACTTCTTTTTGTGGGGATACCTAAAAGGTATTGTTTATACCACACCACCCATCGATGTTCAAGATCTACAAAATAGAATTATAGTTGCTTGCCAAACTGTTTCCCCTGATATGACCAACGCAGCATGCATAAGAAATGTTAGAAAAAGACTTGCTTGTATTAACAGTGGTAGAAGTCAATTTGAACATTTGTTGAAATAATAATGTTTTCTCAGCTATTTTTAATTTGGATTGTTTTTATGTAGTTGCTTTGGTTTTGTTAAATAAGTTCCAATAATAAATGAAATTTTAACTAAAAGTCCTATGCTATGTACTTAGGTTTTTTTTTTATTTATGGGCAAGCAGCTGATGATGAAAGCATCAAACCGTATATTATTGAACTCAGCTCAGCGAGCCCTATCTAAATCCGTAAAATATTATTTGAAAATAAGGGTCTTCAGGAGTTAATCCTTGAACTAGATGGAATTTAAAAGCATGAAACTTATGATTCTTCACTGCACTTTGTACTGTGCTTTTGGTTATATCCAAATCATTTGGAATAGAACGCAACGACGGACGTATGGGAGTAGACTTGCAGATAGACTAAGATGTTGATGATGTTTTCTTCTATTTGAACATTTTTTCTGCGTGGGTTTTGATACTTCCCAGTTAGAAAAGAACTATATCGTAACTTTTTTCATCATAAATAAAAGTGTTCTTGCTTGGCAATGTACGATCCGGACATTGCTCTCTATATAAAATCTGAGCCCGCCTACTATTTTTTCAACATTCTCCGAATATCAAAAGCATGTCAACATATTCGTTGTATGTGAAGAATGGTATTTTTTTACTTCTTAGGCAAACAAAATAAAATTTAGACTTCTTTCACGATGATTTTTAACACTTTGACAAGGGCAAAGGTGACAGGTCTAGTTAAAAAGTACCTATCATAATAGGCAGGTGACTTACTAATCTATCAAGTATGTAGGTATTATTAAAAAGTTTTTGATCATTTCTAAGAGAGCCATTCGTGATAAACCCATTATACCTTATATCGTTGAATTCAGCTCACCAACCCCTATCGAAATCCGTGAAAATATAAAGGGTGTCTCATTTAGAAAAATCTAAATTTGGTTGGCTACGACTTTCTGACGCACCCTGTATGATTGGAGTTGTGTGTAAATTATGCATCAAGAGAATCCAAAAATATTTTCCTTATACTTTTTTTTCAGTTTCTAATACATTAACCGAGATATTCGCTGTCCAAAGGCTTGTGGGACACCCCATGATTTACGTTTTAAAACAAATTAAAGTAGGAATCATGTTATTATAGCTATTTTTCTACATCTGATTAGTGTTAGGTTAGTCCTTGATAGAGCTGGCTCGTAAATTCGTAATATCATAACTCATTAAATCAGATACAAAGCTAAACTAGTAGACACACAGAATCGCCTTCAACCGTAATCGGTCACGTATAACCAAGTATACTGTATACTCTATTCTTTAAAATGGTTAGCACTTACAGTGAGTGCAACTTATATTTGCCAGTTTCCACATTGGCATTCAAACTCAGTGGCGTGCTGAGTTTTTAGCCTCCCCCCCCCCAGCAAGACTTTTCTTGGGGGCCCTCCCTGCATAATTTCTTTAAAAAAATAAGTAAACAAAGAATGTCATAAATGTTTTAAAAAAAAACCATAATATAAAACAATACATAACTCTAGTAAAAAAAAGGAACGAACGGTATACATTTTAAGATTAATAAGTATAGGTAAACTAATAAACACAAAACAAAAATTAACTAAACAGTAAAACATAATAACTATACTCTGGTTCAAGCAAAACTAAAAAATAATAAAAAACAAAGAGTACAAGAATCGTTTTCTTTGGAGGAAAAACTTTTTTTTTGTATCGGCTAGTTAAATACTTTCCTGCCCTATTCAGAACAGAGCTAGAGAACTAAGACGGCTTTGTGTCGTGGTCGATCTAAGAACATTTTTAATTAATTTTAACTTTGCAAATGATCTTTCCGATTGACCTGAGGTTACAGAAAAGACAAGAAATAATCGAAAAGCAGAACACAGTTCTGTATACCACTTAACAATAATCAATTTTTTTCGGAAATATAGTTTGCGAATTCACGAGCTGTATTAAGATTTTTAATGTTGTTATACAATAATGATTTTATCTGAACTAGTTCAGTTGCTAGTTGAGAAGTTAAATCATTTGAATATTTCTTCACTAATAACTGAGCTTTGTCCAAAATTTCTGAGTCATTTAATTTAACCAACATCTGAGGATTTGGAATTGAAAATGTGGAATAAACTGTTTTAAACGGAGTTTTTTTCTAGTTGACTTATTACTACATCTAAATATACATTACGAACTGTCACAAATTAACCTAATATTAGGTTAGGTTAGGTTAGGTTAATTAACCTAATATTAGGTTAATTTGTGGTACTGTCACTTCCAAATGTGTCATAGCGTTTATATATTACGTTATCTTATTATTATCATTTCCAATGGACGGATGGTTGCAAAAATTGCGAAATCCGTGTTTTTCTTTATTTTATTTGAATACTGTGTTTAATTTGGGGGTCCTATAGTAACCGGGCCTCGCTTTAGGCACCCACTGTCAGAGTTTGTTTGTTTGATTTGCTACGTTATTCATATTTATGCTTACACCTCCGCCTTCAATCAAAAGGTATCTAGTTGCCATGGTACTTAAAACTCTTTCTGCCAGTTATTTTTCGCTTATGTCACTGTCATTTTGTAATTGTGACGTTTAGAAAAATTTAGATTTATGTTACTAAGTAAAAACAAAACAATTTTTACTTAAAACTTCCACTATATTTAAGTAAAAATTGTTTTGTTTTTACTTAGTACCATAAAACTAAGTTATGGAATTCCACCAGGTATCGGTCAAATCCAGTTTTTAGAAAAATTATTTGTTCAATTGTTAAAAATGTCATCTTAAACCTATAATTGTCATAGTGTGAATACGGGTGACGTCTAAATGACAAAATCAAAAATCTGCAATTCACAAATTGTCAAATGCAATCGAGCATCCACGGCTGTTATGATAACCAATAACCATCGAGCGTGGACTAAAAATTAAACAATTTTCAATTTCAACCGATCGGTGACGCTTGGCTGTACTCGATAGCGCGGAATTGATGTTGTGTGACGGTTGATAACAATTAGCAATTTAAAACAATGTCCACCTAATTTACTCTATTTTTAGTCGGCTGCAGACGGCTGTTCTACCTGTCCAAATCCAGAATTGTCGAATTTAAATGTTCGCCGGCTTATACATTTTCCAAACACCCAATCGATTCTTTCAAGTTGAAAAAAAAATATTTGTTTATCTATTTAATTAAATTAGTCTTGAACTAGCCTGTCGTTTACCGATAACTATTTGTGTAAATCAATCATTCGCGCTACTGTTTGATAATAAGGCAATCTAAGAAGCTGTCAAACAAAATCCAATATGGCCGCCTTAGGACAAACAAAGTTTAGTTTACCGTATGGTTTGCATTAGAGAGAAGCTAATTATCCAATATATTTCGTAATTTAAGTTAGATTTTTCTAATAGAGACTTAAATATGCCTTCGTTTTGCTGTGTTGTGAAGTGTGGAAGTAGGGGTGATCGCGATAAAGTAGGATTTTTCCGTATTCCAGCGGAATTACATTTTCCACACAAACCAGACCTGAACAAGCTTTCAAAAGATAGACGACACAAATGGTTATCAGCTATAAAAAGGGAGGATTGGACTGAAACTAAATTAAAATATGCATCAGTTTGCAGCAAACATTTCTTGAGTGGTAAGTAGCAAAAACATTAGGTGCACTAAAACAAAAAAAAATGCTGTCTGTTTGATTTTGCCAAATTTGTTTTATTCTCAGATATTAGTGGTTATCCTTTTAGAGGAAATGTTGGCTAAGCTAAGTTAATTTAATCTGTACATGTTTGTCTAATTGTCAAATATCATTATACCTTCTTTTTCTGGCTAAATAGGATTAGCTAAGATTTCTTGTAAAAGGAAAGACACTATTATTGAAGTACTGAAATAAATCTTACTAAATCTTTGGTTTCAGGAAGACCATCCAACCTGTCTGACATCCAAAATCCAGATTGGGTCCCATCACTCCATATGGGATATGAAGTATCAAATAAGCCAGAAAGAGACGTTTTACAGAAAACTACCCCTTCGTGTTTTAAAGAAAGTTTTGGGACAAAAGTGACAGTCATTATTGACTGTTTTGAGTTGTATATTGAAAAACCAAGCAATCTACAAAAGGCAGCACAATGTTGGTCAAATTATAAACATTCGTACACCCTCAAATATTTGATAGGAATAACACCACAAGGAACTATTTGTTTTATTAGTGAAGCTTGGGGTGGACGTGCTTCCGACAAGCATGTAACGATGAATTCAAAATTTTTGGACAAAATTGGTTCAGGTAATATGAACATCATTGTATTTGCTTATTGCTTTATGTTTATTGTTTACCTTGACTTATACCTACAATGTTTTTTATGATTATTTTACTAGAGTGTATTACACCAGCAATAAAATCTGTAGTCCCTTAAAATATTTCTACTTTGACAAAACCAACATCATAGACATGGTATTGCCAAGACATTTTTTTTAACACGCCTATTAATCTTTATTCTGTTTCTTTTAATAATAATAATAAACACATTTATTATTCCAAAATAAAGATTTATAAATACCAAAAAAAAAAATACATCGAAATAAGTAGATAAATGGAATAAAAGGCAACTTATCAGCTTCCCTTGCAAAAGAAAGAGCTGTTGAATAAATTTGATTGAAGTTGTTAATTTCTACTCTCGTAAAAATAGTCATGCCAAATACCACTCGAGAAAACATTCTGTAGGCAAAATCATTCTGGTTCAAATTTGTTGCCTTTTGGTAATTTCAAAATTCAGTCGAAATTTTTTTCTCTTCTGGTATTATGTATGAAAATAAAAATATATAAATAAATTTGCAAGAACCTTCTAATTTTAAGTTGCAGAATGCAATCGACAATTGAGCAAAATCATTTTTGTCCTTCTAAGGCATAGTTCTGAATTTCTATTAACATGTATAAATAGTCATTAACAGAACTGTGCTCGGGATAGTGTGTTTTTAGTACCTACTATATTGTTATTTTTCTAGTAGCTATCTAATATTTTGACTCTCGTAAAGCATCGCTCTACTTGTATAAGTTAGCAATAGATAGTTTTTTTTACTTCTAAACAAACTAAATATTGTTTTACTTTTTAGGTGACTTGATTCTGGCTGACAGAGGATTCCTTGTAAAAGATTATGTCAATTTGCTAAATGCCAATATAAAGACCCCCGCTTTCACAAAAGGACAGAACCAACTGCATCCTTATGAAATTGAAGAGACCAGAGCAATTGCTCACGTGAGAATACATGTGGAAAGAGTGATTGGCTACATTAGACAAAAATTTCGTATATTAGCAGATGAAATGCCAATAACTTTTTTGTGTGTTGGAGATGATGACCCAATCCTAGATAAAGTGATGGTAGTGTGTTGTGCCCTGATCAATTTAAATCCCCCAATAGTTAATTTGTAAAAAACCTACTTTAATAAAAATAACTGTATATGATTAGCTTTTACGAGTTTTATTTCTTTTAAATCACATAACACGTGAAAAAGCCAAAAGATTTTGTTAAAATAAATTTGTACTTTAATTTTTATTTAAAAAATTTAAATTTTTAACACATAAAGCATAAACTAACTAACCTATTATGTAGGTACTTGAAAAAAGATTAAAATAGTTTAAAGAACTCTCTTTAAATATTTAAGAATTATAAACTATTGAGAAACGTCTTATTTTTCAATGCACTTCTATTATAGAATTTCCACAATTTTTTTTTTCATATTTTTTATGCTATTTGCGTAGTCTACTTCTTTAACTAAGGGGATTAAAAGAAAAAAAATCAATTAAAAAATACATTTTATTTTTATTAAAAAATATATATAATAATGATAAAACTTTTATTTATTAAATTAAAAAGTACACATAATACAATAATTGGACAAAAGTTCAAGTAATCTACGATATAATATAAACCAAAACCATAATACATTGCATACTTATCTAGAAATAAAAAAGATTAAAAAATAGAGTTACCATACCCAAAACAAAATGGTTTTATAATAAATCCAAAAATGGCATTACATTAGTCGCAAAGCATATTTGAAAAAAAAACATTTTGACGTACAATAAGGTTCGTATAATAGAAAATCTTTGTCAATACATAAAAATACAAATGAAAATAAACATACACTCCAGGATAAGAATACATTCTACATGGATCTCGTCAAAATTTTCATCAAAAAATTTTACATCACATAGTAAACATGACAATTGAATGATTTAGCATCATATACAAGAAACTTAGAGCTAATTACAAAGACTAACTAAAAATTAAAAATCAGAAGAAATATGGTGTAGGTTAAATTAGAAAAAAGAACTGACTTTATTTAAAAAGATTTTAAAAAACCAAAATAATATTTTTAATGCAACTTTTTCTGCTCTACAAGACATCACAATAGCAATTTAATTTTTTTAAATAAAGCCCTTGATCTTTTATTTCATTCTTTAAAGCGATCGACCCCCTAAACCTTAGCAATAAGGTAGAGATGGAAAACAATAATTAACTGAAGTCATAATGAAAAAATAAATTACTTTGTAAGTGTGGTACATTGTTGGTTTAGGGAAGTTGAAAGCTTTCCAAAAATGAAATAAAAAATCCATATTTTAAAAAATTAAGTGAATGGTGGGTCTCGAAAGACGAAACATCATATTCAAAATCTGATTAGACCAACTTACAGAGCAGAAAAGTGGCAATAAAATTATGGTTTGCTTTTTTTTATCCTTTCAAATAGTATAACATTTACAATAATTAAAATATAATACAAAGTTTTAAAAATATGTCAAGATACATGCAGAAACGTCAGAGAACTGATAAAAAAATATATACACACTAAAATTAGAACCAAACAAAAATTTTATGGTCAAATATTTTTTAATATACAATCTATACGGCAGCTGATAAAGTTCCAGGAACTTCTTCACTGCATTGAACGCATGTCCACAAAGTTTCTGGAACCTCTGAGAGACCAACACATCCTAAATGAAACCACTGGATACTACAATTATTGTTTTCACATTGGATGAGTTTCTTACGAGGATCTTCTTCGAGTTGATTACATGTACACCAAGTCTGTGCCATGTGCCTTCCTAGCGTAAAATATTTTCCTAGGAGTTCAGGAATAATTATGTTTTTATGAAAATCCAGGGCTTTTGGAAATTCGACACTCCAAAAATCTTCATCCAAATATATTCTTTTTTGGAAGAATTTCTTTGGAGACCAAACTATAAAATCACAGTACTTTAGACCAGATAGTTTCAACTGTATCTGAACTTGATAATAATACGAATGATCTCGGTTTAAAGCAAAGTCATCACCATCATATATTAGACACGAGTTCTTAGAGTTTATGTATTTTGACCATTCCATATTTTTAAGAACATATGGGCACTTGACTTCTATACAACCTTCTCCACAACAATCGCATGACACTAAACTATCTGGGGTAGCTCCAAACGATGGGAAGGCTGGATTGAGTAATAAACCACAATTTTCAAGTTTTAAATTTACGTGTTCAAGTGTATTTGACGATAAATAATTTTGAAGAGCAAGCTTTTCATTGTTTGTTCCCCACTGAGTTGCTTTGGTTTTGAACAGAAACTTTAGAGGATAACAAACACTCTTAATTAATGACAGAGATGGTTTTGAAAGTGATGTCCTGCATGCTCTTTTAAAATTTGAACCAGTGATGCGTCCAGTTCTTTGCCTAAACCATTCTTCGGAATGAGTTTGCTTAACTGTGGCTTTACAGATCTTTTGGCAATCATCAAAAGATAATGACTGGTCAATTTTCTCTCCAATTGAGCACAAAGGATCAATGGAATTTATAAGACGAATCTTGTTCTTATACCTTTGAGCAACGTCAGGTTTTTCACTCTCTAGCTGGACAAGGTAGTCACTCTTTTCAGACTGTGGTAAATCCATGTTAATTTTTTATCACTTTATCTACTAGGTCACTAAGAAAGTCTTTTAAATGTGCACTTATCACTCTTCTTAATTAACACGAACTAAACTAAAAGTACATCTGCTTGCTCCCAATATCAACTAATTTCATGACCAGGTACAGGTAGCCAGGTAGCTAAACGCAATCGACCTTTTTAGGCCGTAAAACATTCCAAATCATAAACAGGTACCTATGAATATATTAGTGGCCTTTCTTAAACCACTTAATAACTAAATCACTTTAAAATATATAAATTAAGCAATAATATCGAGACACAACTGCTGTTATAACCCTGAACTTTCATAAGAAAATAAACATCAGCTGGCAAATGTATGTCCTAAGCCGGCCATATTTGATTTGACATGTCACGTGTTTTAGATCGCCTAAAGCTACATTTACATTCACTTCAAAATCTAAGTTGAAATTGACTTTTCGTAAAAGTGCATTTACATTGAAATTAATATTCATGAACAGCTGATCAGATTTTGTAATTTAATTTTATTAATTTCCCAAAATATTAACATAAAATACACAAAACTGGAGCAAGAATATGGTTTAGTAACTCTTTTAACCTCTTTCGTTGTGGTTTTAGGCGTTTATGTCTACTCTAGTCTTTGCTATACCTTCAGAATTAACCCAAAAATATAATCGATTAAAGGTTTTTTTTTTTCATTAAAGCGATAAAAAACATTTATATTTTTAAATACTTAAATGTGTAAAAGTATTAAGAATTTTGTTAACTCAAATAAAAATTATAACCTAAAAATTTGACATTTACTGAATTTCTGCTTGCGATCGGCAAGCTCCTTGCTTCAATCTGAAGTCAACTTTAAAGTGCACTTCGAATTTTGTCTAATGTAAATGACACCATACTATTGCCATTTGACAAGCATGCTAATTTCATAACAAATTCGAGTTGAAATTGAATGTAAATGTAGCTTAATTACTTTTTGCCTTTTGCCTATATCGCTTTTTTGACACGTTTCTCCAGTTCAAAATTTCCACATAATATACAATTATAATACAAGCGGCATGAATATCTATCTCAGCTCGGCTGGAACGACCTGTTCAATTCGTCAAATGTCAACCAATTGTCATTAAATTTTTATTTTTGCATTATCTTCAACTTTTTCGATGAAAATTTAAAGTAATCAGGTGAACTCAATTGTTGGTTTGACTACAAACAAATGAAGAAACCTCCACCCCGTCTCGTCGTCTGTCTTTCTAGCTACAATCATGGATAAAAGCTTATATGACCAGAATGTTCAATCACCGTCTAAGATATATTAGAATATCTGTACACGGTGGTTCAACTGAGGGCCCAGTGCCCAGCGTGCGGCGATTCCGTGAGAAATTGTTGTGATCATTGATTAGTTATTAATTAATTTGAAATGTTATCTACAATTTTAAAGTTTCTTTACAAATTGTAAAATTTGAAATATCTACTCTTTTACAATACTGGGTCAATATATAGCAATCTTTTCCTATAAGTAGGAAATTTCATGTGGCACAATTAAGGTAGCGGAACTACAAATAATGCCCCCCACCCCCGTTGCAGGTTCCTGGCCTTGCCCTTAGGGCCACCTAATAATAATATTGTTTATTTAACACCTGGCTAATAAATAAAAATACAAATATAAATATAAACAAAAGTAAATTCATCAAATTAAATATGTAAAACTCAGCCGAATATAATGTTTATAAAATGGGTAAATAACCTAATATTAATATTTCCAACACTCCCCCATCCCCCGCCGTATAGTAGTTCCGCCACTGGTACGATTACAAAATAATGGCCTTGTTTATATCTATAAAAAAAGGATAATGAGAAGTGTTTTCTTTTAGGAAGATATCTGAAGAACTTCTTCCTCCGGGAAGTCCCGGCATCTTTCGACAAAGGTCTCAAAATTTTGATTACTCTCCAGCGACACTAGGTGGCTACGCGAGAGCTGCTAAACAGTCGATCGGTAACATAGGAAACATCCTCTCTAGGAAAATGGCGGCGTCAACGTCTCAACCGTCAGTGCCCTGGCCAAATTCTAAAGATGATTACGAACTGGGAAAAGTTATCGGTTAGTATTTTAATCTGTTTAATTCTCCTTTAAAAATGTAGCAATATGATGTATAGTACTTTAATAATCATTCAGTGGTTTCTGTGTAATTTGCTTTTTAAGACGGAAATTTTTGGTTATGTACTTTTTTGGTGTTTAGATTCCGGTTCTAGTTTTTGTCGTTTCTCAAGAAGTTTAATTTTCATACTATTTATGGAAAAATGTATATACCGGCATTGAACGACTACGTTCTGTAATTTATTAGACAAATTTGGGTATATATTGCCAATTAGGAATTTTCTAAATATTGCCATATGTGAATTTTTATCAAAATTAGAGCAATAAAATTGATAAACCTATTTGCATTCTTGATGTGTTTGAGAGGAGTAAGTGCTAACGTGACTGCCTTTTTATTTAGGACTACTAGAAAGCATATATTTTTAATTTAGTGCCTAGGTTCACTGACTTCTAAAATTAAATATTTACTAAGTAGGTATGAGAATTTGTAGTTGCATAACTAATTATTTATAATAATTTTTGTTCAGTGAATATTTAGATTTGGATTTATTTTATTATAATTTTAAATGTTCTAAAATGTAATTTCTTAGGTGTTGGGGCCACAGCTGTAGTTCATGGTGCATTCTGCAAACCTCGCAATGAAAAATGTGCCATTAAGAGGATCAATTTAGAAAAATGGAACACATCTATGGACGAGTTACTTAAAGAAATACAAGCCATGTCCTCATGTAATCATGAAAATGTTGTAACATATTACACTAGCTTCGTTGTACGGGAAGAATTATGGCTGGTTCTAAAACTGCTTGAAGGTGGCAGCTTGTTAGATATAATAAAACATAAAATGAGAGCATCTAATTGCAAGCATGGTGTATTTGATGAGTCGACTATTGCCACTGTATTAAGAGAAGTTTTAAAAGGTCTGGAATATTTTCATAGTAATGGACAGATTCATAGGTGAGCTTTTAATGCGCAAATGTTGTTTTTGTTGTATTATCAATATTTTCAAATTATTTTGTTTGATCTATATAGTAATTATTAAAATATGTAAATTTATTACCAATTTGAATTACATTTATGTTATTAAGTTATTAATATTCATCCACCCAGCATGTCCAATTATTGTTGAAAAGACTAGTCTGATTAAAAGTTTCTCCAGGAACTTTTGCATTGTTACCATTGACATAACATAATAGGTTATATAGACTGGCCCCTTCACGTATGTGCAATGTTTGATACAGGTCTCATTAATTGTGAGAGAAATAAATTTCTGTCTGTATTAGCTCCACCTCTCTTGCAACTAAATTTATGATAGCCACTGGAAAATGAGTAATTTTAATATTCACATGACTAATACTCTAGATGAAATTGATCAAAAAGACTGCAACTTGTCAGAGAATAGAAATAATTATAGATTATTGACAAAGCTTCTTTAGGATAGGTTGAATATAGACTTTCTAATAATCTTAATGAAAAAAACAACATATTTTTATTTGAATTATTTTTTCTTTGTTGAAAAGATCTTGATAATTCAATTCATTTTTAAGGTCAACCACTATATCTAGAAGTTGTCTCATTTGCTACATTAATGAGGTTCGTTTCAGAGGCCCACCTTATTCTGTCACACGGCAGATATGTGATTTGTGTGCAGTAGCCGATTGAGACAAGAGCATCACTAAGAGGCGTGCGTCCCCCCCCCCCCTTAATATATTAAGCAGTTGGCTAAATCATGGTTGAGTTTGCAAATTACGAGACACAATTTCCAAAGAGCAGAACCGGCATCTATACTGAATTATTGTAATACAAAAAACATGATTTTTTTTCTTAGTTGGTTTTATGCTTCCCCCTTTAACAGAAAGGATCTAGAAACATTCTTGGAGACTTTACCTGAAATGGTCCTGAAAAATACCTATTAATTCACTTATTTGGCAAAACTTTAGTCTTTGGTTACTCTTTATAAGTAGTATAAAAGAAGTATAACCTTCCATTTAAAAATTATAAAAAATCTGTAATAGGTAAAAACAGCACCTTCTAACCAATTTGTGAAAAACTAGGAGGTATACTTAATTCAAATTCTAAAACAGCTTGAAATTCACATTTAAATAAGCCTAAACTCATTCAATTCAGTTAAGGACTTCAGAAGATATAGCAATTTTAATATTTCATATGTCATCAGCTCCCCCACCCTTATTGAAGGTGATATGACAAATAGATTACAACCAGAGTTATAGGAACTTCACTCAGCTTTCCAATGAGGTAATAAAAGTTATATCTAGTTCTGGGAATTTTTGTAGAGTTTGTAAAATTTATTGTTTATCCTAGCATCTGCACTCTCTTGTGGTCCTTTTATAAAGATTAAAAAGAAGAGAATGGCTTTTGGCCACTTTTGTTATATGTTTTTTAAGACACCAACATGAAGGACTTCCATGATATAGATAGTTAATGCCCTTAACTGAACACCCTGTATATTAAGTGTTAACTTAGATCACAACATTTTTACGTCTTAATATTTTATAGTATTTGTTTACAAACACATCATCTGATGTTCTACTGCAAACCATGTGTGCCATATTGAATCAAAATTTTGATATGCTATTGGTTTCAGTAAATAATGTCCATAGCATTGAAGTAAAAGAGATAGATTATAAAAAAATAAACAAAACAATCAAACAGAATAAATAATAACAAAATCCTGAGAGAAGCCATACTCGATATAGTAGGAATATAAAAACATACATCACGGATAAATTTTCTATATTATATGATTAAAAATTTGTAATATCCTTTATTAGGCTTTTTTTTTAAATGTACATTAAATCCAGCAAATGCAGGAAATGAAGAGCATAAATATTTAAAACTAAAAAATTAGATATGTTCACCTTCCTCACATCCAAGCTCTGCAATTTAAAAAGGCCTCTTAATTTTCATCTCTGAATTATGTGATTCATCAGATCTAATGTTTTGTGGCTAATGATTAAATAGTTGATATCAGATACAGAGTTTCCAAAATAAATGGGCGGGTTAATATGCTTTGACCCACAAATAAATAGTCTCATGCTTTAACCTTGCAGACTAGTAAAGCTCTTGTCTGAAGAATCAAATTTTATTTTATTTTTTATAGTTGCTTCATATTAAAAAATTCCTGAAAAAATATTTTAGAGATATTAAAGCTGGAAATATCTTACTTGGTGAAGATGGTACAGTCCAAATTGCAGACTTTGGTGTTTCTGCTTGGTTGGCAACAGGAAGAGACCTATCAAGAGAGAAAGTAAGACATACTTTTGTGGGGACACCATGTTGGATGGCTCCTGAGGTCATGGAACAGGTACATTTCACATATGGTTTTAAAAAATGATAAATTTTGAAGAATAAGAATAATTCTTGACAACTGAGTGAGCTTCACAATTTGGTTATGCAAAAATATGGGAACTTTGGTTTTAAAAAATTAAATGTTAAAACTGGTACTATGCACTTTCTTCTTTATTTTTGTCTATTCCCGTTTTTTAAAGAGTAACTTAATATTGATATAGGGTGATTCCTAAGTAGCTGCCACTTTGTGATAATTCAGAGAAACTATTTTATTTATACTAGTAACCGTTTCCATAAAATCTAAAGGTGTTTGAAAGTTCACAGAATCTAAAGTGATTGATACAACAAAGAGTATCTATTAAATTCCCAAATCAGATAAATTGGTTATGTTTGGATGGCATATTATAAACTACAATGTACGAGACAAATAACTTTCTTTGAACAGCAACATAGAACTAACTATGGCTTTGAATGTCGTTCAAACACAATTACCCGACAGGCTAACAATGTAACCAATATGCGCTTTTTTGTTAAGAGTGCAAATCCACGCTATAAAATTTCTCGTGTTCATTTTTCAAACTCATATCTCAAGAGCCACTCTGTAGATGACGCATCAATGTCGGAATCCGATTATTTTTTAATTTTTTCCAAAATAGGCCATATAAATAAATTAACACGTTCAATATTTAATGTTATAACATATTTATGTACAAACATTACATAATATCTATCAAATACTATGTAAATAAGTAATTTCGCTTTTAATGGAAAAATTCAAATATTTCAGAAAACATTTAACAGTGACGCAACATTGTGGTATCCCTTCCATCCCAAGCAAATAACTTTATGAGTTTTACATTCCTTTGATAGAAAATTCAAAATATTGCACATGGCATGTATTTCTTGCCTCTTTGATATATCTATCTTTGTTACGAAATTAAATAAAACGAGAGAGTGATGTTAATGAATACCTCTTTCACAGAATATAATATTTATGATCTCCCCTATTGACTGTTTTTTTATCAGCTAGCCGAAGTAATAATTGCAGGGCTTTTCGACTTTCGGCACCTTTCGGTGTTTGCCGATAAAAACAAGTTTTTTAATATCTAAATACCCGGAATATTGATTTCTTTATATTTTTATGAACATGATTTTATGATAGCTTGAGTCTTAGGTTGAGAATTTCCTGTTTGTTTATTATAGGTGTGTTTTAAAATGACTAGTAGTAAATGGTTGTTTTACTTGTATTTTTAAAACGTCGATGTTTAGTTTAGAACTTCTCACTCTTGTGACTGTGTCTAAGCTTTCTAGACCATTGTTTATGAATTCCTGTGTTACCTGTGTAATTAGGATGTGTAATGAGTGCTAAAGGGTGTAAAAGTACGAGAGCAGCAAGACCTCGGCGCTGAACTGCAAAACATTTTGCAATGAGAATCCTGGGAAAATGCAGAATAAGGTAAGTTCATGAATTTGAAGAATTAGAAATGGACAATTATAAAATATTAATCACTTTGATTTTCAAAGAAATTACCTACGCTACATATTTACATATTTCTGATTACAGCACATACATATTAAAAATATCAACATATTTTTAACGTTTGGGACTACTTATATAAACTTTTATCTGTATGTCCATGCTATTCTAATTTTTTAGAAGGTACATGGTGGACGTATTTCTGAAGTAGACATCTTTTGTTTGAAACTTAAAATAGCCCAACTTTGAAGAAGACTATTTTGTTTTCAATCAATGATGAAAATAAATAAAACTATTACATGTTTTTTTATAGGTACCTAGGCAACACGATTCTTTTAGAATTTTCTGGTTCATTTTTATTTCATATTGATATTTTTATACATGAGGTGAATTCTCTCTGAAATTCACGTAAATACCTATGGTTTTTATATTTGTAAAATTTAAATATGTTTTGTAGGATTAATTTTAACTTTTAACAAAGATAGTGTACCTTCAGGGGTATACTAATTCTGTAGGTATAAAAACTTATTTCCTGTTGGTCATATTATAGTGTTAGAAATTAAAAGCTCATAAAATTAGACACTTTTTATGCAACACTAATACTAATACTTTCATAGTGGCAGTCTCACAATGCTGGCTGATGCAATTTAACTCACTGGATCCATGACAATCTGTGTAAGAATAAAGCTTTTAGTTATCAATATTATATTGATCCTTTTTATGTGACTTCCACTTAGAAAGTTTTGCTATTGCAGACAGTAGCAGGCTTTAACAGCGTATACCCCCACAGTTATAACACAAACAGAAAATTATTGGGAAGCAACTGTTTATCGATACCTAATTTACTAAGGCATTGCTTTCTAGTGAGAAAATAATTCTTGCGCATGGCTATGCATATGTAACATATTAAATATCTTAGTCTTGTATCTACAAACAAATAAAAATTGACCTTTTATATATTCTTAATCTTGATTAATGTACATACAGATCATACATACATCACTGGAAAAGTAAGAAAAAATTGGGGATATTAGTTTTCAGTTCTCAAGTAATTTAGTTTACTAATGTATGTTACTGTATTTATGTATGTACAGTGTGATCAGTGTATCTTGATAGCATTTTAAATGTTAATAACTTTTTTACTTTTTAACTTATCGGAGTGAACAAAAAACCAATTGTAGGGTTGTTTAAAACTTTGTTTCTGGTTATTAGAAAAACAAAAGACTATTAATTTTACAAGATATCACCATAAGTTGTATTGTTTAAATCGGACACACCTCGGCACACACTCTATACTATATTTTCCTCAAATGGAACTCTTCTTGCAGATTATAAATATAATATCTGGTTTGATAACTTTATCTTCAAAGACACCTGATCAATTTAAGAAAAACCATATGAGGCAGTGTGTTAGAGAGAGAGACGGACAACACTATTAGATAGTGGAGTGGATAGGTATCAAACCAGATATAATTAAAATCTGCAAGAAGAGATCCATTTGAGGGACATATAATAGTCAGGATGTCCCATTTGAAAAATATAATTTATAGTGATATCTTGTAAAATTTACAGTCTTTTTTTCTTCATTTTTTACAAGCTTGGTAATTTATATAATTTTTTTTAACAAGCATTTGACCTCCTAAACTAATAATATAACAGACTTAATATTCGGACAGCATATATTTAAGATTTTCCCATAAGAGACAATGTTTTAGAGAGAAAGGGATAACCTTGATTTCCTCAAATTTTAAATACTTTTAATGTATGAGTGCATTACATCATTGGATTTTGGAATGCAAAGGATTGTTCCAAAACAAATTAAAAAATCCAGGTGTGTATTTAAAAGTTGATGATGACCCCTCGTTTACGAAACATCAGATTCAAAATATAACAACACCATAAAATGTTAGACAAAAAAATGCTTTGGCAATATGTTTACAACTTTAAAAAAATTTTAGGATCAAAAAAGTTACTGCATAATTTTAAAAATGCAATATTTTATTTGTTTCAAAATATCTCAAGAACATAATGGCTAGAATTCGCCTGCAGGTGCTATTAGGCTTGTAACGAGATTGTCTAAAACTTTCCATATATACAGAATTGTTTCTAGTTCAAAATTCTAGATATAAAACAAAAGTGTAGGCCCCTGGGCATTATCATATAAGTGCCATAGGTATACCATTCAGTTTACCATGTTGTTAAGATATAATAGCACGTTGGACATGCCAAAGATATTTATAAAGAAAAAAAATAAATATAGTTCTCTAATATTTCACATAATATTACAACTGTTTCAACTACATGTATGCATCTTTTATTGTAGGGATGATATTAATAAAGGCTATACATATTCAACCAGTTTGGCAAAGAAGCGTGGTAATGATGTTGAGAGTTTAAAGTTCCAAGATCAGTCTCCAGCGAGGTCTCCAGGGATATCTTTGTGAGTAAAAATTAAGAGATCTTTCAGTAAAATATTTGAAAGTATCACATATTTGTAAAAGTATTCCTAATACAATGTGCCAAAATGAATTAGAAAAAAATCTTTTAAAGGTTTAGATAATTCAAGTGGATACTAAAACCCTGACAAAATTAAAATAAAAAAAAAAGATTATGTGTGCACAAGTGGTGTTTGCCCTGACAAGTTTTGTTAGGGCAAACAATGCAAGGTGGGAAGATATAAGGTGTTGGCTGTAGAATCGTTATTCCATAATTTTGGGCACTTGGTTGTACTGTTTTACAACCACATTTAAAGAGTAAAAATTTGTCTTGGTAAAGCCCATTAAAATATGTGGGGTAGGGAAGGGGTTCCCATGAAGAGAAATATAGTTTGATGATGTGAAAAAATCTAGCAACATATAAGAAGACTGACACATATAATTCTAACACCACTTTTATTTGTTCTTGATTGTTACTGGATTTACTAATATTATTAGTAAATCACAGTTTATAACAATTTAATAGTGAATACAATGAATCATACAGCAAAAATACTTTGGAAATATATATATATATATATATATATATATATATATATATATATATATTACATGAGACTTTTTAAGAAAACATAAAACAATATACATTGTTCCTTAATTTTATGCTCATTTTTAAGTAGGTCATACCTTGACATATTTTATGAGAATTCATATAAACATGATTCCTATAGTCTATGTTTTGTTTTGTCTTTGAGATACAGGCTGTCTTAATAAGGAGAAATAATTTTTTATGGATATTTTAAATATATTACATGACGATTTTGGTCAAGCATTGCAAGTTTGAATGGATGACAAGGGGCTGAAAGTATTAGGATTATAATTATCCATTTCATGGCGTCTGGGGAAGGGCAACCTAATTCATATTAAAGAAAAAGTAAAGTATGCCACTGGTTTATAAAAAGTTTTTATTTTTGTTTAGATCAAGAGATTAAAACTACATTTTTTTGAAACTCGCCTTTTTTGTTCTCTCTCTTTACTCTATATTTACTATATCTCAATAATATTAGGTTTTTCATTTTGTAACTTCCATCCAATGTTAAGCTTGTTTTTGGTATGCATTGGAGGGACTCGCGCAAAGCAGAAATTAAAGTAAAAAAGAAAAATTAAAGTAAAAAAGAAAAATTAAAGTAAAAAAGAAAAATTAAGTAAAATTATTAATTAATTGAAATAGTATTTAACACATTGATTGCAGTAGCTAAAGTTGGTTTTTAAACAACGATGCCTGAAGTATACTGCATTTCATATAGGATTTACTTTAGACATTGCCTTCTTAAGAATTACATTGACCATCATTAATTTTAGGCTGAAGGGCAGCAATATATGTATTGATTTAGAGAAAATGTAGACACATCTTCCTGTGTGACTATATTTTTGTATAGCCTGCATTTTCTGTAGGCTTGGTTCATTTATACTTATACTGGTTGTAATAGTAGTGGGATGTTCAACACAAAAGTCTATAGTTTTTACTATTTTTAGAAATATATTATATAGAGTATTAACTTAACAACTTAATATAGTAAGACAACAGCATTTATGTATTGAGTAGGCACATCTCTCTTTGCTAGTATGTTTTTGCATAGAGTTCATTTTCTGTTAGGCTTTGTTCATTTATACTTCTATATAATAATCTGGTGTATTACATGCTCCCTAATATTTTTAAATATATAAACATTTTTCTAGGTTACTTCAGAGGATATTATGTCTATAGAAAGAAATACAGTTGCATAATCCATTTTATAGAGAAATTAGAAAATACATATTAAGAGTTTCATTATTTGGCACAGTATGTAAAAGGCGACATAACACTTCCTGCAATAACCTGGTCAGTTCCGTTATAAATCTAAGGCATTTTAAAACCGATTACACACTTTATGGAAAGCAAAAAGAGAGTGTTGCAAGGCAGAAATTTGCACAGTCAAGACCAAATGCAAAAATCAAGGAACCTGCCAATTTTATTCATGAAGAATTTAACCTCTTAGCTGCTACACCTGATGGTAAAATACTTTTTATTATAACTATTAAATTCCCAAAATTTTATTTGTTTATTTAGACTTTTTACATATTAAGTACTTGACTAAACATTAAATATAATATAAAAAGAAATCACATTTAGTATTATCAGGTAATATAATTATTAGATAAAGATAACCTTTAAATCATATTAAAGCAAACTAAAATATTATTTTTATCTCCAACCATTTTTTTCTTTGTACATATTCAAAATACACAAAATGTCGATTTTTTTATTAAAAAACTAACTGAGAATTTTAGGTCTAAGGTGTGGTACATCAATTGTGTTTTCTTTCAAAGAACTTGCTAAATTTTTTCTGTTCTATTTTGAGGGTTCTGTAGCTTGTCCTAATAGTAGTTATAGTTTATAATTTACTTTTATATGTATGACAACAGTTGATAATGATTAAAATAAACATGTTCTTTTATATGCACTTCTTTGCTTTTCTTTATTTGCTTGGACCTTGCCTGAATCTAATGGAAAACACCTGTTAAGTTGTAACTATAAATAAAATTGTTTTCATTCTTTTCAGTTTATATAAATAATATTTAATTATTGTGGCTTTATTATTACATTGAGCCCATCTCGCTAATGGAGCTAGTTTTTGCGTCTTTTTTTCCTACTAATTAGCATTAAAGAAAATTTGTCCTATATCATTACTGCTAATAATAGGTCAAAAAATATATGTAAGGTATTTTGCCTATATGTATTACTAATAAATAGAAAATTAAAATGCAACAAACCCTTCTTAAAAATTTGCTTTTTTTGCTTACTACCTAGTATTAAATTAAAACTTCCAAAGCTTTTACAATTAAACATTAACTTATACTTATTTTACTTGGACCACTTTTGTGTAGTACTGATAAAACATATTTAATTTTGACACAGAATTTAATTTTTTTTATTTTGTTAGGTATGTACTAAGGTTATTTGTAGAGAGTAAACACCATATTTTGACATAAACAAGGAAAAAACTAATTCTAGTTATTTTTTCTCTAGGTACAAAGAAAACTCCATATCACAAGAAAACTGTTTATTGTTACGAACTGTACAAGCCAAAAGACCATGTAATTTTGAATCTCACCATCGATGAAGAAAGCAGAAAAGGAAAATATATTTTAATTTATAGATTTAGAAGTTTGTAATCGTTAGTAGAACAGTTTATGCTTTTGTAGTAAATCCCCATGACTAGTTAATGCATCATATGAGTATGAGTAGGTGTGTTTGTTGTCTGCAGAATTTAGTAGTAAGATCTCTTTATGTACAGATATATTTGAATTATATTTAATGCGAAAAGTTTCTACTTAGAAATGGAGATAAAGGTGACCCCATAGCTATCCCAATTTTGTTGGTGATAGTCATGTTATATTGAGAGTTTGTTCTTTTGTATACGCTGTAAGTGGTTCAGTATTAATGCATTGTTTCACTACTACTTATTTGTGTTGTTTGCCAATTCATACCACGTGGTATGTGTAGCAAGCATTCTGGAAAGTACATTTCATAAGGACCATTTATCCAATGCTTGCATCAGCCATTTCTTTATATTAATAATTTGTTTGTTCTACTATACTGGTATGATTTTCAAGTTTATTTGTTACATTATAGTATATTTATAAAAGAATTACATCAGAAAACTTACATTACCTGTCAATATTGACATTTCTTTAAAAAAAAAATTACAGAAAAATGGTTTATTTGCTAAAATATGAAAAAGTTGTTTATTTTTTAATTTTACATATGCATACCAAATTTTAGTCAAACATTTCAATATTTTTTTTAACTTTTTCCTGATTTTTGAAAATTCTAAAATAATAATTGTCTAACTTAAAAAAAAGAGTTTTCTGTTAGTAACCTTATCGTAATATTAATTTCTTAAAAAATTAAAATTGCTTCTCAAAAGTATGTTAGGCTTGATGCAAAGTTGTCGTGATTTGGGTAATTTTAAGTATATATGTATTAATTAAAGATTTTTGATAGTAAATAGATATCTTAATACAAAAAAGTCGTATTTGACTAATTTAATCATAGCATAATCGAAATTTAAAACTATTTTTTTATTATTTAAGTGCCTTGGACAAAGTTATAAAAATTGTAAATTAGAATTGCTAACCAAAATTCGACATATGTAAAACTATAAAAAAAAAACCTTTTTTATAGTTATTTTAGCAAATAACCCCTTTCTCTGCGACTTCTTTAAAGAAATATATCAATTCTGGCAGGGAACATAAGTTAGGTGACTATTCCCTCTTTCGAATAAGCCATTTTTCATCCTTAGTAAAAAAAAATATATATATATATATATATATATATATATATATTTCGTGTTTTTTTCTTTGACCACATATAAATATTTTGTTAACTATTAACTGGTTCTTTCTAAGAGTTTGGCTGTTTTTGTGTTGTAGTATGGAGGTTTTAACTTAAATCCTTTCAGAATAGGCTGAATGTTACCTCTACACTACACTACACACAAGAAAGTCAAGCTATTCTCAGAATTTTATAATTTAATATACCTACTATACATTTGTAGTGTATATGTTCCAGAGTTTGATAGCATACTCATGAATACCCAGCCAAACTAAAAAAAATATCTTTCAATTGCTACTGATATGTTATTTTACATATTATTTATTTAAATGCTATCAGCAAAAAAAAAAGATAATTACTGATTTGTAAGTTAGGAATATTTAGTTTAGTAATTTAAGGATACCAATAAAAAATATGTTCATTTCTACATTTGGTTGGTTATATATGTAGTTCAAAAGTAAAAACATAATTATTTTATATTTTAACCAACTCGAGCACATAATTTGAAATATTGTTTTTTTTTTAAATCAATGCTTAAATATATTAATTAGACTACAAATATAGTTAGTTCGTTCTGTTAGCAACTAAGCAACTACATTTTATATAAAATAAAAGATCTATTGGTTTCTTCAATAACTCATTATTACTGTACAGGGTGTCCCATTTTCGTAGGTTTTACGGGGTTTCCAGCTTATGAGTAGAGATAGAGAGATGCGGTTTTCGCGACACCGTGCTACTTTTCGATGAAACTAAAGAGGCCGCAAACAGATTTGCCCTAACCATTTTAGTTTCCGTGCTACAGGGTGATTTTGAAAATTTGTCATTTTCGGACACCCCCTGTAACTCAGCTATCGTAAAATATATTTAAAATGTTTCAACTGGTATTTATAGATTTTTTCACGTAGAATTCAGCGGCGTACTCAGATTTTTGCTGAGAGTCATAGTTTTTGACATATTGGCATAACCTACTATTTTTTAAATGGGAGACCCTATATATTATTTTTTCATCTTATTCTTCGTGTCGAGAGCTTTTCAAAAACATACCATAAGTCATATTTATTTTCATAAATAACATGAAAAAATGCATTTTTCTTTAAACGGATTTATGGCATAGCAGATCAATCGAAATAAGAGAAGGTGGCTGTGGTAGCCATGGCAACGCCAACAAAAATATGATCAGGCAGCCATTACTGCTGTCATTTTGGGCATTATTGCGTTTAAATTTTTCTTGACGTCTATTATAATTATTGTTTTTAATATGGCTCAGAATCAAAAATTTGAATATTTTGAGAAATATGATATGAACGCGTGTTTTATATTGTCTAATGAAGATGCAGATCAGGCGGCAGAGCTTTATCTGAACAGGTTAGTTCTTTTTTATCTTCCTGCATTTTGACTTTATTGGTTCGCTTTATTTTATCTTAGATATCCCGAGAGAAGACAACCAGAAAAAAGAATTTTTCAAAAAATTAAAAATAATCTTTGCCAATATGGATCTTTTAACAAGCCTCGATCGCGAACTTACAATAAAGACAACGAAGAATCTGAGGTCAACGTTTTAGCCCTCGTTCAGACAGCTCCTGAAACATCTTGCAGGAAAATAGACGAAGAGGCGGGTGTACCGAAAACCAAAGTGCAGAAAATTTTGAAAAAGCACAAATTCAAACCCTATAAATACAAACTTGTGCATCATCTGCATCCTGGTGATGCAGAGCGCAGATTGGAGTTCTGCAATTGGTTTATAAATATGAAGGCAGAAGATATCGATTTTGAAAAAAAGATTATTTGGTCAGACGAGGCACATTTTACTAGTTCAGGGATTTTAAATAGACACAACACGCGATTTTGGAGTCAAGAAAACAACCATGTTATTTTTCCTAGGGAGCGTCAGGGCAGATTTGGATTCAATGTCTCCTGTTTTATTTTCAACCGAAAAATAGTTTACCAAATATATGAAGGAAATCTGAATTCGATTGGTTACGTGCGAATCCTAGAAGACGCATTAGGAATTTTGGATGATGTTCCCTTGGCTCAACTAAATAGGATTTATTTCCAGCAAGACGGAGCTCCAGCCCACAATGCCAGAATAAGTCAAAACTGGCTTAACGACCATTTTCCTGGAAGATGGATAGGAACACACGGACCTGTTCGATGGCCACCACGATCCCCTGACCTCTCAGTTTTAGATTTCTTTTTGTGGGGTTATTTAGAAAACAAGGTTTATGTAAGGCGATACGAAAACTTAGAACAACTAAGAATGGCCACCGAAAACGCTTTTGCAGAGTTACAAAGACAGTCATTTACAATAGAAAATGCATTAAAAAGAATTTTTAAAGTTTGTCACACTTGTAGGACACATAATGGTCTACAATTTGAACAATATTTGTAGTTTTAATGAAATTATAATTATTACCTTTTACCTACTTCCTAATTTTTTCTGATGCTGTTACTTTGTTATTTCGTTAATAAATATTTGTTAATTTTTTCCATGGCTCCACAGCCACTTTCTCTTATTTCGATTGATCTGCTATGCCATAAATCCGTTTAAAGAAAAATGCATTTTTTCATGTTATTTATGAAAATAAATATGACTTATGGTATGTTTTTGAAAAGCTCTCGACACGAAGAATAAGATGAAAAAATAATATATAGGGTGTCCCATTTAAAAAATAGTAGGTTATGCCAATATGTCAAAAACTATGACTCTCAGCAAAAATCTGAGTACGCCACTGAATTCTACGTGAAAAAATCTATAAATACCAGTTGAAACATTTTAAATATATTTTACGATAGCTGAGTTACAGGGGGTGTCCGAAAATGACAAATTTTCAAAATCACCCTGTAGCACGGAAACTAAAATGGTTAGGGCAAATCTGTTTGCGGCCTCTTTAGTTTCATCGAAAAGTAGCACGGTGTCGCGAAAACCGCATCTCTCTATCTCTACTCATAAGCTGGAAACCCCGTAAAACCTACGAAAATGGGACACCCTGTATATAGATACTATTTTCCTAATCTTAAAAATGTATATGATGATATTGTAGTATATAAATACCATTTATGTAAATGCTATTATTTCCTAATAAATTACTAATCCGCAAACAGAGTTTTTTATATTCTCTCATCCATCTTCAATATGTATAAAAGAAAAAACTTTATATTCAAACTTTTTCTCTTCCTATCTTTTAGACCTATCAGAAGATAGAAAAATCCCATCAGAAACTTGCAAAACAATATTTTATTTTTGTAAATGCAGAACAATTTTTTTATCTGCTTAGACTAGAAGTTAAACCATTAGTAGAACAATTTTCATTTTACTGACATTGCAATTCTAAGATTTCAAACGAGACTAAATATGTTTAGAATCTTGGGGATATTTTTTAAAATTTTGTATTTGAAGTTTATTTTTTTCTGACCTTTATAACAAATTGTAGAAGTTGGAATCAAAATATAGAAAAAAACACTTTTCTACCCAGACATACCTGAAAACATTTCATGACTAATAAATTTGAGTGCTTAATTTATGCTAAAATAATTTGTCATAGTTCATAAAAAGCTGTTTGTAATTTTGCAAAGAAAGAGTAGAAACAACGTGCTTATTCATGTTTTGTGCTATGGCAGAATTATAGTACATTTAGGTACTTACTTTACTTTTAAATTATATACAACAGTTTGAGGGAGAAGGGATTTCGGCCGCTCAAGGCGTATTTTGTTTTTTATACAATGGACTATTTTGCATACCCGACATAAAAATGATAAACTACATTTGAGGACGTTTAAAGGCATGCAGGAAATTTTATAAACTTGTTTATTTTGAAATTAAATGTCCAGTTAGGTATACCTTACTAAATACCTATATGAAATATCAATTTGTTTTCTTTGCGTAGGGTCAAATAAATCTATATATTTCCATTTTTTAGAATAGAACAATTTTGAGATAAGAAATCCTTTCCAAAATTTAGTATTTAGCATATTTTTTTGCCACTTAGAATAGTTTGATTGATTTTTTTTTGTTACATGACAAAAAACAACCAATAACGGTGTGAATTTATATTAACTAAAGAAAAAGATAAAACTAAAATTTGTTACACGAACCCACCGTAATTAACTAAGATATGACCTAAACATACATTCCTCTTCCTTAATATCCCACATAGTTCAAGGAAAGATCGATTTTCTCCCTTAAAATACAAATATTCTTTAAAAAATTATGTTTTTCCATTTGCCCAAATCTGCTGATTACTTAGTTTTTCCAACATGATATGTATTAAAATATTCTAAACCTTATTTAAAAGAAAAACCATAGATTCTGATAAATGATAAATGAATGAAAAAGATAAATGTTTATTTATCTGACGTCATTGACAATACGCGATCGGAATTCCATTTTTTTTTTACTTTTAAAGGCTAAAACGAAAAATTCAACATACTCAATTTAATTTAGAAGTGTTTTAGAAGATATGTGTTAAACTCTGATCATGAAATTCCTTTTTATAACTTGGCAGACTGTCACAGAAAACAACCTATTTTTGGTCATTTTACGCGATATTTTCTCAATGCTGATTGCAACTGCCCCCTTAACTCGTTAAATTTTTCAAGAACAGGCATAGAACAAGCTTAAACATTTAGATCTCTTTACTTGTATTTTTATGTCTTATCTTTTTCTGTCTTTTAATTCATGGACTCTTTTAGTGGGTAACTTATTGTGTACCTTGATTGTGCATGGAAATTATCTATATATAAAATAAATATATACAGTGCGGCTTTTTAACATCACCATCCTCTTTTTATTTTTTGTGTCAGTCAAAATAAAAAATTGAGATTTGACATAATTGAAAAACTATTCACTAAGTAATATCTTTCGTGTGTATTTCATTATTGAATATTTGAAATGGCCGCTGGGCGCCATTTTGAGGAATAAAAATAATTCCAATAATTTGGGACATTAAAATTGCCCATTTTAGAATGGCAGCCATTTATAAATATAACAGAACTTAAGAAAATTGAGAGTAAAAGTTGTTAAAAACTTACAAAAGTATTTAATATATTTATCACCTCACGTGATTCTTAATTGAAATGCTCTTATGAGCGTGGTGATAACTATAATATTTTTAGTTACAGGGTGTTTTATAAAGGAGAAAATTTGAATTTTATTTAAAATTAACACATCCTGTCTAAGGCAAATTAAAGTACTAGTCCTATGCTTATAAGAACATTACAATTAACGATCACATGAGGAATTAATTACTTTAATTTTTTAGGTTTTTAAAAGCTTTTAGTCTCTTTTTTTTTTATTCTGTCACATCTACTCTATTTTGAAAAGGACATTCTAATGTCCTAATATTTTATGAAGAATTAATCAAGGTTGAAAGTACTTTTCAAAGGATGTGCCACTTGAATGAAAAATCTTGAGAAATTGACCTCTCTATTGCTGTGAGATTCAAAAGACCTTGTTTTTTAGCAAAACATATTAAGTAGGGTATATAATCAAGGGATACTGGATTAAGATCAAGTATTACACTATACTAACAAAAGTGGAAAAATTGTATGGATTCTTATTTTTGAAGATATTACACTATCTTAATGCCTAATAAGACTTAAGTTGCAGTAATGTGTTTTACAAAATAAATTATATAAAATAATAATAATGCAAACAAAATAGTAACTTTTTACTTAACAAAAAAATTATTAGGTTTTACCACAAATAAGGAAACTAGTAAATGTGTCAGGGTTACCCTATCTACCCTTGGCTTAGGTAGAAGAGTTAAAAGATATGGCCAAGTGTCGTAATTTTCCTCTATGTAGAGAAGATTGATCTAATTTTTTTTGTACCAGATTTAATTTGCTAGGTATTCTTGTGTGTATGTATGTTCACAAAGAAAATTTTTCTTTTTTTTTAGTACATTTTGTTTTATTTATTAATTAAGAACAATTTTTCCTTCAAACAAAATAGTGAATCTTGATATATGTTTATTACAATTATTGTGTTGTGTATTTTTTTTTTAGTTTTCCAATTTATCTTTTCTTGATAGATGGGCAGTGTCATGATTAGAAATTGTAATATGTGTAAGCTTACATATATTAAACAGTTGAAATTGTTTGGCCATTTTTAATAAATAAATGTAATATAATTATTATTATTAGTATTAATGTTATTTATACACCTTATAGTGTATTTATATTTGAAAAGATAGGCTTTTATTTAATAATTTGCAGGACCATGGATATGATTTTAAAGCAGACATATGGTCTTTTGGAATCACAGCTATTGAAATGGCTTCTGGAACAGCTCCATATCATAAGTATCCGCCAATGAAGGTACTTATGCTAACTCTTCAAAATGATCCACCCAATCTTGATACTGGTGCAGAAGAAAAAGACCAATATAAGGTAACAAGTAATAAGACTAATAGTAATTTAGTTTCGGTAGATAAATTATAGCGATTATATTTCTTCAGACACAAAATTTATTTTCTTATTAAAAGTAATAGTAATAAGTAATAAGTTCTTAGATTCCATTTTTAACACTGGCACTATTAATTTGCATTGCATATAGGTTAGGTACTGTTGCATATGTCACCAATTTATCCAAGGTTTATTACTCTTATAATTTTTTTTATTAAATCTCGAATGTAAATTTGTTTTGAAAAATAACTAAATCCAAAATTAAATAATATTTTAAAGAAATGTGATGTTGATGTTAAATTTAAGACTTCATATATATTATATATAGATTCAAAAAAAGTTGAATGTTATTATAAAATACTATATTATTTTAATTTGTCTACATGAACAGATTGACATTGCTGTGAATTATAATATCAATTTTATATTGCATTGTTTATTTAAATGAATTCTTTTAAAGATAATTTTAGAGCTATTTTTTGAATCAAGATATTTAGATGTTTTGTTTTATGTTGCACATCAGTTCTTGAACTAAGAATTTTGTATGTTCGTTGGTGTCCTAATAATATATTCCTAGACCCTACACATATAAATGAACTTAAAGAAATACTATCTGATATAAAAAAGTCAGATATATACCACTAAAAATATTTTAAAAACTGCTAAATGAATTGATGTTAGTTTTGACTGAGGCAATAAATATTTCTTTTTCTATGGGACAATTTCCTTCCTCTTAAAAGTAAGTAAACTAGTAATCCCTATCCATAAGAGAGGGGATTTAGATTGCTAGAGCACAAGTTGGTTTTCAAAATAATAAAAGTACTAGTGATGCTGTTCTCTTGTTTCTGGAATCACAGTATATATTTTTTTCTTTTTAGGCATATGGAAAGACATTTAGGAAAATGATTACGGATTGTTTGCAGAAAGAAGCGTCAAAGAGACCAACGGCAGCTGAACTTTTAAAACATCCATTTTTTAAAAAAGCTAAAGATAAAAAATATCTTCAGCAAACTCTAGTTGCTATTGGTCCTAGTTTAGAAACTAGAGTTCAGAAGGTGGGTGTGTAATTTACATCTTAAATTTTGCAGTAATATTATTTTCAGTAATTCATTTATTTAATAGTGTTTATGAGTAACAAAAAACCACTGTTTTTGCTTTCGAAGTAAGTTGTATATTACAATTACCCCAATTGGTTCTGTTGGAGTCCAGATTGGTTTCCCTGATCGCCATCTGACCCACAAACCTTTAAAATTAATTGTGTTATTTTGAAAATTTCCCCGACCAGAGCCACAATTGTAGTTTTGCTGAGTTTATTTTGTACAATTATTTGGTCCGACTATTGTTAAGATAAAAAATATTAGCAGGACCAACACTGGGATTAACATTAACAAATTTTTGAACAGCATCCTGCACTGTATTAAATGATCTAGCTTACATCACACATGAATACAAGCTCTTTCTGAACTTGCATTCTGGCTTAAGATATTTATGACACTTTTTGTCATATAAGTATTAGCTGTATCACTTGATATGCCCTCGCTTTTGTATGCTCTTTATAAATTATGAGCCAGTGATTCTATCTCTGTCAAAGATTTTACCGAATTTTTGCTATTTTTTTTTAAACAATAGTTTTGTTAGGCATATTTTTATAAAAGAAATTGCATTTTCTCTGAGCCATTCTCAGTTATGTTTAAGGGATTCATAAGAATGATTGCAACTTTTCCTGGGTGCTCCTGTCAAAATTTGGCAGTATAATTTTACTAGGGAAATTAAAAAATTCTACTGTGGATTTGGCCATGATTTCCGGTTCTTTGTCTACTTCCTCCCTAGAACCCAACTCTTCCTCGAAGATAAGATAATTTTTTGTCTAAAGGAGATGTAGGAACATATTGAACATACAAATTTTACGGCATGTGATTTTTTGACCATTACTTAAAGGTTCCCAATTTTTATAAAAATGCCTATAATTTCATTAAAAAGTTTAACTAGATTGTCGTTTATGTCTTACCATACAGTAAGACTTTTAGGTACTTTCTTTTTGAGTTCATGTTTAGCCTGGGTAGTGATTTCCTTTTTAATATAAGTCAACTTCAGAAGAAGCTATTTCCACGTCACTGAGGTTAAGGCAATGTCATTTTACAATTATATAATGATGTTTATAAAAATAAGGACTACTTAAAAATATATGACCTTTCCGTGCGAATATATAAATAAATAATCCTTAATATTAAATATATAAACAAATAAACAACTATTATATAATTAAAATTCAAAAAGCAGCATCTTAAATAAGACGAAAAAAGAATATAGGGAAAGAAGTAAGTTGTTTTTTTAATGAACACAAAACAAAACAATTATGAAGTTACCTTTTCATAAAATTTTCACTATTTTACCTGACTTTTCACTTCATGGCCATAACAGTTATAGTTCACTAAGGGTGGTCTTGCTTACTGCGACCTCTACATTGTGATGAAACAGCCTTTGACGAGGCTAAATCTTATGACAATAAAGCATTTTTTGACTTTGAATTTGACAATCAAGTGAACAAATCAGTCTTGATCTTCTTGAGTAAAAATTGAAATCATTGATGCTTGGGTTCTACAGATGTCCAAGATAATAATTGCTTACATGTATATGTATTTTACAATCATGTTACAAACATCATAATGAAAATAATCCTAATAATGTAGTTAATTTCATACACATTAAATATGGAACAATGGGTCACTTAATGTTTTGTTTATTTAAAATTTGTGTGTACTAGTTCTACAAATATGATATACGGGGTGTCCTGTATAACTATTACCCTCTGAAATTGTAACGTATTTAAATAATATTTGTATGTGGAATGAAAACAAAAAATTATTTATTCCAAGTTATTTATGTAAATAAAAATGAAAATTACGTTGCCAACAAAATTTATTTTGTTTAGGCAGCCATTTAAATATCAAAGTAAGATATTTTTTATATCTATAGGCACGTCATGAAGTCCTTAGAACTTTTATTTCCTCATCAATAAATTCTAAATGATTCGTGTTATACTCATTTAATGACTTTGTTTAGTGTTGTTTTTACAAACAAATGTGTAAGTTTGTACATTGAATGTTTCAGGCATCCAAAAGGCAGCCAGGTGCGTCAGGTCGTCTTCATCGGAAAGAGACAGGAGAGTGGGTTTGGTCAAGTGAAGACGAAGATGGTGGCGACGGTTCTAGTGAGAGCGACACTGATTCAAAGCCGATGAATACTTTAGTGTCTGCTGGATCTTCAGGGTCGGATCATGAAAGCAGTGAGAGTGAACCACCTCCCGTTAACCTAGTTTTAAGAATGAGGTAAGAATATGATATTTCATGCCAATCTTATTGTATTTGCAAGGGAGTTGGGTAATGTAGTACCATATATTAAACTTTATCCACTAAAAGATAACAACATAATATTCAAAGCTTCAAAGAATGTCAATCACGAACAGAACTATCCAAAATTGAATTGTTCTACAAGTATATATATGTATATCATCCCAATGTGAAATAGTGACATTGTGTAGCATAGTGCAAGGAAACATTTGCAATTATTTTGTCCTTGAAACCTTAGTTCTTTACACCAAAATTCCTCTTTCAGTTTTGATGTAAACTACACCTGTCAAATTTTGTTTCTTTTTTTAATTTATGGAGAAAAATGCTAATGTTAACTTATTGGGTTTTAAATTACTCAGTAGTTGATATATTGGTGGTCCACCACATGCAACTCTATCTTCAGTTAAATTTTAACTTAGTCCTATCCGCTGACATGGCCAGCTTTTAGAGGTGATGGTGAGGAAAATGATGGCGGACAAGCGACCTGACTGGTGCAAAAAGTAGTGATGGGCATATTGAATAGAGTTCTGTTACGGTGCCTCTATGCATTCAATTAGCTCTATGATTCATGATTCAACAAAAACGTGACATATTTTAAACATGTGTGGAGGGACAAACATATAGGTGCCTTATTGGCAAAATCTTGTCATATGGGTGGTAATATATTATGCAGCACTGTTTAAACGGTTTTCCTTGCCTTGAGTCAAGAGCGAGGATCTTTTTTTAGACATAATTTGTTTTTATGTTATTGAATAAATATATGTGTTGACAAAATTAAAAAATCTTCTGGCCAAATTGTATTATCCCTCCCCCCCCCCTTTTAGTTTTTAAAATTGAAAAACATCCGTTTTGATGAATAATTTTCAAGTGAGCATTGTTTCAATCATCACTAAGAGGAACATATTTTCTCCAGTGGCCTTAAAAATCATCTGTATGCTATAGAAACTGCTTAAACAAAATAGATTGCCTGTGATTTATGGCGATATTACGTCACAATATCGGGACGCGAGAATGTATGTAAGTTGTCGTTAAATTAAAATGTTCTTGTAAATGATAATGGATCCTGGAACATTGAAGTTTTTTTTTCTCTATTTATTTGTAACTTCAAAATACATCATGTTTACAATCTATGAATCTTAGAATATTACACTTAAAACTCAACGTAGACATTTACATACTATTTACAAAGTACAACTTAATGACTATTGCAGCCTGTGAGTTAACTATTCAACTAATACTGCTGCTTTTAGTTTCATGCAATTTGTATACTCTTCTTTAGATCAAAATGTCTATACTATCACTGTGCTTTTTGACTTGACTCGGCCATTTGATTGTGTGGATGGTTCTCTACTTGTCAATAAGTTATTTTTTGTCAAAAAGAAAAATTCATGTAAATTTGGAAAATATACACATATACATATATACATATGTTGACAGGCAGATGATGTACCTCAAGGCAGTGTGCTATCGCCTTTACTTGTTTTGTTATTTATTAATGACTTAAAAATTATTTTTTCAAACCTCTCTCTTAGCAACCTAATTCTTCAAGTAAACAATATCTTATTTAGCAAATGGAAATAATAAATTAATTTTAAATGAACAAACTTCCCAACACAATAAGAGAGATAAAATCACTCACTAAATATAAGAGGCAGTTAAGGTTCTACCTTGCAGAAATGGCCTTTTATTCTCTAAGTGAATACTTTGGTGTTTACTAGTGCTTAGTTTTATTTCCATATTTTTTTGACAAATGCTCGATTATGTTGTGTATGTGGACATTGTGTGTCTTTCTATGCTTGTGTAACTTGTATTTATTACTGTATAATTTTATATTACTTTCTACTTTTTTTTTTAATTTTTTGACATTGTTAACATTTTTTTATGTAAAATCTTATTAACAATATAATAAAGTAAAGTAAATGTCCTGTGTATGGCTGCAACTTAAGAATAAGTATAAAAACAACAATTTGGAATAAAAAAAATAGTTTTGTTTCTAGTATTTACTAATTATTTATAAATTAATTGTTATGATTTTATTTTTAGGGGGGCAAGTATTCATGTGCCTCCCAGCAGGAGCCGCCATTGATATATCCTCAAACTTATATTTAAATAGAGATTAAGTCTTACGTGGTGGACCATCCTGCATAAATTATATAACAAATGTTGACTGTTACTTACATTGAAGCATACTTTGATTTGTTGTTTCAATTTTTAACAAATATGGAATTTAATAAAATAAAATATAGCATGTTTTATAGAAATTTGACTTTATGAAATGTTTTTGTAGAACTATATCTTTCACATGTATTTTATTTGACACTCTTACTGATAGTTATTGTCAACTTTTAACTGTTTATTTGTTTATTATATTAATTTTTTCGGGAATACAAGCACTAGCTGTAATGTTGATTTATTATCCTAATAAAATTTAATATATTTGATTTGATAATAGAATAATGTGGTAAAAAGTAAAATATTATGTACTATCTAGTTTAAATCTTTTGTTTAACTACAACTTTTCCTGTTTCAGAGAACCCCAGAGATCCGTTCCTTATAGGTTTGTTCTCCTTTTAACCCATCCTTACCATTAGTATTTTTAAAATTTTGATGGTACATCTATAATTTTAGCTTTGTGTTTAATTGGTTTAAAATCATATAGAAATATAGGTTTATGTAATTTTAGAAATGCAAAGAGAGAGTTAAATGATATCCGATTTGAGTTTGCAGTAGGTAAAGATTCTGCAGAGGGTATTGCCAGTGAATTAGTCGGAGCTGGTTTAGTTGATGGCAAAGATATAACAGCAATTACTCAAAATTTACAGAAACTGATTGACCAGAGAAATTCATTGAAAGTGGTCACTTTCCAATTGGTAAGTGTGGTGGGTAACTAATGTATAATAATCAACTATTGTTATTTATTCTTTTATTAATGATAATACATTCATGCATGTGAAAAAGACACTTGACTTCGGAGTTGATAAAATTAATTATTATATTTTCATTTTATGTATACAGTACAAATTACTCGTTTGTCAATCTCTTCCTGCACCAAATGATCTATGATATATATGCACTTCCCTTTAAAATTACTCTTTCCTAAATGTGAGAAAGATGCTGAGTGAAGAAATTAAAGTTAAAATCTAGTAGGTGCTTTCTATACAGACTTCCAAGGCCTTTGACAGGATTCATTTTAAGATTCTTGTGACTAAGTCTATATCACTGGGTTTCTCAGACGAATTAGTAACGTAATGCCTCGCTTTTATTCAGTGCCTTTATAAAAAACATAGCTCATAATCTGCATTAATAGAAGAAACTAATGTTTGCAAATGCCTTAAAAAATTACGTAGTGGTTGGATAGGAAAGGTCCACAGTGACTTAATGCATTTGGGCATATATTTTTGACAGTTGGTACATACTTACAACTTTTGTGGTGTTAGTTGTGTCACAGATTAATAACCAATCAGATAACGCACTCCTGGAATTTTTATTGATAAACGTGTTTAATCGAACCCCAATAGCTGGGCCGAGGACTCAGAGATGTACTTGAAATATTTTTATTGATTCTGGGCAGGATCTTATTAAAATATTTTGTGAGTAATGTTTAACCAAGTTTAATATATTTATATTGAAAAATTTGTGTATACATAGGAGTTATGCACATACAGAGTGGTTTAAGTTTTAATGGATTTATGAGAGAATAAGGGTAAGGTTAAAATTTAATATTATTGTTAGATCAGTTATATCGCTGATGTGTTATATCGGTGTATTTTAGTATCATGTAGAAAGGGTTTTAGTATCATGTAGAAAGGGTTTTAGCGCATGTTATATTCATTTCACTTCTGCCATTGGCGTGCATGTGAAAAACGTAAATATTATATACTATTATACTCTCTCACTTCTCAAAAATGAAATATTATATTTCTGATTCTCACAGTTTTTGTGGTCAGCAAAATTCAATTTTTCTGTTCTGTTATTTTTTCTAATATCCATAAATAAGTAAGAGGATGCTTCAAGTGTAAGCTACACAACCTCTGATTTGTATGCACATCGTTTATTTTGTCTAAAAGATCTTCTCTGTTGCAAGCCATGACCCAGTTTCTTGCTCTAAGATTAAATAAAAAAATATAGTTTTAATGCTAAGATGACAAACATGCTTTATGCTATCAATGCAAGCAAGACTGAACGCCAATAAATAAAACCATATGTGATCCTCGGTTCAATAAAAAATTATAGTTTAAAATATCTAGAGAACAACATTACTATATTTTGTACTTTTTAGTGTGTTACTGACAAAAGCTTGTTAAAAACAAAATTTAAACAAATGAATGAAAATTTTACAATATGTATATACATGACATGCAAATAAAAAATCAGTAAATTTCTTTTACCCGGAATTTCCCCCGTTATGAATCATTATTATTATTATTATTAGGAATAGAGAAGTGTGATTCAATTTAGTTTAGTGTATAGTCATGTAGCAACACATATACTGTCTTCTCAAACACTTTTCGGCGCCAATTTGTTCCCTCATATTAGATTCCTATCAATATTTTATCAGTTTCTACTTATGCCACACTTGATTTTTAGGCATAATTTAAAACCAATTCAACAAGTAGTTGTTACAAAGACCCCCCCCCATTTTGAACCAACATTTTATTTGGCCGCCATTTTGTTCAGCCGTCTAAAATTCGTACTACAACCTTTCCAATTTGCCTTTATATTACACTTAATGCTTGCACAAAATTTGAAATCAATCTAATTAGTCGTTTTTTCAGGCTGATTTTTTAAATATTTTATTGGGCCGCCATTTTATTTTGCTATCTAAAATTCATACCAAATGTTACTAGGAACGCTAAAACGTGAAGATATGTAAAACCTGAGAGAGTAATTTTTTCTCAATTACAAACATTTAATATAGTCGCCATTATATTCCGCCATCTTGAATTAGTACCACAGTTTCAGTTTTACTAGTTCATCTCTATACCACAGTTAATTAATGCACACAATTTGAAATGAGTCTATTAAATAGTTTTTCAGGCTGAATTTTAAAATTTGGCTCCTACATAATACTTGAATTTTGTGTAAAATTTGAGATAAATAGCTTTTTAGTAATAATTTTTAAACATTTCACTAGGCCACTATTTTGTTTTGCATATTGGATTTTTACCAAATTTTTACCCGGTCATCCCCATATGCCCCTTATTTTTTATCAAAATTTGAAGTAAATCGGGTAAGTAATTTTTTAGCTTTGCCGCGAACAGCTAGACCGACACGCAGGCAGACAGACCGACGGAATTGAGAAAACATGTTTTTTGGCATCTAAGGACCCAATCCAAATATGACAGTCTCCGGCCGACCCAACGCTGCTGAGTTGATAGATTCTCTGCCCAAATTGAGGTTATGTGATAATTTGCGCGCTGAACGAAAGTGCGGTATCTGTATTAATCTGTGGCTGTTTTGTTTTTGATGTGCACTGGTTTATTGATATTTCTAACATTTGAGTTACATAAGCAGATAATACTTAATGTCGGACTGGATACAAGACTGATTTTCTTTATTAAAGTTTCACACGCGAATTTTTAACAGCTGATTTTTCTTACTGAGTTTCAATATTGTGAGATTTGCAAACCACCATTGCCACATTACAAACAGCTTTAGGCAATATAAAGACTAATTCCAATGTTGCCAAGTGGTACTAAGAGGTTAGCTAGTGGGGGGAGGGGTGATTTTATATTACACCCAGACAACATGCCAGATATCTGAAAGTAATTTTATAGTCACACCTCTATAGAATGCTCATCTTACTATAGCTGGGCTCATAAAGACTGTACATGTCTGTCTAGAACAGAGTATGACGATGCATAAAAAGACAAAATCACATAACTAGGTATGTAGATCTTGTAATAAAACAGAGGTAAAATGTTTGTCATTTGTAATCATCAGCTCCCCTTCTTCTGAAGAAGATGATGAGGTAAATATTGAGTCAGTACCATCAAATTCCAATTTCAGAAAAACAAGCTCAGCCCATATTATTTCTAGTTTGGGAATGGTACAGTTAACATTGTAATGGACACAGAGAAAAGGGAAGTTATAATTAAAGGGCAAATAGTAAAGTTACTTAATAAGTCTGTCATGTCAAATAAGGATGTCTTTTTGGTTTTTTCCGGATTGTGGGCGTACTATTAGACCAAAAAAGTGGGTTTCAAGGAGTTCTTGATAACATCAGGGCTAGTCAGAGGGCAAAAAGATAAGAGGATTGAAGCCCTATTTGAACTTCACAATGTTGTTCAACAGCTCAGGAATATCAGTAATCAGGCGTTTCCTTCTGGTGGTAGGGAAAACCTTGCACATGCACTCGCTGAGTTGCAATCAAACCACAATTTTATGATTAATGAGAAGCAGGAATGATGTTCAATAAAAAATATTATGATTTTCAGTGCTGCAAAGAGTGCCTCTAGCGATATTGAGGAGCATATAAATCATGACAAAGCACTTGTTCTAAATGTCTTGAATAATCTTGAAGTTGATCCCGGGGCCGATTTCAAAGTATGGAGTGTAGGACGGAAAGGCTCTGGACCACGGTCTATTAAGGTTATTTTCTCAGATGTGGTTATTGTCGCCAAATGTCTGAAACAAAGATATCGAGTATTACCCCATAATATACAGATAAAGTCAGGCCTCCAAAAAACTATTTACAAGTTGAATACTTGGTACATTGCTGAATTCAAGAAGGACTATTTTTCTCGTGATCAAGAGACTAGGATATCGTCGGTAATGTTTAACAGTGCCGTAGCACAGCTATGCTTAGGCCTAAAACCCGACTGAATTGGAGGTAAATTGTTGTTCCCAACATAGCTTCTAAGTTGCCACTCCATCACTCTCTCCATTACAATGAAAGGGCAGGCAATATGCTAATAGGTTGTAAGTCATAAATCTCCGGATTCTGTTTTTTTAGCTAGTGCAGTTATCGTGGCTTTTTTCAGGCCCCAGGATAGACAGTAGAGAAAAGAAGTTATCAAATTATCAATAAAAGGTATAATAAAGGGACAATATAGTTTTAAAAAGTAAGTTGGTAAACCGTCATATCCAGCAGAGCAATTCTTCAGTTCTGGAGGATCGTACTCACTTCATTACCAGAAACTAAACTAAATAAGTCAGAATCTGATATTTTAATTTTCATATAATATTGAATGTAATGATTTTTGTTATGATTATTTATTATTAGGGAATACTGTCTATAAAATAATTATTGATAATGTCAGGATTGATTTTAGCTTTTAGAGGTAATTGCTTTACATTCTTTTCAGATAATTTTTGGGTTTTTGGCAACTGTTAGTTAAATATCTAAAATTTTTATAGACTTTCCAATATTCTATATTTCTGTTTTTCTAAACTTCGCCTTTGCCTGGTTCCTTAGTTTCATCATAAGTCTGACATTATTAGTTAACCATATAGATTTTCACTATTTTTATCGGAATAGGTTTGTCGAATAGATTTAGGGGATTTTGACTAATCAGTTTATACTTAGTGTTAATATTACTAGCAACAAAATTTTTTGCAATGGTAATGCTTCTAAATCTTAATTAAATATGTCTTCATTAACATTTCTGTAGTCCTTAAAAGTATAATAGAACATATTTTTACAATCACAGTACAATAATTAAGTTCTTTATCGGATATATGCGCGAGCTGCTCTATATCTTTAGAAATATTTATAAACTGATACATATTATTCTTATTTAAATAGAGGGCAACACCTCCACCCCACCCTGTCTGTCCTGTCACACAATATTATACTGTCCAACCACTACACTATCATTAGGTATCAACCCGATTAACCACGGTTGCGAGAGTGCGAAGATATCAACCTTAAAATTGCTTAATAAGGGATAAATTAATTAAATTTTAACGCAAGTGACTTTATATTCAAATGTGTCATCTTAACACCCCTATCTGTTTCTTAATTCAAAGCATAAAACAACCTCAAATCAAAAAGCAATAAGATCGCCACATAACAAGATTAAATGATAATATCCAGAAAAGTCCAGACATTAGTTGAATACGTGATATAATTATGTCTAATTCAGTACCGTTATTATAAATGGAAGTTAGAACACTACAATTCCATATCTGAAAATAACTGTAAAGAGAAATTGAATATATTAATAATAAAAGCGAAATAGAGGAAGTGAGTAAATCCACTTTTTACAAAAATTATAGGAATGTCATCAAGTCTTGGACCATTGTTCTTATCTAATTCACTAACATAATCATTACCAGTGCTAGAGCACAATAGTTTATATCAAAGTCATAATATATTTAAGTTCAATATTATTGCAACCTTTATTAGGTTTGGTCTTGCTTTACTACTACATCTTGTGTTAAAACTTAATCAACTTCAAGAGGTAGCAGTAAGATTCACGAGCATACCACCATTTATAGCATAATAATCATTTACTGTTTTTAGCAATCCAGTTTAGGCAGCAATGAAACACCGGATGACAAGGCACTTATAGGATTTGCCCAGATTTCCATTACAGACTGAAACAGACTGGACATTAAACCGTTTTTCTATTTATACATACCAATTTGCCTCCTGGAATCTACTGATCATTGTACATAGATAAGATTTTTTTTTTCTGTTATTTTAATTGGTAAGGAGTGATTGTTTTAATATTGTGTTTTAGCAATTTTGTTGCAATATTTTTTATTGATTTTGTATATTTTTTTTTTCAAAATAATGTTTAACTTTTAGAATTACCCGCATTTATTTATGTTGAGTATTGTAAGTAAAATCGATTTTTTTCATTACTTTATTAAAAATATAGTCTGACAATATTTTATTTTGTATGCCGTATATCACATTATATAAATGATATAGTTTTTTCATAGTTAATTATATTATTGCTGCAAAATTATTTCAAAAAATGCCCAGCAAATCAAACTTTTAACCTTTGACATAATAGGTTATATAGACTGGCCCCGTCGCATATGCACAGTGTTTTAACTTAACGCAAACGCCTGAGAAACGCCGGGAAAATGGAGCTAATAAATTTCGCCTTTATTAGCTCTATCTCTCCTGCGTTAGAGTCAATGAAGCGTCGCAAAGCCCATTTCATTATTCTATTGTGTCTTATTGTTTTAATCTAACCATAGTATATTCTACATTTAACCTAACTTCAGGCATATTGTATTTGTAGATCGTCAGCAATAAGTTTATTTAAAACAAGCTGAAAAATATTATATTTTGGTCAGTGTGCTATTTTTTTATATAAATATTCTTTAACAGTGGCGTAAATATTTAAACATTAAAAATTTGTATTAATTTTATTTCTGTTTTAAAAAACATTCCACACTTAAATACTATACTTGTATACTTAATAGGTACTATCAACAGTTCAGTGTAGCATTAATAATTTCATGATACCAGCATTTTTTTTCCGCATATGGCTGTTGCTTATGCTATAAACACTACCTATTTTTCTTTTGATTCTTTAGTAAAATTCACACAATTAAATACCAAAAATATGAATACAATAATTATCTTGGAAACAATAAATGTATTAAATAAGTAACTTTAAATGTTTGAAGACAAAAACCAACTGCAAGAATCTAAACATTTTAGAGATTAGAATGTTTACTGATGACGATTCATTGGAAATATATATATTACTATTTTCCACAAGTCATTCTCTAGCTTACATAAAATGGTTATCAGCCAGGTCTTCACCCAGACATTTGTGGTGCAATGTGTGAACCAATTTATGAGCTGATGTATATTCTGTTTACTTTTTTTGGCTTCTCGATTATATTCTATTATTAATAATTTCGAAAGTCGCGTGTGCTTTTCTGCATCAGACCAAATGATTTTGCTTTATATCCTTGTTGGAAAATGTATGTGGATACATGGCAATAGCTACGAGGTCTACCTGAAGTCTAACCACTTAAGTTGTAAAAGGGTCCTTCCATGCCTGTTTCCTAGTACGGTATTTGGTAGCCAATTCGCCCCTATTTAGATTGTAGGTCAAAAGTACTAACTACCTCACTGCTATACTAGGCCCTTACCTACATTTATATAGCTAATAATAGATATGAGTGATGAAGGAGATGATAAGCATTCCAATAACATGCTGCTTATCACAAACATAAATGCAAACTCAAGTTCTGTAAGTAATGGTTTTGAAAACCCGATACTATAACTAACTACTTTTAAAAATGTAAAAAGGTAGACATATATGGTAACAGTTAAAATAAAAATGTATGCACTTTTAAGAATGCATAAGAATCATAACTATTTAAATTAATGAAAGGGATAAAGGTAGAGATGGATATATGAGCTTTTGAATTAATCAAATTCCGTTTTAAGATGGAAAGCTTAAAGCTGTTAAATGAAAGATGTATCTGAAGATTAACATTGATTCATTTAGGAATAAATTTGTTTAGGTTTTTGCTATATGTGTTTTTCTCTTATAGAATAATTGAGTATTTCCTTAATAAGTTCAATGAAATAGTTACACAATGTATTACTTGATGTTCTTAAATTCATTACAGGAATCCATATAAAGAACTGCCTATTGTCAGACTACATCCAATATTCCATATGTTGCATGATCAATAGATTTCAAGTATTTGTACTTAAAAGTTTTATAGAATTTACTGTTGAATTCCCCTATGTTATAAATTCCAAATGTTATGTTTTTCTTAGTGTGCGTCCTTGCAAAGTTATTACTTTTGACTGGATAATTCTGCTGAGTTTTGTTGTCTCATATGTCTTCTGTAAGGAATACATAAAATTGCAGTTGTTATTATTATTGCATTATTAAAAAATAATGCTACAACTGCATATTAAAATTTAAAAAATATTTAAATATGACTGAAAATAATTTTTTTTTTTTAAGAAAAAATGTTATGCATCATATCTTTACTCTGATATACATATCCCTTAATTAAGGAAGTTGACATACCAACAAATTGCTGTGAAATAACTCTTTATCTTGAACATTTAAAAAATTGCATAAATACTTGACACAACGAAAGACAAAAGTAATAACTTTGAATCATCAAACAGTGTGTTTGGAGTTCACCTCTTCTACTTTCATATAACTGTTGAATGCCTTTTAGATATAGTCTATTTTTGCTTAAGACTTTAAGGAATTGATAGTAATTCTAGTGGGCCTATCTTACAGGCATGCCAATAATCTAGTAAGTGATCAACTTGACTATTCAGATAAATTTATATAATTTATATTGGGAATGGTAAAGTCTGTATATATAATTTATTTATTCCAATAAATTTAGCTGCAATATTTTAAATTGTTTTTTTATTTGTTAACTTGTGACCTACATACATCACTGTAAATTCGCCATTTTTAGTGGTCTCTTATATATCATATATAACAATAAAACCTTAAAAATTACATTCAGTTAGGCCTTTTTGTCGACACTTCATAAATTGTAGGATGGCCCATTCATATTAAAGGGCAGTCATTTGTTTTATATGGGTCACCATGTAAAAGTAGTCTTAAAAAAAGTCACTCTCTCAGGCTTTTACAGATCTTCTATTTTAGGGTCTCTAAATGCCAAAAAAAACCTGGTTTTCTCAATTATGTGGCATAGTTCCCGGCATAGTTTCAAATTTTGATCATAAATTAAGTGTCATATGGGGATGACCTGGTAACATTTTGGCAAAAATCCAATAAGGCGGAACAAAGTCACGGCCTGGTAAAATGTTAAAAAATTATTACTAGATAATTTACCTCAAATTATTCACAAAAATCAAGTGTCGCATAGAAATGAACTAGTAACATTTTGGTATGAATCCAAGATGGCGGCCTTATAAAATTTTTAAAAACTCAGCATGAAAAACTACTTAGATTAATTTAAAATTAAAAGAATTGTAGAAGCATTAACTTTGATATAGAGATAAACTAGTAAAATTGTGTTAGGAATTCAAGATGGCGGCCAAATAAAATATTTGAAAAATCAACGTACATAAATCTTATTCAATTGGTTTCAAATTTTGCTTAAAAATTAAATGTGATATGGGGATAAACTGATACGAATTCAACATAACAGATCTAAAATGCGGTTTTAAAAAAATAATGTAAAAATACTTATTCAATTTATTTTAAACTATGCCCAAAAATCAAGTGTGGCATAGGTAGAAACTGGTAATATACTGTCTTTTCAAACATTTATATTGTGCACCATTTTGTTCCACCATTTGGATTCATATTAAAATTTTACCAGTTTTTAGTTTAAAATAAATTGAATAGGTATTTCACACGATTTTTTAAGACCACATTTTAGATCTGTCATGTTGAATTCGTACAGTTTATCCCTCTACCACATTTAATTTTTGTGCAAAATTTGAAGCCAGTTGAATAAGATTTTTGTACGTTGATTTTTCAAATATTTTATTTGGCCGCCATTTTGAATTCCTAACACAATTTTACTAGTTTATCTGTATTACTAAAAGACTGTCCGGAATAAATTGGGTCACACTTCTCTAGTCCTAATAAAATGATTCATAACGAGGGAAGTTCCGGATAAAGGAAGTATACTCGGAACTTCCCTCCGAGAGATGTCCATATGTCCACTGGATTTTTGGAACAGCAAATTGTTCCAATCCAAGAATTTAAAATCGTCGATTCAATAAAATTTGGCTAGGGTGATCACATGTACTCTTTTAGACGAATGTTCTATTTTTCAGGTCTATATACTCTGTACTCTTAATATTTTCATAAATACGACAAATAACCTCTATTCTGAGAAATCTGGCATTGATATTGCTCCAGATATAAAAGCCATTAACCTTTTGTTTCGTTATCAGTTATTTTTGGTAGTCCATATGTATATAATAATTACTGTAAACCAATGAATTCTGAGAATTCTTGCAAGTTTACTTGAATATTATATATTATACATTTGGTCATAACGTACTCTTTTCATTTTAAAAATGTCTGGCCGGCCTATATTTGGCTCTCACAAGATTTAGGAATAACTATAAATGACATGTTTCGAGAGCGATTTATGACAGGGCTTGGCAAAGTCATAAGTGCCATATTATGATCACAACAATGCGTTTCGGTACAAAGAAGAAACCATTTTAGAAATTTTAACAACACAGGGTTGAAATTTTTGTTTGTATTTTTGAATTGACTACAGAAAAACAATATCATAATGATGAAAAGGGTACACAGAGCCAGCCATTCCTTATAGAGACAACAGATTTTGAAAAAATATCAAATTGATTTGTACAGATAGAAAGAAAACTTGTAAGGCTTATTCTAAACCATGATAAATATGATGCCTTGCAGCTTCCTAAAAGGCCTTAAAAAATCGAGTCTAACTATATATGTTATACTTTATATTTAAAAATATCGGATTTTTAAAGCGGGTTACAGAAAACGGTAAAAATGGTACTATTTTTCCCTATATTAATTGGACAAATCTAATGTAGGATTAATAAGTATAAAATAAGCAATATTATAAAAAATAATTGTCCCTTTTTGCTCTGCCATCTTCTTGTTACTTTATGTTGATCATGACACTTAACTGTCTATATCCTCTACCTTTTTAGATTTTTAGGCGTTTCTACTGCAAATATAACTGATAAACCAAAAATAAGTATTGAGTATTGGATTTTAGAAAAATATATAGAGCCTTCTACATAGAAAATTCATGCCGGCATCTTTTTTCTACTTTGCGATTCACGTTAACACGATTTGTTTGATCATTTGTTTTTTATCGATTACATCAATCCATCATGACAGCTTTTAAAAACCCCAAATGTATTAGTTCGTTTTTTAAGATTAGTAGACATTAAGCATGCATCAACATAAAGTCATTTCTTCAACCTTTTTCTGTGTTATAGCTTAATATTAGCCTAACATTGTACACAAAAAAATCAATATACAAATTGAAAATGTCTCTCTACTAAAAACAAAAATATATTTTTTTTACAGCAATTTTCCCACTACTTTTACATTTTTGGTAACATTCTCCAAAATTACTTTCCTGGAAAAGTACCTATCACCATGCGGAATATTAATCACCGATAAGCTTAACTGCCTAAATAAGGAAAGGATAGAAAACTTAGTACATATAAAAATACATTGTTCGGGAATCACGTAAATCATAAATAGATAAAAGGTAGGTTTAATCAGGAAAATGTGATGTCTAATGTTAAGTTAGTTATTTAAGTGTGGTTAATTTTTTTTGCATTAAATGCTCTACGTTTTTTTTTTTTTCAATTATTGTTTTTTTGGGTTTACGAATTCTCCACATTGAAGTGCATTCTTATTCGACACTCTTCGCGTCGTCTTGGTATAAATCAAACATCCATGTTGACAGCCGAATTAACTTTTTCCATAATAAAGAATGTAGTTTTTGTTTAGTTAAAAAGTGAAAACTTGAAACAGCTTCCATTGTCGAACTGGGCCAGTTTGGCCTCAGAGTCTGTAATTTTTCTGGCCCGAAAAATGAAACAAATAATTTTATTAAGAAAATGTAGCCTTTCTTCACCCGTCAATACTAGATTAAATACCTTTTATATTGTATATCCCACAATTGAAAATTTAAAAAAAATCAATGGAAAGAGCTATTTTGAAATAGCAAAACTATGAAAACAATAGCGCTTAACTGTAAATATTTTAAAAGAAATATACATTTTGCCATCTCCAATATTGTGTAAATTTTAAAAAATAGAAAAAAATGTTAATTAAATCTAAAATTTCCAGAGTTTATTACTTAGTTTATAGAAACTTCTATTTGTATGTACATAATTTCTCAAACATGTGTTGCAGACCCCACATATATTTTTTTAACGGGACACCCTGATTATATATCTGTAAAATGCGCCTCTTCTCGCTGATGATAAATATTTGATCTTTAAGGATGCCCGAGAAATTTGACAAAAAACTTGCCATAGGAAGCAATAATGCATTCCTATTGAGTTTTGAGTCCACTATATACTAGAACGTTTTGCATATCTCTCTAACACATCACCTCTTAAAACTGTTTTTGTCAAATTTCTCTGGTGTCTTTGATGTTAAATATATTAAATTTGATAGATTTATAATCAGGAAAAAGAAGTTCATTTTATGGACATATAATATACAAACTGTTTCATTTAAAAAAAAATGTGTGTTGGATCTGCTACACATTTTTAAGATATCTTGTAAACACAGATAACTATTTTCTATAAACTATGTAATAAATCCACAACATTTTTTATGTAATTGTTACTATAACTTGTTTTGCATTTATATGAGTTATGTGTAAATGGCACAGTCTAATTTTTATAAAACTTTTTAATTGTGCTTTTATATATTACAGATTAATTAATATTTTGCGACCCGTTCCACGCCCCTAATGAGATCTACTATAATTCTTCTTTATTACTTATGGAAACATAAATACATATCTATCAATTAACATTTTTGTCTATCTCTTAAATCAATGGGGGGGGGGGGCAGTTTATGTATTAATCTATTGCGATCAATCCAACAAAAGAAATTTTATTTACTTTTTTGAGTTACGATTTCGTCGCCTGATCCATATTTGGCCCCAGAGACTCTGTACTCCTAGTCCCCCGGGCCAGTCCGACCCTGACAGCTTCCTGTTACGAGATATTTTACTAAAAAGTTGCAACAACAAACTTTCATGTACAAATAACAACTAAATAACGATAAAGTGAAGTGAAGCATCTGTTTTCATATCTCCAATGATATAATTGATATCTAGGCATGTCCAAACCCGTCCTACTATTTCCTATGTTCGAAGCAACTTGCCTTCTGTATATACGAACTGAACAACGGTTTTAATGTATAAAAGTACCAACTGTTGTTTGCTTAAGATATTTTTGCATGAAAAAAAGCTAATTTATTTAGAGTTATGAAAAAAAAATGAAACTTGATATTCTTTCCGTGAGTAATATATAGATTAGCATCTAATGTACAAACAACGTATATATGAATAACATGGTGTAACTCGGAAATAAATTTCCAACTTCCGAGATTTTTACCAGTCCACTTTTCATTACAATATATTTTTAAGAAAAATTTTAAAATAGAAAATTGAGACACAATTGTCACAAAATTACTTTTATAAAGACAAAAAATATTTTGGTGGTTTTCGTTCCAACATTCGGATAATACTAGCGTAACTATTGATCGGATCAAAAAACTTAATGCACCATTCGGAAAAGGAGAAAAAAATAGTCCGGGAATTCATATACGCATATCTTTGACCTAATAAATCTCGGCGAAAGAGGCGCTTATATCAAAAACTTATTTTTTTCATCCCAACCACAAACACGAAATTCCCGCCTTTCCTGCTCAATTTATGATGAAATCGGTGCTGTGGTGAAATCTGTCATAGCTTGCAAGACATTTTTAGAAAATCAGAGAGTTAATGGTTTTTCAGGAATTTCTTTTCCTTTCTTTTTTATTTATTTATTTAACAAATGTATGCTACAGAACAAAAAATAGTCCTAAATGATACGTTATCGATCGTTATTACTAATTTAATTTAATTAATTTATATATATATATATATATATATATATATATATATATATATATATATATACATATATACATATAGTCAAACTTTTAAAAAGACAAAATAAAAGGAACGAGCCAACCATACCCTCCAGATTTCACAGATTACGAGGTTGTTGGAGAGCTGTTCTTAGAGCACTTAAGGAAATGTGAAAAATGTCTATGTGAATAAAATGCACATTATAAACATTAACCAGAGTGTGCACAAAAGCTCTTTGACCGTAATTGGTTCTGCACATCCTTTGTAAAAAAAAAATGGTTGGGTCCTTAGTACTCTATCAGGAAGTCTAAATTCTAACTGTCTTAACAGCTCGGAACAATTGATCACACCATTTAAGAACTTGTAAAGGAAGATTATATAATAGTTTTGACGTCTGAATTCTAGAGATTTATATCCGCAAAATAAAAGTCGCACCTCCTAATTTAAATTTGAATCAGGAATAATACGGACACTAAACTATAGAACAGTACTCTAAAATTCTACGGAATAAACAATTCTAGACAGTGCAAATTGCCTTTGTATCATGCATTAACTTTGTATTTCGTTTAATAAAACCAAGCAGTCTTGAGCATTTCGCCACAATCTGGTCAACATGTAAGTTAAAAGAAAGGCTACCGTCGAACAGTACACCAAGTAGTACTCTATTTGATAATTTAAGTTTACAGTTATTAACATTTAAAGCAAGATAATTTTTCTTACACCACAAAACTAAACGGTTTAGATCAAGCTGAAAGATATTGTAACCACTAGAATTAACAACACAAACACGAAATTCCCGCCTTTCCTGCTCAATTTATGATGAAATCGGTGCTGTGGTGAAATCTGTCATAGCTTGCAAGACATTTTTAGAAAATCAGAGAGTTAATGGCTTTTCAGGAATTTCTTTTCCTTTCTTTTTTATTTATTTATTTAACAAATGTATGCTACAGAACAAAAAATAGTCCTAAATGATACGTTATCGATCGTTATTACTAATTTAATTTAATTAATTTATATATATATATATATATATATATATATATATATATATATATAAGTATATACATATATACATATAGTCAAACTTTTAAAAAGACAAAATAAAAGGAACGAGCCAACCATACCCTCCAGATTTCACAGATTACGAGGTTGTTGGAGAGCTGTTCTTAGAGCACTTAAGGAAATGTGAAAAATGTCTATGTGAATAAAATGCACATTATAAACATTAACCAGAGTGTGCACAAAAGCTCTTTGACCGTAATTGGTTCTGCACATCCTTTGTAAAAAAAAAATGGTTGGGTCCTTAGTACTCTATCAGGAAGTCTAAATTCTAACTGTCTTAACAGCTCGGAACAATTGATCACACCATTTAAGAACTTGTAAAGGAAGATTATATAATAGTTTTGACGTCTGAATTCTAGAGATTTATATCCGCAAAATAAAAGTCGCACCTCCTAATTTAAATTTGAATCAGGAATAATACGGACACTAAACTATAGAACAGTACTCTAAAATTCTACGGAATAAACAATTCTAGACAGTGCAAATTGCCTTTGTATCATGCATTAACTTTGTATTTCGTTTAATAAAACCAAGCAGTCTTGAGCATTTCGCCACAATCTGGTCAACATGTAAGTTAAAAGAAAGGCTACCGTCGAACAGTACACCAAGTAGTACTCTATTTGATAATTTAAGTTTACAGTTATTAACATTTAAAGCAAGATAATTTTTCTTACACCACAAAACTAAACGGTTTAGATCAAGCTGAAAGATATTGTAACCACTAGAATTAACAACGCTGTAAAACTTTAAATCGTCCGCGTACAACAAACAGTATGACAGTTTAAAACAAGACGATACCTTTGTTAAAAAATAAAAATAAAATAGGTCCTATGTGGGATCCTTGAGGAACTCCCGAAAGCACCTCAAACTCTCTCGACACCACGCCTTCAATCTGAACGCACTGCCTTCTATATGCCAAGTAGTCTTCAATCCAGGCCAAATAAATGGATCTTATTCCAATCTTCGATAGTTTGGATAGTAGCAGTTTGTGACATACACTATCGAAGGCCTTAGATACATCGGTATATATAACATCGACTTGATTACAGGATTCTAATGTGGATACCAAAAAGTTTTGATATACCGCCAGGTTGGTAGTAGTGGAACGGCCCTTGAAAAATTCATGTTGAGCTTCGTTGATTTGTAGTTTTCAAATATCTCTTCCGTTAGAATTAACTCCAAAATCTTCGGAATAATTGAAAGCATAGATATTCCCTGATAGTTTTTTATGTCCGATTTATATACAGGAAATAATGTGGAGTTCTTCCAAATTCTAGGGAAGTGCCCTTTATCAAAGGTTCTCTAAAAAATTGCTGCCAAAGGACCCGCAAGAACCTCGCTGCAAGATTTCAAAAAATATGGATGTATTCCATCTGGGCCCGCACCCTTGTTCTAGTCAAGCTGTCTCAGCTTTGCTAACACTTCTCTGGTAAAATGGTGAACCAAAAGTGTAAGTGTAGGTACCGTCCAGGTTAGTACTGGGATAGTCAACATCTTCAATCTCGACTTCATGGTGGTCAGAGTAGCAAGATTCAAAATGGGAGACAAAGGCATGAGCAATACTCTGAGGATCTTTAAGGATTTGATCGGAATACCACTCTCCTTCCTTAAAGAATTTATAAATGACCAAACATACTTTAAGTTGTCGGGAATAATGTGTTCGATGTTTGTAATGTACAATGTATGGCAGAGTTCTACCTGGAACTTAACGTCCCTGCGCACCTCTGAATAAGCCGTGTAATCTGATTGCCGACCCGATTCCTAGTACTTCTTATAAAGTTTATTCTTTCTTGCAATGAGCTTCTTTAGATGCTGGGAATATCAATTCGGGTACTTTAGTTCTGTTAGTGTTTCCTTTGAGACATACAGTTTGATTACTTGAAACACCACATCATAGAACCGAGATAATACTTGCTCGAAACTGGCCAACTCTGAAATAAATGACCAATCCACTTGACCCAAAGCTGCAGTAACCTTTTTATAGTTGGCCTTTGAAAATTGATATATGGTTATGTCAGTCTTATTATGTATTCTCGAGATGGTGCCTCTTCTCTCGATCTTGCAAATTCATTCGAATATGTGTTATCAACAGCGATAAGAACTCCACCACCCCGTGTGCAATTTAGCTCAGCGTAGTTGTGATCTTAGCGGTAAACCTCATAGTTGCTAGGAAAGAATTCGGAATTATTGTTCCTCGACGAGCCATGTCTCGGTACGCAGAATACAGTCATAGTCACAGCTCCTGATCGATGTCATTAACTGAGAGGATTTAGTTCTCAACACTAGAACGTTTTGGTAGAAAGCAGTATGTATCAGGATGTGATGGAAGTGCATTCTTTGCAGCAGAAGGTTTTGCATATATCACAAATAGCACCAGACAACTCATCGTCTTTAGGTCTGGCCTTAAAAATACATAATTTCTTACATATGAAACATTCTGAGTTTGTAACCTAGAGTAAGATTAAACTATTCTCAATTAAACGAATTGTTAATATCCGTTTTCCATACATGCAGTCTTATCCCAGACAAAACCAATAAAAAAACTGTCTCAAAACCAAAATAGAAAGGTATAACTTGAATTGTTAAAATAACCAGTTTTTATGGCTACAAAAACAATTTGACACATTTTTGATTGCCTAATAACATTCACTCACTTTTAACCTAACCAAAATTTACTAAAACAACTAAACATACAATAAAATTTCTTTTACTTAAATACTTTTATTACACAATCTTATAATTAAAAAACAAAACCCTAAATTCACTTAATTTTCAAGAAAAGATACAAAGTCTGTTAATTTATACAACTGATCCTCGCTACTTGGCTGAGTCACAGGGTCAGAAGCTTGTCTAATTGGGTAAACCATTTTAGTGTCTGGTTCCACACGCCATCCTTTTTCTATACAAGCCTGGATACAAACATCAGGTGCAAGGCCCGTCATTGCCAATACTGTCTCTAATGTTATTGATGAGTATGCTTGTGATATTAAATCAACTGCTCTTGATCTAACTACAACTTAAAAAAGAAAAATTATTTATTAAGGCACATAACCAGAAGTTTTATACATCTTCACCAGAAAACTGGTTAATTTGATAAAAAAATAAAAAAAATGAAGAGAATTGTGTTTCTGAACTAACGATTTGCTTTTGTCAAATTTCTTTAACTGGAAATGTAAATATTCTATATTATAGTGAAGTCATAAAACAAGAGCTAATTAGCATAATTCAGATTTAAGAAAGTATATACCTAAGGAGCATGCATCCCCCTACCTAAAAAACAAATAAAATCCCTTTGTTTATTGAAGTGTGTGGTCTCACATGCTATTTCCAAATTGACTTTAGATTCGTGACCCTTAAAATCAACCAGGGATTTTCCTTTAAATTCTGAAGAGTTTTATGTTTTTATTTAACATCCTTTATTTTAACAAATTCTTAGGAATATATTTCATTATAATTTATTTCTTATATATCTCAAATGGTATCTAAGAAGTTGGAGTTGCCAACAGTTCTGAACTTTACTTTACTTTATTGGTGCCAATATACAATAAATGCACTCACACAAGTCAACAGTCAATAAGTATTTAAACACTAAGTACGACATAATGATAAAATATTACATTATAATAAACAACAAAGCATCACATTATAACAGAACATTACATCAATAAAACATTGCATTAAAATAAAATTCCAACAAAATACACATCACATTCAATTAAAGTTAAAATTTAAAAAGTCCTGAAATGAATAAAAGGCATTGTCGATCAGCAATCTTTTAATTGTTATTTTAAATTGTGCTAGTGGCAGCCTCCTAACAGTGCCTGGCAATTTATTAAAAAACTGTATTGCAAGACAACCCGGACCGCTCCGACACCTATTCAAACGATGATATCCCGGAACCAGATCATCCCTTGTTCGTGTGGCATACCCGTGAATGTCCTGATGGGTCGGATAAGAGAGAATATTCCGTCTTACATAGACCAGATTTTCCAGAATGTAAATAGACGGGAATGTTAGAATTCGGTTTGTCACGAAAGCAGCTTTACAGTCTGCTCTATAAGCCAAACCCGAGACAAGTCTAACTGCTCGTCTCTGCAGTCGAAATATCCGCACCCCACCAGCAGCATGACCCCAGGCAAGTACTCCATAAAAAATGAGACTATGACACAAAGAGAAATAGGCCTGCCGCAGTACATCGTTGGTTACACAGTAAGTTAGATTTCTGAGCACAAAGATGTTAGAGCTCAACCTCCCCACCAAAGTATCAATATGACAGCACCATGTCAACCTTGAGTCCATTTGTACACCAAGAAATCTGGCACTAGTCTTGGTCTCCGTCTGTTGAGAAGGTCTTAGTCAGAACAAGACCCGATCAGTTTTGGAGTCATTCAAGTATAGCTGCTTAGCTGCGAACCAGTCTTCGGCTCTTGACTGTGATTGTGCTGCACCCTCCAACGCCTCGTTGCACACACCAGAAGTGTATGACAAGGTAGTGTCATCTGCGAACAGAGTAAACCTAGCAGACGGACAGACCAGAGGAAGGTCGTTAATATAAATCAAAAATAACAGTGGTCCCAAGACTGAGCCCTGCGGGACCCCGTCAGTGATAATTCCTTCCTCAGACTGAGCACCACCAAAAACTACCGACTGCCGCCTGTTACTCAGAAAAGACTCAATTAATGCCAGGGCATCAGAATGCAAATTATAGATTTTAAGTTTGTCTAGCAGCAATTGATGGGGGACACAGTCGAAGGCTTTACTAAGGTCACAGAAAGTTATTGCCGTGAACTGTTTATTCTCAAATGACTCCAGTATGTCTCCCAGAAGACAGAGTATACCCATAGTGGTGCCCCGGTCCTGACGAAAACCAAACTGGCAATCTGAGAAAATCCCATACATCTCAAAAAATTGAGACAATCTCAAGGCTATACATTTTTCTAGTATTTTGGAGAAAACAGACAGTATAGAAATTGGCCTATAGTTAGCCATGTCATTAGCATCACCCTTTTTGTATATAGGCGTCGTCACCACCGCCATCTTCAATACGTCAGGGAAAGTACGTTCCCGAAAACAGAGATTAATCAGACCTGTCAAGGGTATTAGGACTATATTAATAATAACTTTTAGGACGACAACATTAAAACCATGAGGATCTTTACAGGGTTTATTTTTTAGAGACGCACATACATCCCTAACTTCAACAAAGCTAACCTCGTCAAATTCAAATTGATTTTCTGGAATGTTGGCTACCCGATGAACGAACTGCAGCGGGTCAGTGTCAGTATCTTTAATATTTTTTCTTGTGTTAAGTGCAACATCAATCAAATAATTATTGAATTCTGCTGGTGATATGTTCACTCTATCATGATTAATTTTTGAAGAGGTTCCCCTAAACTCATTAATTATTTTCCACATGCATTTAATAGGGTTTGTGGCATTTTTTATTAAATTGTTGTTTGATTCTTTTTTTGCACTTTTTATTGATGCTTTATAGAATGACCTGAAAGAGTTGATTCTTTCCCTTAGATATGGAGATGGGACAGATCTGTATAGGTCATTCAAAAACTGCAAATACTGTCTCATGTGTTTTAAATTATCATTAAACCAATTTATTGTGTTACAAGAGTTTTGCCTTACGTTATATATTTTTTGTGGAAATGACCTTTCAAATGCAACGGTCAGTTTATTTAAAAATATTTCAAATTTTTTGTTTATATTTATATTTGTGTTATATACAAAAGAAAAATCAGTACATTCAACAGTATTATAAAAACAAAACTTACCATGCTCTGTTATGGGTCTTAGTACTCTCTTAAATGTTTTATTGACAATGGTTGCCTGTGATTTAACCTCACATAACAGGGCCTTATGGTCAGAAAAGCTGGTTGTTAGCACTTTACTCGAGTAATTTTCATCACCAAAGTTTAGGAATATATTGTCAAGGCAATTGCCACCTCACACTTCACAGAGAGAGCACTCTGTATTTGGGTTTTTTTTTACATACTGATTTAATCATGTGATAAAACATCAGGCAAACAAGTTTTGAATGTTTGAAATGTATTTATTAGACTGAACATCCTGTGTGAAGTTTTAGTTCCAATGGGACTAGAATAGTGCAATTTTCACTGTTAATTCGTGGAAATTGCATTATTCATGCAGCAAACTTTAAATGTGAGGGAAATAGTCAATAATCTAAATTTATGGTTTGTAAGACCTGAAACAAGAATTACTCCACCCACGAGTACAAAATTAATTTTGAGTTTAATAAAAGAGCGATATGCTGAATTATTTTTCTACTCTGGTTGCTAGATTAACCACAGCATTAAAGCCTAATACATTTGAACAATAATTTATATAACTTCGTGCAGTTACATTGGTTCTACCAAAGAAATATATATTTATATCTCAATATTAGATACAGTATTTACTTCAGTAAGAAACTTAAGTTTACTATACATTTTTCAGTCTTCAAGGATGGAATATATCACTATTAGCCCTAGAGGCATTATTGAGCAAGTTGCTCATCTTACTTTGAACATTTTTCATAATTTCAGCAATTGCATCAGACCAATTCACCGCATTTAGAGCTTTATAGGTTGCTGGAAAATCACTTTTCCATAAATGTTGCCCTACTGTCCAAATTTGTCCTATTTCTGGGTTAGAAGATTTAACATTTCCTGGTATCCTTTTCCACAAAAATTTTGCATTACAACTAAAATAATAATAAATTAAATAGAAAAGACTTTAATATTTTCGACGAATACTCACAGATCATTCTGATAAAGATAAATCGCTAAAAGTTGTGAATATACTTGAGGGCTTGCAACTCCAGTTGGGGCCTAAAATTAAACTAATGCTAGAATCTTAACCTCATATGTTGTTAAAACTTTTTTGTTTTACCTCTAATTCTTGAAGTTCTAGATCATCTGCTAGTTTACCTATACTATTTACAACCATTTTCCTAGTTTAATATATATGTATTTACAACTATAAATAGTCTCTTTGTTTACTTTTTCGGCATTTCTAACAAATTCAACAAACGTATTGTCATATTCATAATTTTGGATACCTGTCAATAACCTGTCATTCATATACCCTCTTCTTTTTAGGTTTATTGGGTTTACTGGTCTGATGTAGGTGCATGATTAGCGACTGATTAACCCTCTAGATATGCAAATAAATTTACCTAGACCGATTTTGACAGATTCTGGTACACTTGTATATCCTAACATTTTGATTACAAATCCGAAGTCAAATATTTCTGATGTGTCTCTTGGGAGGGTCCCAACTCTAGGAAAATTAGTAAAAAGCACGCTTATATCAACATATTTTGAAGTTCCGGGGGGGGGGGGAGTTTTTAGACCCCTATTGGCTATTGACAATTACAATGCTCAAAAAGGAAAAGAGAAAACAGTAAATATTTATTTTAAGATTTAAATTATAGGAACCCAAAATTTAAACAATTGCGTTTTTAAAATGCACACACGGAAACGTTTAGAACGGAATATTCGGAATCAAAATATCCAAAATATTTGATAATGGTATGTTGGCTGCATATTATCATAGCAAATTACTATACTTGTAAAAGTAAAATTGTAAATATATATTTTTTTAATTTTAAATAGCCTTCATTCACCAGTCTTCACCCTTCTGATTTTTTAGTCCTGGCAAAAAACGGGTAATTTCAAATTTAAATATGGGTAATTCAAGTTGGCGACGGCAATACAGAAATATACGTTGTAGTCTCAACGTGCCTTTTTCGTGTTTTTTGGGGTTCTATGCGGCGGCGTGTGTGGAACTTATCCAGCATCGTGTGACAGCCTTTCCTCTAATACGGTGCGAATATCAAAATCCTATTGGAAAAATGGCGGACGTTTCAGTGCGGTTATAGAGAAAAAGGAAATACTGCATTAGAATATAATTTACTACTTCAGTAAATGTTCACTTTAGCCTAACAACGACAATTGTAACGAAATTCAATATACATGTATAATTTTAGGCTCTGATTACTTAAGCTAAAATTCAAGGTTCAATATACTTTATTGTTAAAAGAACATAGAGTACTTGTCAAAAAAAGTAAACTCTGTAAAAATAAAAATACTAGGCTCTAATCATTGGAAAAATAAAATAAATAAATATATATTATAAGTAACTACATATCCGTCATTAAATATATAATACAATAAAAGGGATATAAATGCCTCGTTTTCTTTCCAAGTTAGTGATAGTGGCTGAGATGTTCAAGAGTGTGTTCTGCATTAAAAAAAAATACGGAAGCAGAAAACTACTTTGTATTACTATAAACTCTATCATTAACCCTCTGTTAGTCGCGCGGATTTTACTGACGTGTGTAGCCGCGTGGTCTATGTCCGTAGACCAAATTTTTTGTCTCATATAAGAATAAAAACTTACTTACAAATTTAAATCTTTTAAAAAGGTTGTTTTTATATATCATATCTTTGATACAGAATATAATTGGTGTCATATTATTTGTAAATTTTACAATGGTGAAATAAAAAACGTAATTTTTAAATTTTATTGACAATATGACAATTATTAAATAATAAACTTTATTTTATTCTAAAATGAAAACAGCGGTGTTTCACTTAAATATAATGACTACGAGTAAGTATTAACTAATATAAAACATAGATGTCTAGGAAACGAAAAATTGGTTTGGGTAAAAAATAGAATATTCGACTTTGTGCACTAATAAAACACACGGCTATATTAATACTGATTACTTATTCGGGTATACTACCGAGAGCTATTGAAGCGGGTGAGGGTTTAGAACAAAATATTTATCAATTGATCACTCTTTAACGAAGAGTGGTCTACGAGCATAGACCGTACGACTAACGGAGGGTTGAACCGGCCCTTGTACGTTTTATTTCTGCTTGAAACGCTAATTTCAATGTGTATTTGCAGTGTCGATCGCCCAATTTCTTTAATCGGAATCTTGTCTTCGTACGACAAAGAGCTAAAAGTATGAGTTGTAAATACTGGAATTTATATGCCACTAAACAGAACCAGTAAAGCCAACGATTCAACAAAATAGGGCCGCGCGTGATTTGAAATAAACAAAACAACTCTTATGTTCTGCCGCCGCGAGTCATAAATCGCCCTATTAAGTCGTGAGCGGCGCTCGACCAACAGTCCCGGGCCAGTCGAAAAAGGAGCCTCCGCTGGAGATCTTCAGGCCGTGAAATTTCTGGTGTTCTTGTTACTGTTAATAAGATAACGTTATAAATTGATAAACATGTAGTATTCCTATTATTAAGCGGTGTATTTAACGGTTTGCTATAAATGAAAAATGAAGTTCAACTCACAATACAACTCGGAAGTCAGTGCCCCAAATTTTATCTGTGTGCTGAAATACGTTAACATCAGATATGGTAGGAGAAAGTAAACTTTTTTTTCAATATTCAGTACTATGGATGAGCCTTAAAGCTTGGCAATATAGGAATTGGGATGATAAGTAGTCTGTCTGAGTCTATCCAAAAACATAACAAGGTAGGTAATTTGTCAATTTACTATGTTACACTGGCACTGGATCGTGCCAACAGTGATGCGAGATTGAGAGGACTTCCCCCTTGGTTTTTAGAGCATTGGGAGGAAATTTGGGGGAATATATTTATTGGGGGTTTTTCAGAGAGAAAAAAATAAAATGGGGGATTATTGGGGACTTTTATTCACACTTGTCTAGCTTACGGTTTCGTAATTAAATCTCAAAAAAGCAGATTGAAATATAGGCCAAAGGCAGAACCACCAACAGCGGATTACAATAAAATACGCTTTCTACTTTGTTTTGTCCGTGTATCAACAGTTTTTGGACTTTTAACCTAATTATTATTTTGGCAATGAACTGATTTTAATTATAAAATAGCACAATCTAACCAAGCCGTGAATAAAGCATAGTATGTAAGAAAATATAAGACGCAGGAGGAAAACGGTGCTTATTTAAATGTATGTCTTATACAACGAAATATTATAAAAGATGGTCTCGCCAGGCTTTTTCTTCGTCATTTAGTTGTCTTTGGATAGAGAGAGAGCAACTAACCCGACAACGTCTGGCGTTGCATCTGATGGCCGCACCTAAGTTGATAAAATTGTACGCAAAAAATCCTTTTTTCTTTTGTTTATGAAGTGGCGTAATGAAAAGAAGGCAAAAGGGGCAAATCCTCCCAGAGCTAATAATTTTTAGGCATTCTAAAAACGTACTGTGTTTATGGAACCCTAGGACTATGGGTGCAGTGCCCTAGACCAGTGATGCTAACTGCAGGGTATTTTCCCTTATTAGGAAATTTTAACCTCCGAAAGGGTTTAAATGTTACTTGTAAATGTGTGTATACTCATCATTTAATTAAGAAACATACATTTACCAAACTCCGAGCTCCGTAAGAAATAGCAACATGGCGACGATCATGTAAAATAAAGGCCGTATTCCGTTTCCAAACCTGGTTAACCAGTCCGATTGACAGAAGTCTGACAGCGGTTTCTGAAAAACCCTTAATACACGGAACACCCCAAGGGCTGAGAGTTTAAAGGCTTTGGAAACGCCCGTTAAATACTTGACAGTTCAGACATTGGTTGCCCGACAAGCAACAAAATTCATCGGTTGTTCTGGTGACACTGTTGACAGTTATTTTCAGAAACCGTATTCCGTAATTAACCGACTTTTCAGATAACCGATGAATACAAAACACGAAACCGAAACCAAGATTGGAAACAGAATACAGCTAATGGCCAATGGCCTTTTTGAGTTGGGCTTCGCCCCTTACACCTTGCCTTTTTCCGTGGGGTGGCAATAACGCTTGCTTCTTTGGCTGGTGGTGGGCTTAGTTCATGTCAGGCTCAATATTCCTGGGGACTTTGTAAATGCCCCTGGGTTGGTTAGCTGGCTTCTTCTGGTTTTCAGGCATGACGGCTGTAGGGGTTTGTGGCAGGGTGGCTTGTAGTTGTTGCATTTCTAGTTGCATAGTTTGCAGGAATGTGTTCACGGCCTGGTTTAGTGCTGAGCTAGTTGTGAAAACTTGTGGCGTTTGGGCTGGGTCTTTTATGGTGGTTGTTGCTGGTTTGGCTGTATTGATACTGAAAACGGCGTTGTTTTGGGTGCCCCAGATGAATGGTTGCTGTGCTTGCTGTCTCTTCTTGATTTGTTTGGGATGTTTCTCGCATCCTTGGTAGGAGGCTGGATGGTTTCTTTCGCAGTTTGCATACGTAGCACACGGTGTCTTTGGGCTTTATGCAAGTGCCGGAATGGTGGTCCACTGCGCATTTCAAACATCTACGTGGGGCTTGGCATTTGCTCTGAGAGTGACCATGTAGCTGGCATCTGTGGCAGTGGGAATTTCTTGATCTCGTTCTCTGCGATTCGACTTTGGTTTTTATGTCGTCTAGGCTTACCAAGTCGAAGATGTGTTTTTCGACCCTTGAGATGAGGGCTAACATGAGCCGGATTTCTTTGCCATATTGGTTAAAGCATCTGACCACTTTGTTGGGATGAAAGCCTAGTTGTTCCAGCTGGGACTTGACCTTTTCTGTTGACCAGGACTCTACGACTCCTCTTATTACTATGTGTAGTTGCTTTTCTTCTTGGAAATAGAAGGTGTGGTAAAGGTATTTTCTCCCTGTCTAGAAGTTGGATGGTGTGTCTCTAGTCGTTAGATGACTGAGGATGTAGTTTGACTCCTTCTGGGACTGTTTTGGCTTGACCGTAGTTGATCTTTTGAGTCTTCAGTTCGTCTGTAACGTGTCGTATGCTTTCTTGTCCCTGAAGACAATTGGCGGGACTCTATCCCTATATGGTGGTTTGGTGAGGCTGGGGCGGGAGCTGTCTCCTTATTTTGTGTCGTCGTGTCTGTACTGCTCTAGGCTTGGATTTATACTTTAGCTACTGGTTGAACTTGTATGTCTTGTTTTTGAGGCTTCTTTCTCCGTTTTCTGTTTATGGTTGGCGTGAATTTGTCATCTTCTTCCATGGACTCTGCGTCTGGTGGCTTGCCACTTTCATGGTCGTTCGTTTTTGCGATGACGGCTGGCTGTTTGAGTTTCCTCAATTTGCGGTGAGCTTGTCTTTTTCGGTGATTGTGTCACTTAGGTTGGCATTGTCTGCTAAAAGCTGTTGTAGTTGTTTATCTTGTTGATCTACTCTATTCATTAGGATCTGATACGCGTACTAAAGGCAAGTTAAATCAGTAGAGTTAAGGTTGGCCGTTCTGTGTACCGAGACGGTGAAGTTAATTCGGTAATTCCCCGTTCGTACTGAGGCTCATCCAATAATTTTTACGGATCAGTTAGGAACTGATCCCAGAATCAGCAATATCAGATCCTTAGATAAGTCTGATCAGTTCCAGTTTCGAGTCCAGTGAAATTAGACTGTACCGGCATAGTTTTTTTGCACCTAGTTTTATCTGTATTTATTCCTTACAGCTGCAGACTTAATCATAATAATTATTATATTGATAATAAAACGTTTATTAATCTCAGTTTGTACAAAATACGTTAAAATTTAATGGAAGCTAATTTATATTTTACTTTAAAAAATGTTTTTGTTAATTAAAGACCTAAACAGGGAATTTTGGATTTTAAAAGAGAATTTCCAATGTTTGAAATGGGATTTTTTACGAAAAAAAGTTGGCAACATTGCCCTAGACACAAGACAAGACATTTTCCATTCCAAATTCAAAACATAGATTTGTAGGTTCTCCAGTTTTAATTTTTTTTAAATTTAAACAAAAAAATGTTAGAAGTTCCTTAGAGTGTTTAGCTACTTGTAAACGTAGTACTAATTTGGTTAAAATGTCACTTTTCAAAAAACCAAAGAAAAGTATTGTCCAGAGAAGAGTTTTTACAGAAAACGATGATGATGAAGAAGAACCCATGGATTTTCAGGAAATTTCTCATCAGGAAAAAAGATCAAAGAAGAAAGATAAAGAGAAAAAACCCAAACAGACATTACTGAGTTTTGAAACTGAGGAAGAAGGCGAAGTATTTCAGGTTGGTCTTGTAACATTTGAGCATGGATTAAGTAGGATGTTACATCTAATCACATTTTTTTACTCAAACTTCAAATCCTCGAATTTTAAAAAACTTGACAAAAATATTCTGGTGAATTGAGCTACAAAGTTCAAATTCATAGCAGTTTCACAATTAGCTATTGTAAAATGATTTATTTTTTGGGGATGAAGGCTGAAGTCTCTGTTGAAGCTCCAAATAACATTTTATTACATGTTTGTGAACTGATAATTTTTAACAAAGCTAATTTTCATTATGAAAATTAATTAACATAACTTGCATAACAGATTTCTACTTGTCTAGTAGTAGTAGTAGTCTTTATATAAAAAATTAGTAACTACATTGCATATATCATAAAAAAAATGGTGCTGGATAGGACTGAACTGGACACCGTTGGTTGGCATCATAATCAACCTCGGGGCTGGTCAGAATGTTACGTAAACTTAACATTATTTTTTTTGTATTGCATCTTTTTGAGTAAAATTCCTGTAAGTAAATTGATTTCTTAAATTTGTAGCAGCCAAATAACTGTGATAATTATTTTTTAGTTACTGGTCCTTCACAAAAAAAAATTCTTTTTAAAAAGAATTAGATACTAATTCAAAACACTATATTTTATATGTATAAAGCCGGGCTGCAATATACTGCAATACTTTAACCACATAAAAGTGAAGAATTCCTAATAGTTTTAATTTAGTTTAGATACCAATTAGCAATAAAATTGATTTTCAACTGTGTAAAAATTTACGTACCATATTTTTAATCATATGGATATTAATTCTATGTTTAGACAAACTTTGCTTACAACTAAAAACTGCATGTTAAACAGTTAAATTTGTTCACTTCCATATTACTCTAATGAGCTAGCTCCTTACTAAACAAAACCAATTTGTAAATTTCTAGCCTTTAAACCATCAATTTAAAAGTTTGACCAATCAGTGCTGAGCTTGACCACAATCCCTAGTTGCCTGTAACTGGATTGAAGAAGCATAAATTGGATATAAAATTATTTGAATAGCATTAACAGTTGATTTCCCCTTTGTTGTTTCCAAAATATACATATTTTAATTTAGAGACTTTAATAGTTGTTTTTGACAAGGAAATTTATTTGTACTTTAATGAACACTCTAGCATTCCCACACTGCGCTGTTCATATTCTGTAGTGGCTAGTCCAATGATGGTGGCTCATTAGAACCACAGCACCATGGTGGCATCTCCTCCCTGAAAACCACTCATCCTAAACCATTAACAAGACTAAAATAAATTAGATGAGACAAGTGCCCTCTCTAATTGATGAAAGAGGAAGACAGCTACAGGGTAGATGTAATACTTATTACAAAGTAATCTGAAGCATTTTACGTTTTTTAGGAATAACTAAGTACATTGATTTAAACAATAAACTTAGTTTTTTTTAAATAACACATTTTTGTCTTGAGACCAAGTAGTGTATAGTTGAAGATATTGAGCTCATCAAAAAAGATTATTAAAATGTTAAAAAGTTTTGTCAATGGGGCCGGGGGATAGTAATGTAGATCATAGAGCACGCCCCTGTCACAAAAGCGTGTTTTAGTATGCCTAACATATGTCAGCAATGATACTCTTCCATATTAATATTAAGTTTAAAAGCCAAACAACAGCAGTATGTTCAAGATTGGACCAAACTAAAGAACTATAAAGGATTGTGATAACATTCACAGAAAAAGCAGAAACAGTTTCTTAACCCAACACTTAACATCATCTTACCCATGTGGATAATTCTATAGATGTGCTTTTGAAAATGCAGTTTCTCATCAAAGGTCCTTGTCTGCATTGACACACTTCAACAACAAGTCAACATTCTCTCTGTCCCTCTGTCCCTTTCCCCCCCTCCCTCCCTCTCCCACCCTCCCCACTACTCAATCAACCAGTAAATTTGAAATCATTGGCAAACATGCTTACTTTACAGTTGTGAACTTGGTCAATAATATCATTGACTTGACATATAGATTAATCAGAAAGGGGCTCAGTTCTGCAAGACTCCAGAGGATTTGTTGATTAAAGTGGAAATGTGGTGGTTGATTACATACTTTATTACACCTACCCAAGAATATAGATAAATATGTATATATATATATATATATATATATATATATATATATATATATATATATATATATATATATATATATATATATATATATATATATATATATATATATATATATATATATATATATATATATATATATATATATATATATATATATATATATATATATATATATATATATATATATGTATATATATATATATATATATATATATATATATATATATATATATATATATATATATATATAGCAATAGGTCTACTCCCATAAATACAGTGAATATATATATTTTTGAGTAAGTATATAGTGCATCATAAACTACGCTTAACATATCAAACAAAAAAACAACATTTTTGTTACAAATTTCTATCTACTTTAATATCTATAGGTCGTCTACCAAAATTACATCTTATGATTCCTCCTGTTGTATATTTAATTACCAGAATGAAGTGGATGGGTCCTCCAGGTATATCTAGATTTTACAAATCACGGTGGATAAATCTTCCAAAGATGTTGTCACATGTTCAGTTATGACAAATTCTTATCTAGAATTACTGCTTTGTTATATGGAACGATGTATAATAACAGATAAACTTTCCGTGACTGATCGGTCAATTAAAACTTGTTTTTACCATCAAACAAAATATACCTCACAGGTGACATTTTTAATGAAGTAAATTACTAAAACTTCAGGTAACCTTGACTTGCTAGAGCACTTTTATGGAGATGCAAACCATTTTAGAGAGTCTTTTGCAGTGCATTTCATGACTATGTCTTGTCAATATTATTTAACTTTTTAACCAAAAATTAAATTATTGAATCAAGTACCCTAATTATGTTCATTTGATGATGCGCATCTAACAGACCTTGAATGAACTGCTTCCGAAAGAACAATTTCCTCTAGTATACATTACCATACATTTTACCAACTTACCTATACCATTTTGTGTTAAATATATTTTCTGTTCCTGAATTATTAACAAAATTTAATAGAAACAAACACGACAAAGTCATTAATAATAATAATTAAATTAACTTTTGGCTGCCTTCTTTCAAGTCAATGTATAACGGTAGGAGGCAATTTGTAAACTTTCCTCTACTCAAAATATGATTCCTCGAATGATCAAACACAATACTTACGATGTACCCCAAAAGAGAAAAATCCTCATGATGGAGGTGAATTTTAGAGGAAAATGTAGATTAGAGATTAATAATTTTGGAAATACTGAAATACTGAAATACTGAAATACTGAATTTATTCATGTTAATGAAATTACATTTCTTACACACGTCAAAATGGATAATGACAATAGGATTAAAAATAAAAATAGAAAGTCTAAAAATAAAAATAAAATGTCTTGACAACCATTACAACTAGCTTAAAACAATAAATTTAAAATCTTAATCTAAGGTCAGACTCACTTGTCTCACCAACAATCACAAACACTTTAAAATACCAAGCTAACAAATTAAAAGTTCAGACTCGCCACTTATCACATCGATATTGTTTTATTCATAAACTCGTCTACACTGTAGAACGACTGTGCTAATAAAAATTTTTTTATAACAGAATAATATTGTTTTTCATTCATTTCCCTAACTTGAACAGGAAGTTTGTTATATAAATGTGGACCAACATACTTTGAACTAATACAAGATTTTTTTAGCCTAAGATATTCCAGGTTGATGTTATCTTTCTGTCTGGTATCATGATCGTGGTGTTCACTACAGCGGTTATAACTTTGAAGATTTTTTTTTACATAAACCAGACATCTTAGAATAAATAGTGAAGGTATAGTCAATATTTTAAGTGTAACAAACGCATTTCTAACATCGGCTCTGTAAGGCAGGCCTGCAAGAATCCGAACTGCCCTTCTCTGGAGTCCAAATATTCTCTTTGCTTGTGCACTATGGCCCCAAACAAGAATCGCATAATCACAGTGCGACTGGAATAAGGCGTGGAAAGCCGTAAGCAAGATTTTTGGTTCAACAATGTTTTTGATGTTTCTTAAAAGATAAATAGAACTCGATAATTTCTTGGCTACTTGGTCAATATGTGAACTGAGGACGAGGGCAGTATCAAGGTGTACTCCAAGTAGTCTCACTGAACCTGATGTGGGAACATCACACTCAAGGTCCCTGAGGCTAAACAAAATACGCTCAGTTTTCTGAATGTTCAAAGTTGGTTTAATTTTATACAGTAAATGACGAAAATATGGAATACACTCGAATAAAAAGTAATATTTTTTTATAAAAACACTCGCATAAGTGCATATTTTACACATGCAACTATATACACAGGATATCCCAAAAATTAAATATAAAACAAATCAATATTTTTGTATTGTAAAACATAAATCTGCAAATTTACGTGAATTTAGACATATATATTTGAAACTTGAACTTTTTTTTCCAAAAAATTTTACTTTTTAAAATTACCTTTTTTTATCTAATTAATTAAAATAAGTGTAAAAGACATTTTTCTAAAAAGATTTTTTTTTACTTTTCAATTTGATAGTTTACTACTAAAAGCTTTATTTAAATAATATTTTTTTAAATTTATTTTACTTTGTACTTTTTAGCACTATTTTTTAAGCATGTTGTATAAGATATTCACTATTGGACACCATGTTATTGTATTGTTATCACATTTATATTTGTGTACCAAATATCAGTCAATTTTGATAACAGGAACTGTTTTGTGCTTGTTGTCATTTTTTTTATGCAGTCTGAATAAGACAATCAATTCTCAATTTTGTTAGGAAGGTACATTTTTTCTTGTCATATTCACCATTTTGTAGAAATAAATTTTTATTTTCCCATTTTTTTATAATTAACCCTAAATGAAACTTTAGGATTATACTACAGGCAGGCACTCATTAGGCAGGTGCCTAGGGCCTGTTGAAAAAAGGACGCACCGCACTGCCCCGTTTTCAAATTTTTTAAAATATATTTTGAGCCCCTGAACAATGACTTTTAGTGCGTAGAGCTCCTCCAGAATGGACAGAAAATTCTAATTTAAAAATAATGTTAATATTGGTATGCCTTTTTCCAAACATCAATGGATTTAAGTTGTTGACAATTAAAAATCTCCATCCAGGACAGTTTGATGGTTTGTAAAACGCTTTGACTACAGCAAAACAGGTTTTGAGATGATCCGAAAAATTACAAATCAGCATCAACTTCGTTATTTCAACTGGAACTTAACAATGTTATTATTATATCAAGTTTTATACTTTGATCTTTAGTGTTAACCGAGAAATTAAAAAAAAGTTCTGCCATAAGAAGCCATGTGTAAGAGAGAGTCGGAGAATGCTCCACTACATAGTTGAGTCAATGGGAAAACATTGTCTCATATGGCTGGGTTTTCTCAAATTTTTCAGTTATGTTTAAGGATAAAGGTATCGAATCTGGTACAATTATAATCAGAAAGTTGCCCATTTGATGTACATAATTATAAATCGTATACCATTTAAAGTAACGAAGTTGATGCTCATTTGTTATTTTTCAAATCGTCTTTTGTTTGTTTTTTTCCAAATTCTAATGATTCCGATAAAACCCAAGAACTTTGGTATTTAATATTTTTTTGATAACTCACATAAATTCTCTAGGATACCATTTAAATAATTTATTTCATACTATCCAGTAAGTTTATATACCCAGTACTGACAGGATGAAATAAAATACCATACGATACATGTCCGTGAGGTGTTATTACAGTACTCGTTTATAACCAGACTTGTAACATAAATTATTATATAATCAGACACCCTGTTTATAGTATGCAATAATAAAATTATTAAAAATTATTTTATTAAAATTTAAAGAACTCGATAGCTAAATAATACATGGTGTTATGTATTCGACGGGATAACATTGGTATTTCAAAATCCATAAGAGATACGAAGTTGGTAAAATTAGAGAAAAAATGCGCAATTGAATTTCGAATAATATGTCGTGGATAAAGGGGAAAAATTCCAACTAGTTATGGAGATATCCGTGAAAAACTGAACATTGTAATTTCCTTTTTATTTTTTTCACTCTGCGTTTGAAGAGATATTACAAAAATTAATTGTATACTTTTATTGTAATTTATAGCCACTTTTCTTCCTCTATAAGTTGGTGCAGTCAGTGTCAGTCAAATTCCGACATTTGAACTTTGAGGTCTGATCATCAACATATCTTTTTTAATTCAATTAATTCAAGATAAGATAATTCAAGATGGCGACAAGTGAAGATCAAAATAACGCGAGTGCGATTAAAACGTTCTTTGAATGTTGTAAAACGCGCCCCTGTAGTTACATGGTGTGCATTGAGTGTGGGAAATTCTTTCACCGTTCCTGTGCATTAAGAGATTTCACAGGAAAAGTCCACAAAATACAAATACTCGACGAAACGAGATTGCTATGCTGTAAACAAAAATTGTCGGGAAAAGATCAAAACACCGATCATCACGATAAAATTGCAGAGCAAGATGCTGAAATCACGCGTTTGTTAACAAAAATAAACTTAATAGAAAGAGAAAATGAGAAACTAATTTCTTCAGAAAAGCTCCAGTTGCAAAAAAATCAAAAGGTAAACATTGATAATATCGACATTGAGGTTACATATCTTAAAAAATTAGTTGAGGAAACCACAGATAAAAATAATATTCTAAAAGAAAACAATCGTCTGCTGTTAGAAAGGACAAAACACTTGGAACAAGAACTTGCGCAACAAAAAACATCCTCGTCAAAATTGCGTAATAAATTTGAACGTCAAAACGACGAACCCTGCCATGATCAACTCCAGCTTCTCCCAGATCAGGTAATTCCGGCACGTGAGAAAACTGTCAGTGTCAACGTCAACCGCGACTGCCCTCTATGGAGAAAAACTGAAGGCACGAAAGCAAGTGAAGTTAGCAACCAGAAACTGGCACCAACAACGTTCAATAACGCAAAAGTTGACGTATCAACAGAGAAAATTTATCAGGTATCAACTAATACATTAAAAACATCGCAGGAAGCGGCAACACCGTCGGCAGAAAGTGTGAAGAGCGGTTTTGATGATGGATTTGAGAAATATCAGTCACGAAAACAAAAACGTCAAAATCGGCAAGAAAATGATAGCAAAAAACGTGAGGGAAAGAAAAATTTTAGGAAAAACATTCGCTACGGCACAAGAGATTGCGAAAATGAATTTGAATCCACCAAGTCAAGTGGAGATCAGAAGATTTGGCTATTTTTATCCAAAATAAAGGAAGGAGTAACTGAAGAAGTGGTGAAAAACCATGTAATTAAACTTACCGGAGCCTCTCCTGAAGATGTACAAGTAAAGCAATGCCAACCAAAGAAGCAATTATCAAATAAACTAAGGTACATGGTAGGTGTAAAACCAGAATTTAAAGACATTGTGTACAGTGAAACCTTTTGGCCAAGAGGAACTGCATATGAAACATTTAATTTTGCTCTTGGGCGAAATTTTTTAGACAAAAACTAGACAGCTGTAGCAGTAAGTCAGCTATACAAAATATAATTGAAAAAACTAACACCGTGATTCTAAGTGAACCTAAAGGAAGTAATGAACCAGATTCATTTTCAGTTTTTCATCTAAACATACAAAGTGTAAGCAAAAAACACCTAGAATTAGAAGTTCTTCTTTCTATTATAAAGCCAGATGTATTTTTTATTTCAGAACATTGGTTACGCAGGGAAGATATAGTAAATTTAAATTTTAATCATTACAGTCTGACCAGTTACTCTGCAAGAACAGCACATAGGGGTGGGGGTACCGCCATCTATTCAAAAAATCATTTGATAATCTCAAATATTATAAGTGACAGCACACCAGTTGAAAAAGACTGTGAGTTTTCTGTATCCGAGATAAAACTTAATAAAACAAATTACATATTTATTAGTATTTACAGATCTCCAAATGGAGATATCAATATCTTTCTCTCAAAAATTACAGAATTACTAGATGAGATATACTGTCCTAATAAATACATTATTATAGGTGGAGATTTTAATATAAATTTTGCCCAGAATAATCAAAATACTTCATCTGTGCTAGATCTTTTCTCTAGTTATAGCCTAAAGCCCCATGGGGAAGGAATGACTAGGATTACTGCTGTTTCTAGTTCACAGATTGATAACATCTTCAGTAACATGTTGGATGAGGATTTGTTAAACTGTTCTATATACATAACAAATATCTCTGATCACTATGGTCAAATCTTAAATTTTAATATTCCAAAACAAGTAAGTAAACAGAAATTTATTAGAAAACGCTTTTTCACTCATCAAAATATAACCGCATTTACTAACTATCTAAGAAATGAGGACTGGGAGGCAGTATTTCAGGCCATAAGTGTCGATGAAAAATATTTAACATTCTTCAACATATTCTATTATTACTTTGATATATCCTTTCCAATTACAACTTCCCGATCCAAGGATTCCCATCAGAATTGGGTAAGTGCTGAAATAAAAGAATACTCTGCTTATATCAAGGACCTTTATGTTTGGTATAGGCAAACAAATAATATGGTCATCTATAATCAATATAAAGCAGAAAGAAAAGAATATAGAAAGTTTATATCAAATTATAAGAAATGTGTTAACGATAATAAAATATCTAATTCTAATAATAAGGTTAAGTCAGCATGGAATATATTTAAGGTTGAAACTAACAAAAAACATCACATGCTAAAATCTCATTAAGTTCTGGGTTAGAGGGGACTACAGAAGATCCCTTGGTTATTGCTGAACTGTTCAGCAAGCACTTTAACACACCTGTCAATACTCATTTAAGCTCAAAAGAGCAACCTAAAATTAGTCAGAACCAAACTCTGTTTCTCACACCTGTAGATGAATCTGAATTATACAGAATTATGATGGACCTTCCAAACAAATTTTCTGCCGGACTTGATGAGATACCAGTATGCATTTTGAAATATGCAGCCGAGTTTGTTTGTACTCCATTGGTCAATACAATGAATGAGAGTTTCATATCTGGTATTTTCCCTGCAAAGCTGAAAGAGGCAAAATTAGTCCCTATTTTTAAAAAAGGAAAACCACATGAAGTAAGCAACTACAGGCCGGTGTCACTATTGTCATCGATGTCAAAGGTTTTTGAAAGAGCAATATATACAAGATTAATGAGTTTTTTACATAAATACAATATCCTAAGCGACAACCAATATGGCTTTAGACCAAGTAGATCTACAGAAATGGCAGTTTTTAAAGCAATAACCTACATTACAGAAATGGTAGACAGGAATGAAAAAGTCGCAGGCTTATACTTCGACCTTTCGAAAGCCTTCGACACCATTGATCACCATCTATTGATGGCCAAACTAGAGGCATATGGACTGAGAGGAGCAAGTGCCGCATTATTAAGCTCATATCTCGCAGAAAGACAACAGTGTGTCTGTGTCACTGAGGATGGCAAGCAATATTTCTCAAAGACTATTGAAATGAGGCAAGGTGTCCCTCAAGGCTCAATATTGGGTCCCATTTTGTTTTTGCTGTATGCGAACAGCCTCAAGGATGGATTTGCCTTGGGACTGGTGTGTCAGTATGCAGATGACTCATCCGTAATGCTGGGATATGGCTCCGTGGCGGAGTTGTCTGGGGGATGTTCGAGTGCAGCGGAGCAAATGCAGAGATGGTGCCAGAGTAATTGCCTAACTTTAAACGCCGACAAGACTGGTCTACTAACATTTGAAAAAACATCATTAAAAAGCTACTCTTTATATGTTAAACTGAACGGTAAATCTATCCCTGAACTTAACAGCATCAAGTTTCTGGGGGTCATCATTGATCCGACTTTGAGTTGGGAGGTTCATACCCAGGCTCTTCAATCTAGGTTGAATAGCTTTTGCGCTTTAATATGCAGAATTAGAAATTCACTCTTCATAGAGAGTATTCGCATTTTCTATTTCGCCTGCATGCAATCCATCATAAGCTAAGGTATTGTATTTTGGGGTTCCTCAAAATATGCTAATAATATATTTAAAACACAAAAGCGTATCATCAGATGTATTCTCAGATTGCATCCTCAAACATCTTGTAAACCTCATTTTAGTAGTTTGGGTATTTTAACACTACCATCACTATATTTCTTGGCACTGGTAATGTTTGTAAAAAAAAATCCTCATCTATTCTATACCAACATAGATTTTTATTCTGAATCGATGACGGTTGTAACTAGAAACAGACATGGTCTTAGTGTACCCTCACACAACTCAACCTTTTTCGAAAGGGGCCCTTACTATCAGGCTATAAAAGCTTTAAGTCACTACCAAACAATATATCAAGTACTGCAAGTACTAATATGTTCCGCAAGGCTGTGATAAGGTACTTGCAGAGTAAGTGCTTTTATTCATTTAAATTTGAATTTTAATTATCATTACCAAAAGTTTTTTTATTGTATCTATTTTATTTTATTGTATTTACAATATTTTAAGTTTAAGATAAGTATAGAGATCTTAGTGCCATTTGTAATTTTTTAAAAAAATTTTAATCTGTTTATAGAAGTAGGTAAAACTGCTAACAATAACCTATGTTGTTTGTTTACAATTCGAGTTTGTTAATGTGTTATTTTGAGTGGTATTAAAGCAATCATTGTGTTTTGTGTGTGTAATAATATTTGTTAGGATCCTGGCCACCTGTGCAAACAAAAACAGAACACTAAACTGTAAATATAAACTGTAAATATAAACTGTAAATATAATCTGTAAATATAAACCTAAAATATACGGAGGTTTTCGCTTGTTTGTGCTTCCGAATTCAGGGATACTCTGCAAGTCTAAATTGTACAAAAGTAGTACAACTGCCGACTATGACGTCATATGGAGGACAAATTATCGTGTCTAAAAATGACTAAATTGTTACTGTCTTTCCAATTTGAGCAGAGGACCAGTGTTTTCCGTACTTAAGCAGTATCGAAACAACATTAATGCAATTAACCTGTAATTACTTCAAATATTCTTAACAACTATAATAACCATAATGTCTCTTCTGGAATGCAGCAAGTGCCATAAATCCTGCATATTTAAAGCTAGACCTAAAGATGAGGAATTATTTGGAGCTCCATGCGACTCATGCAAATCTACTCTGTGTAAAAACTGTTCCGTGATTAGCACAACTGAAGCGCATGCTCTTTTTCTAGCGCAAAGAACATTATTGTACTACTGCATCGATTGCAAACATAATATCAAGGACCTACCTACATTTACAAAACTGCTCGAACAGTACGACAAAGTGAGACTGGAATGCAAGAGAAAAGATAGTTATGTGGAAGAACTAGAGCGCAAGCATGAAGAACGGGTCTCTGAATTAAACGAAGATATCGGTCGCCTGTTAAGAGAAAATGCTGATAAAGACAGACATATAAAGAGGTTGAATAGAAGGACTCTCGACTTCGAAGTTGACGTGTGTAACACTGAACAAAACTATGTGGACAAAATTAATCAACAAAAACTTGAGATATCTGCTCTGAATAATGAATTATTAACCCTTCGAGAAAAAAATAAAAATCTTACTGCCCTTATAGAAGAACATGAGCGCAAAAATACAGCCTTGATGAAAGAACTGGATAATTTAATATCTACAAAAGATAATATGTTGATCAGCATTGAAACTCTCACTAAAGAGAATGAGGTTTACATTGAGGACTTAAAAAGGGCCAATCACGAAATATTCACACTAAAAGAAGATGGAAAATCCAGCAGTAATTTCCCAAACACTCGCGAGGTCGAACCACAGCAAACACACGCAGAAACGATAGAGAATTCACTACACCCAGACAATAGCGACGCGACACCACCCGAGACACAAACCAATATCTTGCATAATACAAGTATAAATCGACGCCCACAGCTCCTAATTTTTGAAAACAAATCCTGCGCCATGAGTATCGGATCATTGTTTAAACGTTTTTGTGACGGTTCATTCGACATAAACCAGCAATACTCTCAGAGCGATACAGTCATGGACCTACTGAACAAATACCTTTGTCTCGCAGACAAGTTTACAAGGTCGGACTATGTTGTGGTGCTGACAGGATCGGAGGACGCCATCAGAGGTAGAAGAGTCTCAGAGGAGTGCTGGGATAAATTCACGGAACTTTCGGCAAGGTCAAATCTAATCATTGTTGGGCCAGCCTACACATCACAAAGGCATGTTCTCAACGAGTTCATTTACGAATTTAATATGGATATTCATAGGCATGTACACGTCGATAAAGGAAAATCAGTTTTTCTTAGTTTAGATAACTTCATGCACTTCAATGAGAGAAACTGGCAGGGTACTCCAACACACAGAGTAAAAACAGAACTTTGTCAATTTGTGTGTACTCATATTTTTTCACCCACATCGGTAAATAATAATTCGTTGAACTCTTCGTCAAATTTTCACGTAACCTCCTCGGTTCTTACCAGATCATAAACCACCAGATCGCAAATCCTCAAATATCTCCGTCCTCTTCATCAAAGTATAGAAAAAACTACATACATACACTGATTTATCAAAACGTCAGAGGCCTAAGAACCAAGTCTCCAGAAATATTATTGTCAACCAGCTCATGTGATTACGATTGCATAATGTTCAGCGAAACCTGGCTAACTGAATCGATTGACTCACCAGAATACTTTCCAGACTCCTACGTTGTTTTTCGCAGAGATCGCAACTATTCCGAATTAGCCTGTGAGAGGGGGGGCGGTGTTCTAATAGCAATCAGGAACATTTACAAAGCCGCACTAATACCAACTAGGCAACTGGCTCAATATGAAGATGTCTGGGTTCATGTTGTCTTGAACACTACCAATTTTATAATGTGTTGCGCTTACTTTCCACCCAACTCTCCAACAGCTTCATATCAACATTTTGTGCAAACTTGTGAAGAACTGAGAAACCAGTACAACAGGGCCAGTTTTTTGATCATGGGCGACTTTAATCTGCCTAACATTGAGTGGATTGACGACGAGGGATTTATGATAGCCAGCAGAGTGCATCATGAACATGAAGAAACTCTAATCGACGGACTTAACTTTTTGGAGCTTCATCAATGCAACAATATCGCAAATGCGCTTGGTCGAACACTGGATTTGATATTCACGGATGACACTGAATCTTACGAGATGGCCAAAGCCCAGTTTCCTTTAACTAAATGCGACTTATACCATCCCTCTTTGGAAGTTCGTATCGAGTGTCGACACTTCAGAGTTCTTCGTAGAGATGCACCAATTACTATCCATTTATTTGCTAAAGCAAACTACGCTGGCATTAATGACTACTTTTCTAACGTCGATTGGTTCTTTTTGCACACGGAAACAGATCTCGAATTGATGGTCTCTGAGTTCTATGATGTTTCGCTCACCGTTGTGGAACTTTTTGTTCCCAAGACGGTGGTCAAAGATGAACGTTTTCCAAAATGGTACTCACCTTACTTAAGGAAACTTATTGTTCAGAAAAACAAATTACACAGAAAGTTTAAAAAATCTGGTTGTTCAACTGATTACCAATCATACTCTAATCTTCGCAAAGAGACTAAATTTCAGATTGGCTACTGTTACGCACTATTTATAACGAATACTGAAAATGCAATTCCTACCAACATTAAACACTTTTGGAGATATGTTAATTCTCTACGTAAGGAAAGCGGCATACCATGCTCTATGTACTACGAGGGCAATCATTTTGAAGATCCTAATAGCATAGCCGAGGGATTTGCTGATTATTTTCAGCTCTGTTACAGGGACTATAGTGATGTTGAACTACTAAAAACGAATATTGAGTATGCAAATACACTGTCCAGTCACCATTTTACCCCAGAAGAGGTGAAAGCAAAACTATCACAGCTCGAAGCAAGTAAAAGCGCAGCACCAGACGGAATCACTCCTCTATTTTTGAAAGAATGCTGTTCATCACTTTGTAATCCTATCTGTATATTATTTCAGAGAACATTTGATGGGGGAATGTTTCCGGCACTGTGGAAGAAATCTACTCTGATACCTTTGTACAAATCTGGTGATAAGGCTAACATCCAAAACTACCGAGGAATATCACTATTATCAATAATACCTAAGGTTCTGGAATCGCTTATGACAGACGAAATTTTCAACACTTACAAGCATTATATTGCACAGGTCCAGCACGGTTTCTTTAAAGGTCGTTCTACGCTAACAAACCTAGCGGTGTACCAACAATACCTTGTCTCAAATATGGAGGCTGGTCACCAGGTCGACGTGATCTATACCGATATGTCAAAGGCTTTCGACAGTGTTTGTCACCAGCTTCTAATAGATAAGTTATCTCAGATGGGTTTTACGTCAAATTACCTCTCCTGGATAGCAGACTACCTCAGGAATCGTCGACAGTCAGTATGCGTCTCAGGTGTAACATCAAGGGAGATAGCAGTTCTGTCTGGAGTGCCCCAGGGTTCACATATTGTACCCGTTTTGTTTTCCCTTTTTATAAACGATATCACATCCTGTTTTAATTTCTCACAGTGTCTGCTTTACGCCGACGATCTTAAATTCTTTTCCACCATCGATAGCACCTCTGCGTCATGCAATCTCCAAGCCGACCTCGACCGCTTAGCTTCTTGGTGTAACAGAAATTGTCTACAGCTTAATGTTAAGAAATGCAAACGGATGACCTTTCATAGATGTCGGAATCCCGTAATTACTGAATACTCGCTACACAACACTATACTGGATTCTGTGTCGTCTTTTAATGATCTCGGGGTCATATTCGATTCCGAACTCACATTCAACTTGCACTTAGACCATATTATCGCCAAAGCATTCAAGATGGTAGGATTTATTAAACGTAACACTAAACATATGAATGATACCAGTGTTCTAACTATGCTATACAACTGTCTCGTGCGCAGTATATTGGAGTACTGCAGCATCATATGGTGGCCAATTTACCAGCATCATATTGCCAGGGCAGAAAGAGTTCAGGGAAAGTTTGCGAAGTACTTGCTCTACAAACATCATTTTTCATATGACGACCTATCACGAGAAACAAGACTTCAGCTGTGTGGGCTTAAATCGCTTGAAGATCGCCGAAAAGGCCAATCTTTTCTTTTTCTTTTTAAATTGCTACGAGGTCAAATGGACTGTGAAGAAATTCTAACAGAGATCTATCTTCGAATTCCTTCCCGACGAACGCGACAACGAGCTATTTTGTCAAAGAAGACACAGAACAAATTACGGACGGAGAACCATTGCGGACCGCCTTGTGTATACATATAATGTCTACTTCTTTAACATAGACTTGTTCTTTGTTAATCTTGCTGGATTAAAACAATTATTATCCTGTTAACCTTTTGACCTGGGCTTTGTCATTTTACTCTATTTGTTTTCTTTTTGTTCTGTAGTCTAGGACATTTTATAGTACTACTTGGATCTTTTAATCTGTAACGTACTTAACAATAAATAAATAAATAAATAAATAAATTTAAAAAAAAATTTTAATCTGTTTGTAAATTTTTGTGTCTAATATTAAAATAATTTAAATACATTGGTATGCAAGTCGTAATCCACTTTTTTGTTGACGTTTCTTTGTCATTGTAAAAAATGATTTTGTTGGAAATAAAGATATTATTATTATATTATTATTATTATACATCCGGAGATAAAACCACAATGAAAATTTTAGCTATTAAACATTTGAGGATTTCTTGAATTATCAATTTTTTCAATTATTTCATGTGCACACACACAGAACCAATTATGGTCAAAGTGCCTTCATTGATCGTATGGTTAATAACTTTAATACATTTTATTCCGAGTGTGATTTATTTTGTGTGAGTCAGTCGACCTTAAAGCAAAATTTGTCATTAAGACACTAACTAAATTGACCATTGTGTTTTATTTTGTTTTCTTTTTTCCTTCTATATTGTGTTTATCTACTCACTGCCTAATTTTAACTCTGTTGGCTGTTTTTCTCTCTGTCATTTTTGTAGTGTTAATGTGCGTCTACTTTAGTTCATAGTTATGACAATGTATACCATTTAGAATCATTATTGTATTCTGTAGTGTATTTGGTAAATAAATAAATAAAAGAAATTTCATTTCATAAAATAGTAGATAATACCTACATCCGCAATATTTTTAAAACTATTAATAATAGATATAGGATATGTTTCATGAAATATTTTGGAGCTTTATTAAAAAAACAGTGTTTGCAATTTTCGGTGAAACCTATCCAATGTTTTTAATTTAATTTCATTATACTAAATTGTTTCAAAGGGCAACGTTTCACCCTTACCTTATTAACCAGTATAGTGGTTTCAATAAAATAAAAGTTTGATATGATAAACAAGCTTTTGACATTGAATTTCATTTCAAATTATTTCCATCACATATTTTCTTATATACAGGGCAATGCATAAAGATGTGACAAGTCACGGTTATATATTTTTATGGAACACCCTGTATATAAGAAAAGAGGTGCTGCAAATGGTTTAGAATAAACTCTAAAACTTTTGCATTATTTTTTAATTGTTATTTTAGGTGAAAAAGTTATTCTTCATAAAAACTCTGTAATATAAAAAATGTAAAGTAATTTAAAACAAAATATCATTTTCTATACAGAGTACGAAATAAGTACAAAAATCAAGTTTCCATATTAAAAAAAATTAAACTTCAACTTTTGAAACAGCCGAATTAAAAAACTGCAAATACAAGTAAAAAAGCTTTTAGAAGTTTTATAAAGAATAATTTTTTTGTCTAAAATAAAAAAGTTGTCGATAAAATATGTTATGCATTTTCTCCCTGTTGATCATTAAATTACCATATACCAAATACAAATACACATTAATCCTTCCACATTTGGTCTTTAGCTCCTCAATACTCTATTTTGCTAACAAAAATGAGCTAAACAGGATGCAAAAACTTCAAAACAGATGTATGAGATTAATTTTGGGGGAAAAAAGAAAAACACCTATAAGAAATATGCTAACGGCATTAGATTGGCTCTCTATAGAATCATTTTTGAAATATCAAGTACTAATCCTTATTTATAAAATTAAAAATGGACTAATTCCTAACTATCTGACAGAAAAACTTGTCACGAACTAGTCTATACATACCTATCCAACAAGAAATAACAAACATTTTTATGTGTATATGAAAAATAAGAGGAATACTGAGAAAGCACTTAACCATAGAGGTTTGATTGAATTTAACTTCTTGCCACAGATAATTAAGGATAGTCCAAAATTGGATTTATTTAAAAAACTCTTAAAAAGACATCTAATGGGAGAGTGATACATACTATATTCTAATAAATAATTGTACATAAAGTGATTTGTAAAAATTTTATTTTATTGATATATGTGAGTGTTTGTTTTAATTAAGATAAGTAAAACTGGAAATTTCAAGTTTGGAAAGATCGAGCTGCGAAACTCCGGCTATAGAGACATCAGCGGCAATTTAAGATTTTTTCTACGTAAAAATATAAGCCGATTAAAATGCAGCGTTGACAGTGTTACGGAGGACCTATATATCGTAGGTCCGAAATTAAATATTCAAGGGAAGACTTACCCACTGTAAAGTAAACGTGAAATATACACCTCAATCCTATCCAATATATATATATATATGTATATATATATATATATATATATATATATATATATATATATATATATATATATATATATATATATATATATATATATATATATATATATATATATATATATATATATATATATATTTTTTTCTTTGTTACTGCACTTTGTTTTTATATATTTATTTTCTTTTAAAATAAGAAACAAACACACTACTCGAACATTGTATCTAATTATTCCACTTACTGATTTTATAATTATAGGTAAAAAAATCCTCCCACAACAAGAAAGTTATGCGGATGTTTGAAAAAGAGAAAAAAAAGAAAGATAGAGATAAATCTGAAAAAGATGAATCCAGGGTTAAAGATGATAAGACTGAAGTGGTTACGGATGATTTAGTTTTGGTTGTTAATCAGAATCATAAAAAGCCTCCAACACCTCCTCCCCCAATACTGAGTGGTAGAGATGCGTTATGTGCTGGTATTTAATAACCTTTTCAGAACAATACATTTTTAAACTAATAAAATGTAATTTTAATCTCACAATATCCTAATTTTAAGAGGGTGTTTTGGAATCTAAAACATTTACACATTATCAGGATAAAAATACTACACTTCAAAAAAGGTTTTGATTTTTCAAAAATTTGAGTCGCAAATTAAATATAATTGACAGCCGCAATGAAAGCAAAATTAAAAGCAAAACATTAATATCCTAAATTACTAATAGTTGTGACAGAATTTAAATCTAAGGTCCAGCAAATAGTTCTCTAAATCTAATTGTGTTTTAATTGTTACTGTTAATATTATTTTATTTTTGTGATTTTTCAATTCTTGAATAATCGGAACCGGTGTATGCAATGTAATAACATGTAATATTACATGTCTGTTTTATTTTTTTTTTAGTGATTATAAAAAGCATTTTTTTAAATTGTATCCTACATTTTATTATTTTGAAAATGAACTACATTATACTATACATTTGTTTTTAGTCACTATTTTATTATATTTAATTGTATGACAGTGTATTTCACCTTCTGATTTCTTATTTATGTGGATAAGTCTTGAACTAAATATTTTATCTTTTTTTTATTTATAAATAATTAAAACAATTGATATCTCCAGCTGCGAAGAGTTCTATCATGATTTTAATAATGCAGACTATATAACAATAAACAATATTTTTTCCTCGTGTGGAAAGTTAGCCAATGGCTGTTGGCTGGTGAGGGAGGGTTCCCCTCCCCTGGTTATATTTAAAAAAAAATGCCAAAAATGTAAAATGATAATGAAGATAATAAAAAATCCTCACTTGCAGTAAACTTTGTTTAGAATAACATCTAATAAAATTCTAAAAAGCGACATGGGGCTCTCATTTTCTGCTCACACCATCGATCAAGATATTTACGGCGGTAGATATCCGCCTGCGACATATGGGCGCGTAGCAGTGTGTCTGGCTTTCTCTTTTTAGTGTTTTTATTTGGTTTTGAGTGTATTGTGTGTTATAGTTATTATATTGTTATAGTTAATTTAGTGAACATTGTCTCGAGCCTTGGAAAAGTACAAACATGAAAGTGATAGAACTTAAAAACCTAATATTTAGCTGTTTGCGCTTCACCAAAAAACTAGAGGTAAAAAATAGTGGTTGTCCAGCTCCAGATTTATATAAAGTTAATTATTTATTTATTACACAGATACAGTCACTGGCACTCTAGCTGCTCCCATCTCTTTCCAAAGTCTTTGAAAAAGTTCTTAAAAGGAGAGTATGAAACTATTTTAAATCATTCAACCTAATTACTTCAAAGCAGTATGGATTTCAGAACTCTAAGTAAACTTGTGATGCCATGATGGAAAAGTGTATACCTCTGCCTGAACTGGGGAGCGTTGGCATCGGCAATATTTTGTAATTTGTTAAAGGCCTTTAACTGCTTGTATCATAGAGTGTTGCTGCTGAAGCTTGAAAATTATGGATTTAGAGGAAATGCTCTTGCCTGGTTTAAGTCTTACCTTTCTGGTCGCAGTCAGTCAGTTGTTCCTTCTGATCTGCAATCATCAGCCTTCAACCATCAATAATTGTTACTTTCCTCAGAGATCGGTACTTGGACCTGTCCTGTTCTTGTTGTATATTAATGCTCTTGAGCATGTTCAGATTTCTGGACATATTACAGTTTTTGTGGACGATATATCCATCATATGGCATCACAAAGATTATGGGCAACTAAGGAATAATATTTCATCTGATATTAACAGTATAAAACTATGGTGTGACTCGAACTAACTTAGAAAGACAAATGTGGTGGGATTAAGGTGTGACCTGAAGATCTTAAATCTCGACGGCAATCCTCTTGAGGACAACGTTGGAAATTTTTAGGGTCTTCATAGAGGATGATCTTCACTTTAAAGACCATGTTTTAAGACTGAGTTACCTAGTTTTGCAATAAAGATTACTAGAAGCGAACTCGGCTCAGCATTGTCGCGATCGGTCTATTTTGCATTATCTGAATTGCATCTTAAGTATGGCATTCCATTTTACGGCGCTAGTAGCCCGAATCTTTTAAACATCGTTTTTTTATTTCAGAAAAAGCATGTTCACTTCATCCCTATGGCCACCCAAAGAGAGACTTGCAGAACGCATTTTCACCATTTCACCTCTTCATTCTCGAAACTTCTATATTTTTATTTAAAAATAGTAACATTCAAATTCCGTCATGCAGACGCAATACTAGACAAGCGTCTTCTCTACTCCTACTTATACCCACTAACAGGTCTTTTATCGATAAGGTTAGGAAAATATTTAACCATCTGCCAGTTCACATTAGGATCCCCGACTCACTTTTGGAAAGATCTCAAAAATGCACTTATAAACCAAGTATATTATAATGTGAATTTTATACAGACATCATAGTGTAAATATATGTCCTTTGTTTTCTGTTTAGGTCTGTTATCTATGCTTTGACTGCTAAATTTTACTGCATTTTAATTATATAATTTAAGTAGTTTTACTATCTCTTGTTGAACATAGGTATTCTACTATGGGCCTTTATATGTTTTTACTTTTATTCTGTTTTTATAATTTGACAGCCGTGTATGAATTATATTTTAACATGGATTTTAACTCATATTTTGCTTATTTATGTTTGTTTTTTTATGCTATTTAAAATAAAACTTTATAAGCTTTACCATGCTTTGACAGCTGTAATTTTTTGTATTCTTGACAATAAGGTACATTTTGATTTGATTTATGCAGATCAAATATGTAAGCATAATGAAGCCGTTAAGAAAATTGAGAAGTTCCCTCAATAATAGATATATTAAAACTGTCAATAATAGATATATAAAAACAAGTTTTTCTTGAAGAAAATTCATTTAAATATTGTGCAACATATTGTGTCAAAAAACATCAGGAACTTCCAAAGCAATCACTTTCTTTGCCTTGAAAATGGGAAAATTCTGTTTATCTATTTATTTCAATTCTGTAGCCAAAGCCATTTATAGTGTATTACAAATCTATATAATTAACGTCTAACAAAATATAAATTCAATTCTCACATCTTATATCACTTAACTTCCTTTTGAATGAATTCAAACTTATGTTGAATATATCTATGCCATTCTGTTCAAAAGTGTTGTTTATTGTAGTACAGAATCGTGTAATCGACGCAGCTAAACCATAGTTGGTCCTATGAAAAGTTATGTGGAATAATGTATTTATTCTCGTTATTCTTTGAGGAATGTGAGAGGATATCAATTGTGTATCAAAGTGTACACAGATCAATTATAACTTGTCAATTCTCCAGCAAGTCAAAATTTATTAATTTATCATTCTTTTTTAATTTATTTTTTTATTCTCAACGAACTACAAAGTTTATTACAGGGAACGTTAATAAATACTAACGTAACGTTAATGATGTCAAACAACAATGTAGATTATAAATTTAAATTACATTATGTTAATTAAGAAAAACTAACAAAATTAAAACAAATTATTAATATATAATGAAAACCTTAAAACAATATGCTAAATCACACTTTATTTTTCCAGAAATATTTTTTTTAAGAATTTTTTAATTTGGGTCTATTATGAGTGTTCTTTACAGGATTTGATATCTCATTGTAGATGGCAATCTCTCTACAAAGAACAGACTTTTTGCCGAAATTACTTTTTACATTTAGTTAGGTGTTGACATATTCTTGTGTTGTGTTTATGTAAATGATAAAAAAGAAAAACAATGATAACATCTATTTACAAAATAAGTACCTATTTTACAATAAAATGGTCATTAAAGTAGTAAACAATGTTCCTGTAAAGAAAACCAGTATTTTAGCTTTGAAATAAAATGGTGTTTTGGTGGATAGTATCAACCAAATGGCAGAATACTTCAAGGAGTTTTTTGTGAGCATTGCAGGAAGAGGAAGATGGCATATCGAGCTTCTTTTTTTTTTCACTCCAGTCATTATCCATAAACTGGAAACAATCTTATCGGTTTTGCCAGTGTTCAGTAAAATTATGGAAAAATGTGTTAACAATTGACTAAAATTATATCTAAATAAAAACAATTTTTTTTATGAAGGGCAGTAAGGTTTTCGTGAATCCAGTGACTCCGAAATTGCTGCAATTGACCTAATCTTGGATATTTATATGAAACTTGATCGAGGTAACCTTTGTGCATTGATGTCGCTGGATTTACTTAAGACATTTGAAACTGTTCATCATAGTATCTTACTCAGGATTCTTACTAACTTGGGAATAAGGGGTGTGGTCTATGATTGGTTTTATAACTATTTATTAAAGTGTGTAGCAGATGTATGTTCAGGCTTCAAAAATATCGCTTGTTGAGTTCCCCAAGGTTCTATCCTGGGGTCAACTCTTTTTTTGATTTACATTAATTCAGTTGCAAAATTAAAACTGCATGGACTAGTAAAGTTGTATGCTGATGACACAACTTTAGTATACTTTAAAAAGAAAAAAGGGGAAATTGTATACTTAATTAAAATCTCAAAAATAATATCTTGGTTAAACTCTCACAAGCTATCTGTTAACAAAGAAAGATCTTTATATATGTTTATTTCTAAAAGAAATTATAATTACAACCAGCCCATTCAAGTCTTCAATCTCAATTTACAATATAAATCTGAAATAAAATATCTGGCCTGATAATTGTTGAAACACTCTCCTGGGGTGCTCATGTTAATTCTATTCGTAAAAAAAATTCTATATGAGTTTGTTATATAGAATTAGCTACATTTTGTCTCAAAAAATGGGAAAACTTATATTTCGTGCATATTTACAGTCATTTGCATTATTTAGCCTCAGTATGGGAAACATCAAAGAACATAGTCTTACTACTGTTGCAATCTATCCAAAATTAAGCACTGAAAAATGTATTTAGACTTTCCTTAAAATATCCCTTCTTAGAGTTATATAAAAACTATAAAATGTTTAACATCGAAAATATTTACAAAATCCAAATCTGTATATACATTCATCGTATTAAAAATAAATCTAAACACTCAGTTACAATATTAAAGGTGAATAATGAGATTCATCATCATTATACAAGAATAGACTCAAATATATATATTCCTCAAATAAGAAGTACTTACAGGTTTAAATGTATTTGTCATAAAGGGCTTAAAGAATATAATTGCTTATCCATTACTTTCAATGTAGGGAATTAAATCGTATAAGGCAAAACTTAAACAATTTGTTTTCTCTCAATTGCAAATTACCTAACTTTGATTTTAAAAACACTATTATGTTTAACTTGTGATGATCGTTAGTTTATATTAAATTTGCATCTCTTCTTCTAATTTGTAAGATAGTTTTATTATAAAAAGAAATTAATTACTATAATAGTATGATAGCTTATCTAGATGTTAACTAAGTTTTCTATTGTGCAGATTCCTAGCATAAGTTCCTCTGTAATCTTCTTGGAATCAGTAAAAGCTTTTCAAAATCAAATAATTGTTATTTAGATCAAATTTCATATTGGATTTTTTTATTATTATTGAATGTATTAATTTGCTGATTTTTGATTTATATAATCGTTCAATATCCGAATACCCTTATGATTTAAATACATTTGTTGTTGATTCTAAAAAAGGTACATTTTATGACTTTGTCTTGTAACTTTTGTAAAGGATTAATAACTGACAAACATGCATTTTAAATATTTTAGCAGATTATAATTTCTAACTTTAAATAAATTTCATTATTGGAGAAATATTACTCCCTAGGTGATGAAAATGTGTTTTCCAATTTAAATGTTCAACAATATATATATGTCTAAAAAATCGAGAGAATATTTTATGTTTTGCACATTAAATATCAATTGTGATTGTGATGTAATTTTCACTGAGTCTTATTAATACACGAAAAAGAGGATATATCAAAATTAAGAGTCAATTAAAAAAATTGGGACCATGGTAATATTTTATTTAAATCATTACAAATATCATTATGAATTTGGTTGCTATCATTACCAAAGTTTCATCCATGAATAACTTAATATTTCCCTTTAATTTTATTTTTGACATTGAGTTAATAAATATCAGAAAAAGAAGTGGGCCCAAAATTGAACCTTATGGAACTCAACAGGTTATATATATTTACACTGACTTGAATAACTTTGGATGCAGTTATAAATTTTTCTTCTTATGCCCATATTTTATAAATATTGTAACAAAATATTGTGATTGACAGTGTCAAATACCTTACATAAATCCAGAGATACCAAGCAACAATTTCTGTTGTTATCAACAGTATTTTGAATATCAGTAACTTATGGAACTCAACAGGTTATATATATTTACACTGACTTGAATAACTTTGGATGCAGTTATAAATTTTTCTTCTCATGCCCATATTTTATAAATATTGTAACAAAATATTGTGATTGACAGTGTCAAATACCTTACATAAATCCAGAGATACCAGGCAACATTTTCTGTTGTTATCAACAGTATTTTGAATATCAGTAACTGCAATTTCAGTATCTCGAGATTTATGAAAGCCATATTTAAACACAATTTTTTGTTTTCAAAAAATTTTGTGAGATTTGTGTACAATTTTTTCTATCACTTTTGAAATAGTTGATAGCACTGAAATCGAACTATAATTGTTAACATTATTTTTTTCCCTGATCTATATACTGGCAAAACTTTAGCAATTTCCAATTTTTCTGGAAAAATACCTGTCCTTAGAGAAATTTTGATAAGGTAAAGCAAAATTGGAATAACTTCATTTTTAACATTTTGTATAACTTTAATTGTCTACTATGTCTTCAATGTCCTCAGTAGAAATTTTTTGTGAAAATATATTGTAAGTTTTTTATAATTATACCGTTTATAGGAAATTCTTTTAAATCTTGGTAATTTCTGTTGATTTTTTATAGGAACATCTATCACATGTATTTTCTGACCACCATGTTGACTTATTGTTAAATTTACCTGGATATCTTTTGAGGGATTACTTAATATGTGGTCAATCAAAGATGCACTATGACTTGTCTCCCTTGTGTTAATGTTGTTTGTATGATAGATATCTTAAACTCTGGTGGCAATTTTATCATTTTGAAGAATATTGATGTTTATGTCTCCTATAATGACACTTTCATGTTAAAAAATGTACCATAGAACGAAAGCTTTCAGGGGATTAGACCGTGTCAAAATGGAATCACTTTCCGACGTTTCGCCTTCGATTGCATCTTCAGGGATCTTTACTTCACGAGATCGGAACACTGGATGAGTTCGGAGAGACCTAGGTCTTCTTTTCAGATGCTCTCGTCTTTGTTAAATGGGCACAGAGTAAGCAGTATCGATGCTTACAATTTCAACATCTAAGCATATTTATAGTAACATTTAGAACAGTTTTGCTTATTTTTTTGCGGACTTGTATTTTTATTATTTGAAACTCCTGCATCTTTTAAGTCTTGAGTTGATATAGTGAACTTTGATAAAAATTATTCCAATTTTGTATCTTTAGGATATTTTAATGGCAAGTAAATACTTTGATTGTCATTTTCTTCTGTCACGTCTAAAGTTTGGTTCACATTTTTTGCCTCTTTTGAAGGTGACGCTTTGCTTTTTCTTTTACTCTTCATTATTTTCAGACTGCTGCATCTTCCAAGAGAAATCGTATGTTCCTGCTATTCTAGATCTTTACAAATACTACTAAAACTTTTTGGTAATGATAATTTTAAAATAATGTGGAGACCACAGAGGACAAGCATACTCAATAATAGACCTTACATAAGAACAGTATAACATTTTAAAACAATTAATATTATTAAAATCAGTAGGTGTGAACTGCACAAAACTCAAGAGCTTTAACTCTTTATTTACAATAACTTCAATATTTATTTATTATCATTGTAACAAATCTATATGATAAATTGCAATAGTTTTTTTAGAAATATTTATAATCAACAATAAAAGTTATGATACGATCTGGGATCGAACCCGCACCTCTGGATCTCTAGCCCATTGCTCTAACCAATTGCGCTATTGTACCACTGATAAGCAGTTCGTTAGAATTTGTACATATTCAAACTCACGAGTATCATCATAACCATTCTTGATCCTGCCAAATATTCTAACCTTATGGCGCGGCGTTCCTGACTGGACGTTAAATCTGACATCACTATTAGGCACCGTCCATATTAGTAAATTTATAATTTTACTAATGTTTAATAAATTGTTTAACGACGCGCCATAAGGTTAGAATATTTGACAGGATCAATAATGGTTATGATACTGGTGGGTTTGAATATGTGCAAGTTCTAACAAATTACTTATCAGTTGTACAATAGCGCAAGTGGTTAGAGCAATGGACTGGAGATCCAGAGGTGCGGCTTCGATCGCCGCTCGTACCATAACTTTTGCTCTTGATTATAAATATTTCTAAAAAAATATTTCACAGTTTAAAAACAAACTGATAAAATACTTCTATTCAGATACAATAGTGTTACGGAATAAAATTAATAGTATGAATAGTACACATCTTAGAAGTAAAAATACAAAAAAAAATAAATAACAAATGTCAAATAATAAAATAGACGGATTCACAGCAGTAAAAAAAGTTGTTAATACAAAAAATACAAAATACATAAGCTACACTATGCAACAAAAATAAAAACAGATTATGTTTTACAGTTACCTTAGACAGAGTTAAGTGTGAAAAACATTAAAATAGGTGAAGTACTTGTGAAGGGAGTAAAAATATTTCTCAATTAAAAAGTTCTTTAATTCCTGTTTGAACATTTTTGAGCCGAGCTGTGTGATTTCTGGAGAAAGAACATTATAAGTTATGACTTTTATTGAATTCTTGCGTGATTTTATCAGTCTGAATTTATTTCACTCAATAAGTTTTGAGGAACGTGTATTGTAAGAATGTATGTCAAAATGAGTTTGGTATACATTTTTATTATTATGTACTTCGAGGGCCTGATAAAAGAAATATAAAGAAGGTACCATTAGTACTTCTACAATGATCCCTTGGACCAGCACTGCACAAAACTCTGATAACCCTCTTCTGAGCCCTAAAGACCCTGATCAAGCCCATTGAATGTATTCTGTATACACCAGATTGAATGGAAAAGTGCAAAATAAGCGATTTTCAGTGCAGAAGGAGAGACATTTCGCTTAAGCTGCCTTAGCATGAAAGTAATGCTTGATAACTTTTTGCACAATATGGAGGTGTAAGCTTCCCATGTCAGAGATCCATCCAGCGTTGTACCTAGCATTCCAACAGGATTCTGATTGGAAGTTGCACATACAGAAGATAAAAGGGTTTTAGATTTGTTGGGATTAGATTTTAAAAAGTTTGAAGTGAACTAAGTTTCTGCTTTTTTTTATTGCAGTTGCACATACAGAAGATAAAAGGGTTTTAGATTTGTTGGGATTAGATTTTGAAAAGTTTGAAGTGAACTAAGTTTCTGCTTTTTTTTATTGCAATATCGATATTTCTGGAAATATCATCATCCTTCGGGCAAGAAACAAAAATTATGGCGTCATCAGCAAATAATGTACAATTAAAAGGATCCATGAATTTGAAAAAATCTTTAACATAAATAATAAACAGTAATAGTCCCAATACTGAGCTATGCTGAACACAAAGTCACAACGAACATTTCCAACCTCAACGCACTGTCTGCGCCCCCTCAGGTAAGATCGCAAAAGAGACAAGTGTTGACCAGCGTTGCCATACCGCTCCAACTTACTAATAAAAGTTCATGTTTGACGCAGTCGCCTTTGTGAGATCGCATAGCGTAGCTGCGCACCGATCATCCGGCTCAAAGCACTCAACCACTCCATTCACAATCCTAGAAACAGCCTTAACAGTTGATTTGTCTTTCCTGAAACCAAACTGGTGCTGGTTAAGAAGATTATTAGTTTCAAAGAAGGTCTCGGTTCTGTCCTTTAATGTTGTTTTAAAAACGTTCCCGAAATACGGTACCAGAGAAATTAGTCGGTAATTATTAGGGACATCAAAGTCGCCAGACTTTAATAATATCCTTAGCAACCCTGAAATAATCAGGAAAGACATCAGACTGCATACACTTATTATAAAGTCGCGAAAGCGGAGCACTAACAATATCCACCACAGCCCGCGGGTATTAATATTATAAATATCGGTAGCCGCTGAGTTAAGATCGTATCGCAGTAGCAACCTCGGAGGCAGTCACTATATTCAAAGAAAATGATCCATCATTCACCTCTATTAATGAAGAAAAATCACGTGTTCATCGCACACACTTGGCAATGTCGTTATGAAGCAATGTTAGCAAAGTAGACGTTAAAATCATGCGGAGTAATATTGGGCTTTATGTAGATAGACTTAGATGTATTTCGCTTAGAATTTATTAAGCGCCAAGTAGATCGCATAGAATTGTCGGATTTCAAAATAACACCCTCATATGCTCGACTGTTTGTCTAAATTAAAGATCTATAGTAGTAGTCCCTTCTTAATCTTCTGTAAACCCTTGTAGATTCCTGGAATTGCCCACTATCAACAAACAATTTCACAGCATTTAGAACTTCCCTTAGTCTTCGAAGCTCCGAGGTAAACCATTTGACAGGACCATATTTGCCAGGATTATGAATTTTCTTGATTGGAAAATGATGTTGATATCTCAAAAGCTTGTTTTTCAACATCATGATTATTAATATTATTTACAAAAGTTTAATAGATAATGCCGATTATATCATCTCCTTAAGATTGTTTTTTTGCTAGCATGCCCAATTAGGAAAGTTACCAATAGTATCCCTCTGTGATAAGATAAACACAGTCCAACCACTGACATCTCCAAAAGGCTCAAATGAACATTTGAGAGTCGATTGTCGATGCAAGTCGAAAGAGCAGCAGAAATGCGGGTTGGTTCTAATACAGTTGCATCTAGACCTTATGAGGTCGTCACTGAGTTTTAATCAGCAAGGTATTCAGAAGACTCCAAAAAATTGATATTATAATCACCAACTAACACAATTATCTTAAATTTAGAAAATACAAAGAAGCATGGTCTGTAGAGTGTAATAATAACAAGGCTGGGTGCCTTGATACAGCATAAAATTCAGCATCAAGCGCTACAGAAAAATTGTTGAATCAGTTGGGCTCACAAGGAAGATTAGACTTTACAAAAATGGCCACACCTATGTGTATACTTTTCAATAGATCTTGGTGGTTTATGGTTATTAAAACTTTTATCTCTATACACCAAGATTCTTTGTAACTGTTAATCACTAAACTAGAATTACTTATGACATAGTCATAATCAGTGACATTGTTCATCACTTTACATTTTCCTAATTAAAAGTCAAGCCATTTAAGTGGAAGATATTCCTCCTTTATTTACATACAATCATTTACAAAGCGAAGTAAACCTAATCTCAAACTGTGTCGTAATATTTTTTGCCGAAACGTATTTTCAGTGAAAGTCATATGTATATTTTTCTCGACATAAATTATACATTATTGCAGGACGACGAGAAACGCGTAGCTCTTTGGATGTCTTTAGAGGAGTGAGTTCTTGAACTGAAAAATAATAAAAAATAATAAAAAGCTGAAAATTTTCTGCCCGCCTTGCAATAGCCATTTACAACTGTTGCTTGAAGAAGCAAACACACTCTGGAAATATCTTGCTGGCATTGAAGCAAAAGTGGGTGCGGTAAATAAAAATGTAAAATCGCTTATAACAAAAACTGCCCATGAAAAGATCAATTGTGTTTATTTACATGATCGTATTTTCGTAGTTTTACATTCTTTTAACAAAGGAGCGATGTTTTCTGTTTTTTTTATCGCCTTTATGAAAAACAAAAACTAAATAATACATCTGGAAAAAAAGAAGAACCTTTTTTATGTACCTTTTTTGCTCTTTCATGTTGTCACTTTCATCGGCTCATTTCCACTATAGGCAATAGAGATTTTTTCAAGACAAAAATACAAGCTGGAATCCATCATTTGAAAAATAGTTTGTAGGTATTTCGTTTTTTGCGTATAAAATGAAAAATATTCGAGCTATTCTAGTCGATCGGATGATTAGTTTCGAAGAAAACCCCGACAAACGGGAAAATTCAAAGTTTTTTCAAAAATTCATACCTTTGCCGTTTTTTAAGTTTTATTTGTTCTGGGAAATAGTAGTCTATGGATGAGAACTTTATGCTGCGAAACTGGTAAAAAAATGCTTACAAACATGACTGAAAACGGTCGAGCGCGTGAAAGCATTTCTGGGACAGTATGTCAGATGAGGGGAGTCATATAGATAGTAATAGAAAGGCGCCGCGCGCAAATTATTAATCTTAACATTGAATTTTCTCAGCAACTACTGAAGCTATCATAATTGTTTTTTGTTCTGAGGTAACTCAGAGAAAACCGATTTTCGACTCAAATTCTTTCAAAAATCCATTGAACAGCTGCTATTGAATGTTCTTTGCTACATTTCATTATATTATTATGCATTTGATAAGGAATTGTGAAATAGGTGAAAAGTCCTTGCAAGTATGAGGGCTGATTAAACAAATGCATTATTTTTTCTCAACGTCTACGATAAATGTCCTAATTTCAGTACAATCGGAAAATATGCCTCGAAATGCGATGATTTTATTTAAAGTCCAAGGTCATATCGAGCCCCAAGCAAAGACAAGAAATTTTCCGAATTCAGATCTCAGGCCCCAGGAAAGGCGCTAAATATGCAAAGAGCTCTAAACTACGTCTTAGCGTTAGATCAATATGGCAAAAAGTAGATGAATTTTGAATTTTTTCAAAATAGATTTCGATTTTCTGTTTTACTGAACATTTCAAATAAAAAAGAAGTAGTAGGTTGTCCGAAAATAGAACAATTTAATGTAAGTTCATTTTGTTTGTAGAAATTATACTATACATGGTGGCACTGTAACAGTGGCGGCTTGTCATAAGGGACCGAAGGGCAAATATTCCGACCCCTGAAAATATTATTTTTTTTTAAATAGTTTTAATTTCAATAATTTTCGGATCAAATGACTAAACAATAATGCATAAATTATTTCTTTTATCTAAAAAAACACGCGTCGTACCTATTATTCCTAGAACAACAGATAAACTCTCCGTCTGCCGCCGTGGTCGACTGTCCGACTGTCCGAGCACATCGCTAAACGGCCCTGCTGGAATATATTGGAAATTATTACTCGAGGTCACGCTGTGCATGCAGAAATCACTGTGAAAATTCGTATAAACTGGGCCGCCTGATTGAGCGGCTCGGTAAGGTTTTGCATATTTTATTTTAGTAAGATGTTGGCGTTTCGCGTAATTGCATCGCGGCGGGTCGGTACACATAAGTTGAACATTTTGCGAGTTTTTTAAAGTTTAATTAATTTAATTAAATACCTAGGTATAGTGTATCTAAAGTCAATTGAGACGACATAAAAACTAAAAATCCGTCAACAGTCGGCGATTTCTATGTGAAGCATGGGCGGCGTGATAGAAATTTAAACTGTAAACCGATTAACTGAATAAAAATAAATTTATTTGATATTCGTGGTGGAGTAAATTGAGCGTACACCAAATTTTCCGCTATCTCAATTGACTTTAGATACACTTTACCTATTGTTTTCAATTCGTTCGAGGCAAAAATGAATAAAATAAACAGTCTATTAGTGAAACCTTTTTTACTACTAGATCAAGGAGCTTGGAAGACCTCTCCCCGATTTAGATCTAACCAAAACGCAGAAGGCTTCCACCTCTAGTTCATCAAGCTTCAAAGGCCGTGTAAGGAAGTTTAATCGAAATATGTATTCGGCTTTGGCTTATAGACAAAATATCAATCAACAATCAAGTTGATAAAAACAGATTAGAATTGGCATTGAGAGGTCATGATGAAACCGAAGAAGCCGGAAATAAAGGAGTGTTCCGAGAATTGATAGATTTTAGTTCTTAACTGTATAGAGATTTAAAGGAACATTTCAACAAAGCAACAGCATTTAAAGGGACCTCTAAGATGATACAGAATGAATTATTGGACTGCATGATTAGCGTTTACCATGAAGAAGTGACTAAAGAAATTAAAAAAGCGAATTTTGTAGCGGTAATAGCCAACGAAACTACCGATGTCGCCAACGAATTTCAATTAGTAAGCCAATATTTTTATAGTATCAAGACAAGCAAGAAAAATTGTTTTAATGTAAATTAAATCCTCATGTACATCTTCTTGGCGCAAAACGTTTTGTGCTTCTTGTATACAATGTGAGTATTCCACATTAAATTGGTTGATTATGTTTTTTATTGCCTCGAAATGTTCTGCGTAATAAATGGCAACGTTTATCCAAGTTCTTCATCTAGTTACAATTGGTGATGGGGGCGGGGGTATGGTTCCTGCAGTTTCCCTAAATTTTTCTACCCGAGTCGGAGCTTTTAGGAATACTTTCTTCACCGAGGAAATCAGATCGTTCACTCGTGGATAAAAAGCACGAACTTATTGTACATCTCGATGAAGTCCGTGGGCAAGACATTTGGCATGTATCATTTTAGGATAAAATATTTGTAGACCACTCATTGCTTTACACATGTACGGAGCAGCATCTGTAATTGCCACTAACATTCTATCATATTTAATACTACCGGGCCGTAAAAGAGTGAGAGAGTCGTTGAAAAATCCAGCAACAGTTGAATGATTTACTTTGTCTACGGTCTTCATTGTAAGTAAATATGATTTATCCCTTTTTGCTTCTACACCCAACATACCAAAAACAAAATTAGCAACACATTCTGTTCCACATCAGTTGGTTCATCTAGTGACACCCATATACTTTTATCCTCTACTTTTTCCCGCAATTCGGTTAACTGTCTTATTGTACAAATCTGGAACATAGTTTTTCCTTAACGTGGATTCATGTGGAATTGATGTCTTTGTATACTGCTCTAAAATGACTTCAGGGCAGGATTACTTAATTTATTCAGTGGAATATCCGCACTAATGAACGTCTTGCACAAATCCTTAATGAACTTTGATCGGTTGGGTCCCTGTCCTGGTGAAAGTTCTGTAGTAATTAAAACTTGTTTCTGAGCACACTTTACTTTTTTGGATCCGATGCTTTGTAGTTCCTATATGTTGTGTCACTTTGTAATTTCTTGTTCGCAGTAACAGGTACATCACAATATTTACAAAACAGCTCAAAACCATCAGTCCTAAAACCAGGAAAATCTTTCACGAATTGATTTAATACCGCACTTAATGAACGCTTTTCTTTCGGCATATTGGAGAATGTTCATGCCACAATGTGTAAACTAAACTGAATTGTAAAACTATTTCTAACATTCTTAAAACGTGCGTATTTATGATTGTAAATCCGTGGTAAATCCATAGTTTTTAAAGCACAGATGTTGTATTGGGTAACTATAACAATTTTAAGAAATGATGGGTAAAACCCTTGGCCTGCCAGCAACTAGAGATTTTTTATTATTTTGTAATTATGGATTATATTTGAAATACATCAAATTTGTCTTGGGAAATAAAACTATATTCAAAAAAATTAGAATAAATGCATTTTTTCCTGTAATAAATGCAATAAATCGCCAAAATATGCATTTGCACATGCTTTCATGCAAATGCGTATTCCTAAGCTTAATCATCACAAACGAGATGAAGTTTTCATTATCAGGGAATTAATACAGTTTATGAATACCGAAATGAGCTGATACACGTTATGGATATTTTAGAGAACGACAAAAATATTAAATTGTAATCAACGATTGAACAAGCTGGTGAGTGTAAACTTGTGTAAAAGATTGCAGAACAAAGATTTTATATTTTCGTTGACAGTTTTTCATAAAATCATGCCACATGTCGAAATCATTTTTAAGCAACTGCAGATGATTAATACCGACCCTATCAAGGCTAAACAAGATCTACAAAACTTTGAAAACGCAATGCAAAAAGTTCGTGATGAAATGGACGCAATTATTGACCAAATAGACTTGGAGAGCTTTTAGAAAACGAAGATGAAAATGTTCCTCAAAAAGACGACGTTACCCTCCTTCCGATCTATCTATTTGAACAAATAACAAAATTGAAGCCTTGGAAGTTTGCGATTCCATAATACAACAGATTAAGGCTCGGTTTACTTTTACAGGACATCTGACAGCTACCACATTATTTATGAAACAACATTTTATCTAATACCAAAAAAAATTCCCCGACAAATTGCTCTCTGATACAGTTAAGTTATATCCATTTCTAGAGAAAAATCGTCTAAAAACAGAACTGCAAATACTTTATAAAAGAAGAATTTGAAACCATTTCTGAAGCCGTTTTTCTTTTATCGTTGGTTTCACAGGAAGATATGAGGTGCACTTTTCAAGAAACTATTAAGTTTTTGTGACAACACCTATGTCAACATCTGAAGCTGAAAGATGCTTCTCTATGTTAAAAAGACTAAAAACTTTTTTGCGCAACTCTATGAAAGAAGAAAGACTAAGTGAGACTAGATTTCAAATACCGCAGTTCAGTGTAAAATATTCTTCCTTTTACTGTATATAGTTTTGGAGTGTATTACTTATTCATTACGACTAATTAATCTGGTAAATTTTTATCGAGGTTTTTATGTTGTTTATTACTTTGTAAAAATGTTATATATACACACGTTAGCGCATAAGTAGAAATATCTAAAAAAATTCACCCCAACACAAGAATAGAAGAATCGATTGGATTTACAAACATATATGTAACTAGACATAAAAGGCGAATAAATTATCTCAAGGAACTCAAGATTATTATTAAATTTTTTATAATGTTTAATTTTGTATTAATTAGCAGTTTTAAGTTAGCTTTCGACAAAGACACAGTGTGTCGAAACAGCTGTCAAGCTGAAATAAATTAGTGGAAATTAATAAACTAAACGTGTTTATTTTGTATACTAGTGTATAATGAATTTCCATCAAGTAACGGCTACATCGATAAGAAATTTAGCAAGTAGTATAAATGGTATATAATGGATGTAACTAGTAATTTTTTCTATTAAAAAAAACAAAAAGGTAAAAAAATTAGTCCTTTTGGGCGTGGCACCCCGAAAAAATTTCGCCTGCGGCGCTATTTACCTTCTAGTACGCCGCCAAACTCAAATCCCACGAGCCGCCACTGTAGTAATACTAAATAGTCCTCATAATGACTGTTTTGAAAGAAAGAATATAACAGATTTTTCTGTACAGCTATCAAAACATTTTACTGTACTTGTTTTGAGTCCAAACCTCTCAGATCGTTTTGGGGTGTGTATTTCTTCTTGAATGTGCTAGCCTAGTATGGTCTCCCTTCTACAGGTGCCATTCTGACAATATTGAAAAAGTGCAAATCGCTTTCTTAGGTATGGTGCTTTTGAAGAAAACATTCTAATGGAAAACTATCACAAAATTGATAAGTTAACTTTGCTAAATTTGGTTACTCTAAAAAAATAGCAGTGTTATGTTGATCTTTGCTTGGTTTATAAAATAATTTTTGCTTTAACGAATTGTGATGACTTTTATCTTATTAGACTCAATGTCCCTATTCGGAACTTTAGAATCTATAATTTGTTCTATATTAACCATCATAGTACCAATTATGACAATATCAACTCATTGATAGAACTTTTCGCCTGCTTAACAATAATTTTAGACATCTAAATATTTAGATGTCTGTTAGTTTTAAAAGAAAAGCTCTAAATATGATAAGCCAAGTTCTAATTGTCTTTTATTAGAATATTTATTAATGTTCCGCCATTAATTTAAGTTTTGCGTATATTTTGTTATTGTATTGTAAAAATGGAGTCTTCCCTTAATTTAATAAGTAAATAAATAAACAGCCATGCTAGAGGGGTGAATGCTCTATATAAGGTCTAATATGAATGTAGTTAAAGAGTGTATACTTGTACCAATCTTACAGTTAAGGATAGTGTTTAAAAATCTATTGAAAACGTTTCTGGAATTCAAAATAATGTACTTTCATTATATTTGGGGGTAGATTAAATTTTGCTTATATTGTGTATAAAATGCATTTTATATAAAAACTAATGATAAGTAATTGCACAAGATTCTAAGAAATTACAGTCTTCATGGTTCAGCACTGTTAAATACTGCTTGTAGGAATGGCTTATTTTTGTTTAAATATTACTGTTAGAAATTTTAATTGGATATATTTTTTTGAATATAGAATTGAATGTAATTAATCTATTATCAATATATAGGGAAAGGGGATATGTCATCTGATGAAGATGACGCCAGTACAGCTGTTCATCGATTTTCGAAACCAGATAATGTAAAGAAAGTCTTGGAGTCGGGCGCAATTCCAGATGCCGCAATGATTCATGCAGCTAGAAAAAAGAGACAGAGAGCAAGAGAAATGGGAGATTTTATTCCCGTTGATGATGAAGAGCCAGAAGATACAGGTTAGTCTGTGTTTTATTTTTGTAGACATCAAAATTTCTTTTGAATGTATTGGCATACGCAGACATGAATCGAAATACTTTGTGAGGTAATTTAATGTTTCTCTGATGCTTTTCTGTTCAAAATTAATTTGTGACTCTTTTATTGTGATCAGATGGGACATCATCTGTGACCCTTTTATTGTGATCAAATGGGACATTTCGTACTAAATACGGTCGCTGATTGGCGTGTCCCACTTGTTCAGAAGACAATACATTACCGAATTTTCTTTGCATCTCTAAACCAAATTTGAACGACTAAGACAAAATATTTTCTGCTGTTCATAGCAAGATCAGGGACTGGGAGGGGGTACTTATCACTGTTCAAATTCCCCTCAACTATGTATTATACTTATTATTATACATATTTTTAGTATTTGGTTATGGAATCCCTACAATATTACTTAAATATAATATATAATTAAAATATCTTTCATTTCACATCATCTTTAAATATGTTGGCCTGGCAAAGTTGCACAAAGCATTCAACTAAGCATTAGCTAATCAGACAGCTCAGAGTGTAACAGGCCACATAAGACTGTCAATGTCAAAAATGATTCTAAATGTCAGTTAAATTTATTATGTGATTAAAAGTTTTGTGCAACCGGCTATTACACCCTGTTATATTATTGTATTTGATAGGTCGTCTTGTAAGAGATGACGATAATGAAGGAAGCGATGAAGAGAGAATTGACATGGATATTAACTTAGCAAAGCGGGACCAGGAAAGAAGAAGAGAACAATTTATGTCAGCTCAGGACTCAGATCATGAACTTGATGAATGGGAAGATCAGCAAATTAGAAAGGGTGTAACAGGTAACAAGTTTTTATTAAATTGCCTTTTAAGGCAAGACTTACAAGAAAGGCTAGTATGTATTTATGAGGGGGGCTCAAAAGGGGCAAATGCTTTCCCCCAGAGTGAAATTTTTTATACGAAAAAGTAATTTGAAAACTAATTTTCTTGCAGTTATTACAACTTTTTTTATTTCTTGGTAATGGATTATGGATTTTGTATTACCACGTTTTTAATAGCTCACAACTTTTTTTTTAGTCTAATTAATTTTATGAAGATGTTATATAATAGTAATTTATTGATCTTTAAAAATACAAGTACAGGAATTAGTCATACAGATTCAAAAAGAAAACAATTCTCAGTCTAACAATTTAAAAACATTTAAATGTTAAAATTTCAAGTAAGTTAAAACAAGTAAATCACACCAAAAACAAAAATGCAAATCAAAAATAAAAATGTGCATGTGTGTTGAACTATGAATCTAGCCTAAATTGTAGAATCATTGATATTAACAAAGAAAATTCTCTACATCTTTACAAGGGAATAATATTCTTTAAAACTATAGTTTCAGTATTCAGTTAACATGTTTTGTATTTTCGTTTTAAAATCTTTAAAATCTAAATTTTTAATTTCTAGAGATAGAGCATTGTGGAATGTTACTTTTTCCTTTTGTTAATACTATATTGAGGTAATACCAAATCATTTTTATTTCTGGTATCATGCTGATGTATTTCTTCCGCCACAGCATGCCTAGAAATATTTCTTTTGACTAAAACTAATTTATTGCATATTATTATACTATAAAGTGTTTAATTTAAAAAAAAAAAAATATTTACAAAAGACATCTGATTTTAAATTTACTATAGATCTTATTGCCATTTCTTGAAATAACAAAATATTTTATAGGTTGATTTTAGATACACTACCTCATGCAGATAATCTATATCGCATTACAGAGTAATATATAGTGACCGACGACATAAATTGTTAATATGTTCATTGCATGACATATTTACATCTATAAGGACACCCAAAAATTTTCATCTTGTTTTTTACTGCATCTGCATTTAAAAATCCTAAATTTGGTTTTGCTTTCATTTAAAACAAGTTTATTTGACATAAAGCAATTCTTAGCCGTGCAACTATGCTCTCCAGAACCAGTGAATTATTCTCTCTATTTGCAACTGTCATCCAAAATGTTGCATCATCAGGATATAATATACTTCTATCATTATTATCACACATATTAGGCAAGTTATTTATATATAGAAGGAGAAGGAGAGGGTTCGGGACTGACCCCTGTGGAACACGCATTTCAACCAACATTGGATCACTTTTTAATTTTTCAGAAAATACAATTTGGTACCGATCAGTCGAATAAGATTTCGAAACCTTATCTCTAACACCATCAAACTGAATATTTTCCCACAAAATATTTCTGAACACACATGTAAAAGCGGCACTTCAGTCACTAAGTTGTGGAAATACCCATCCTAAATCCATACTGCTGGGTAACAATAATTTTATTTTTATAAGTATGACACAGGTTGTTCAACAATAGGGGTTTCAATAATCTTTGGAACTACAGGCAATACAGACACCTGACGAAATTTTTCAGGAAGGCTTTTGTCACCATTTTTATATATGGGAGAAATTTTGCCAACTTTAAATTCTGATAGAAAACAGCCCTCCTCAAAACAAGCGTTTACAATACTCACCAATTGTTCCAACAGACACTCTAAAGCTAAAAGCACTAACACCATATACATCTTTAATTTTCTTATTTTTAATCTGTCTGATTATTACCCGAATATCATAAATATCATCAGGTTTGAAGAACATTGGACCAACTTGACACTATTCAAATAAGTCTTAAAATCTCATGGCATGGAGGTAAACTATATACAGTGTGTCCGAAATTGGTTATGACAGTATTGGGATCTCGGAAACCGTGATAGTTACAAAAACGTTTAAATGGAGAAAGTTTTAGACAATTATGTTTGTAATTTAACGCCGTTTTGCTCGCGATTCTATCTTTTTTAGTTTTTGAGATATTTTGAAAAAACCAAAAAACTGCATTTTCGAAAAAGTCCTATAATTTATTTATTTATGAAAATTTTCAAAATCTGTAAGGACATTATTAAGGCAACTTTTTACGTAGAGTGCACCTATTAAGTCAGATTTTTACATACGACGTTTCGATTTTCTAGAACCATCATCAATTTTGTTTTTTCTTATGGCCGCTGTGTTCGATTTTAACAGTTTTGAAAAGAGTATTTCTTTAGCTGTTCAACGGTGTATCACACTTTGTAATTAGGTTATTACTAAAGGTGCAAAAAGTGCGTAGAGAAAATATTTAAACGTTTTTTGGAAAAAAATTAGTAAAAACTACTCGATAACATTGCACAATGTTCACAAATGTTCAAATGACCAGCCGCAGATAACACTAACATCTTTGCTCAAGTAGGCTTTGGTTTTGAAATAATAGAATGCTTTTAATCTGTCAAAAATGCAACGTTTAAGTTTTATTTAACATTCATCGCTGTTTTAATAAGGATTACAATGGCGTTAAACTTTTCTAATGAAGAAATGTTTGATATGTTAGTGTGTTATATTAAAAATGAAAGAAATGCAAACATGGCCATGGATGTGTATTTTGACACGTACCCCGAAAGACGGCAGCCTGGCAGAACTTATTTTCAAACGCTGGTTAGAAACTTGCTTGAGTTTGACAGTTTTAATAAGATTCGCACAAAGAAGTATGCAAAAGACAACGAGCAACGCAATAGGCAAATCCTAGGATATTTTAATGAAAATCCGACTTCATCTACAAGAAGAAGCGAAACAGAACTTCAAATTCAAGGACTTCAAGCAGGTGATTTCGAAAGAAGAATTGTTTTTTGTAATTGGTATATCAATAGATGTCGAGAAAATCCCGCTTTTTGCAATAAAGTCATTTGGTCAGATGAGACTCATTTTACAAACTGTGGCATTTTTAATAAAAAAAATCACCATTATTGGGCTATTGAAAATCCGCAACTACGCGATCCACGCAGGCTGCAAGAGCGATTTGGTTTTAATGTGTGGTGCGGGATGCTTGGTAAGATAAACATAGTCTAATTGAATTGCTTATAATTCAATATTTTCCATTACTTTTTAGGAAATCGTCTCATTGGTCCCTTTATTTTTGATCAGACACTGACAGGCCCAAGATACCTTGCCATGTTACAGAATCAAATAGTTCCTGCCATTCGAGAAGCTGTGCCAGAATGATCAGTTTAATAGCTTGTGGTTTCAGCAAGACGGTTGTCCTGCACATAACAGCAGGGATGTACAAACCTTTTTAACAACAACTTTTGGTGAAAACGTAATATCCAACAGTGGTCCTGTCCGCTGGCCAGCTAGATCCCCGGATATCACGCCGTTGGATTTTTATTTATGGGGATGTGCGAAAAATGAAATATACGAATTTGACCCCCCAGAAAATAGGCAAGTTCTTGAGCAGCGAAGCCGAAATATTCTAGTAAATATAAATAGAAATACCATTCAACGGGTAATCAGAACAGTTGAAAGGAAATGCGGACACTGCATAGAAAAAAACGGTCAACATTTTTAATCCTAGTATTATGTAGCATTTTTTTTATTAATTTTATTGAGTAGGTAGTTCATACTGATTTTCTGTTAATTCTTGTAAGGTTAGTACTTTTAAATCGCCATGAACGGTTGACTTCAGAATGTGAAGTTCTGTTTCAATTCTTCTTATGGAAAAAACCAGATGTTCATTAAAATATTCTAATATTTGCCTATTCCATTCCTTGCCTTACTTGCATACTTTCTGTTGCGATTCTTAAAATTGGCTAACCCTAGCAAGCTTCTAATCAGTGCAGCGCTTGAAAAGAAGTTCTGTCGACAGTCGTTCTTCGGGGTACATTATGTGCAGTGCACATAGTATTAATGTTACTGAGTAGAACTTACTGACTTTATGCAGAATTTAATGTCCAATTTAAAAATATTGCTATTTGAAACTATTAAATTTTAATTTATATCGATAATTCGAAAAAATGTTTAAACAGTCTTATTTCAAACGCAAAGCCTACTTGGGCAAAGATGTTAGTATTATATGCGGGTGGTAGTTTGAACATGTGTGAACATTGTGCACGAATCAATTATGTTATTAAGTAGTTTTTACTGATTTTTTGTAGAACTGGATGTTAAATTACAATATATTGCTATTTAACACTATTAATTTTTAACTTTTTACTTTGATAATTCCAAAAAACGTTTAAATATTTCCTCTACGCACTTTTTGCACCTTTAGTAATAACCTAATTACAAAGTGTGATACACCGTTGAAAAGCTAAAGAAATACTCTTTTCAAAACTGTTAAAATCGAACACAGCGGCCATAAGGAAAAACAAAATTGATGATGGTTCTAGAAAATCGAAACGTATGTAAAATCTGACTTAATAGGTGCACTCTACGTAAAAAGTTGCCTTAATAATGTTCTTACAGATTTTGAAAATTTTCATAAATAAATAAATTATAGGACTTTTTCGAAAATGCAGTTTTTTGGTTTTTTCAAAATATCTCAAAAACTAAAAAAGATAGAATCGCGAGCAAAACGGCGTTAAATTACAAACATAATTGTCTAAAACTTTCTCCATTTAAACGTTTTTGTAACTATCACGGTTTCCGAGATCCCAATACTGTCATAACCAATTTCGGACACACTGTATATGCAATATATTAGTGTAAAACAAGAAGCAAGGACAATATTTTTCTCCATTAAGCATATAGTTCATAATCATTTTTTAAGGAATATGCTCCATAACTTGTTTAGTGGTTAGGAATTAGGGAATTAAATTGATTTTCTTTTCTAGGCAAATATACCGACAGTTTGCATCTTTTGATTGTTTTTCTTTTATTTCATTAATTACTTAATTTTGTTTATGGCCGGGTTTATCCCATTTCTTAATTCGTAATTCTTATTCATAGTGGTATTTTAATTTTCAAGGTTAAAATAAATGTTAAATTTTAAGGCGGATTGTCTGTTGCAAGTTCTTATATGTATTCTTAAACTTATCGCTAAGGGGAGGACAAATGGTATGACTATTTAGCCAACACAATTGGTAGAATGCGCTAAAAATTAAGGATTAAAAAAAAAGAAATTGGGTAAATTATTTTAAAAATAGAGCCAAAAATTGAGAATAAACATATTACAGATTACAAATTGAGAATAAGAAATATGAATTAAGAAGTTGGATAAATCCAGCCTACCTCTGTAACAATGCTACTGTTTAACGTTAAAGACTTTTATAGGTTATAATTACCTGGGGTTGACTTGACTTGACTTTACTTTAGTGATTTTGGCTCTATTCCTGCTGGAATAATTTGCCAGCCCATTCTCTCAGCGTCCAGGATTTGGTCTGACTCTAAATCATGTCCTGGACCGTCCTTTCTGTTCCAAGTTATATCTTTCTTTGGCACTTGTGTGGATCTCTAGGTGACTGTAGGCGTTTTTGAGTGCTGTGTGTGGTTCTGTGTAGGTTTCTTCTTTCTTCTTGGCAGTGAATAGACTGTTAGTAATAGACCTTCTGAACAGTGGATTAACAATTATGGGATATGTATCACACACAGGAATGAGGTAATATTGGTGATTTTTTAGATATCTGTAATTAAAATATGGGTTATATGATTATTTAGTTAGTCATGACATCGCAGAACGAATAGAGTCAGCATTGTGGCTATACTTTCTGAAAACAATATTTGAAAGCCAAATAGTATTTGTACGATTATTTTGTGAGACTCCGATATCCGCCCAGACAGAGAGGCATGTGCATGCTCTTGTTTGGTGGTTAGCAGAGTCTGAAAATAGCAATGTAACTAAGTGACGACATATCAGCTCATAGCTTAATTTTGTTGGTGGCTAGGAAGTCGTTAATTAACTTTAATGTCTGTAAAGTTAGATTTGTGAGTATAGTAGCATATATGTATTCATAGGTGTTGGATGTTCCTTTTTTTGCAGTTCTTGGTATATATCTGTATTGGGTATCTGATTTATAGGACATTCTATAAATATATGGTTGAGGTCTTCTATTTGCCCACATTCGCTTTTGGGCGATTCTTTTACCCCTATTTTGTATAGGTGGTTGGCTGTCATACAATGGCCAGTTCCCATTCTAACCAGCGTTGTAATGTGTTTTCTATTTATGTATGGTTATTTTTTGTACCACTTTGTAGTGGAAAATTCTGGTTGGATTTTAGAATACCAGGATCCTTTTTTGTTAAGTGTTGACTTCCAATATTGAGCATGTTCTTTTTTAATATTTTCCTTAATAATAGGTGTTGTATGATTTTTATCTAGCTGTATGTCCTTAGCTATATTTAACGTTGTCTGCGGTATCGTTTCCTGTGATTCCTGAGTGACCCGGAATCCAGGCTATTTTAATGTTACTATTGTTTTCATTAGCATCTATTCAGAAATTGTTTTGTAGTAAGGGTTATGAGGTCATTATTAGAGTTAATATAGTTTCTATTAAGTTTTTGTAATGCACTTTGGGAATCTGTCAATATTAGGACGTCTTTAATATTTTTTTTTGAGTGAGTATATAATTCCTTCATAGATAGCAACCATCTCAGTCGAACATATGTCAAGTTGGTTAGAGAGTCTTGATGAGAAATTGTATATGTTTTGAGGACAGTGGACTCCATATCCCGTTCTACCATCTTTCCTTGAGCCATCCGTGTATATGTGAGTATAATCTTTAAATTTCTCTGTGCTTTTTTATGTTCAGCATATTCTTACTCAGTTGGAGGTTAACTATGTTAGGGTTTCTTATTTGGTATTTCCTTTCTGTTTTGAAGCAAGAGTCGGTTTTGTATATATTTTTTAAGTGTGGCTGAAAGTAGTTATTATCTTGCACTAAGTAGGGTACATTTTCCCCTTTCTAATAGTTGGCATTCTTAGCTTTATGTTTTTTTATTGCTTTTAATAAGGGTAGCAGTGGGTGGTTATTTATCGTTATGATGTTGGATAGGAATTTAGATTCTAAGTTCATTTCTGCTGCCTCACCCATAATCGCATTTGTTGGGGTAGATTTCATGCATCCCAGGATCACCCTGTGGCCTTTATGTAGTATTTTGTCAAGCTTGATTGTGTTCCGCTTGCTTAGTGGTTTGAAGAGGGGGGTTTTAAGACAAAATAATTTTGGCTAAAACTTTCTCCTTTAATTTAAATATTTTATTTATTTATTTTTATTGCCAGTTGAGTTGCAATTTAACAAAAATACTGTGTTATTAGCTGAACAGAAATTCCATGAGCATGGAAATATAATAAAAAATCGAGATACCGCGGACAACGTTAAATTTCGAATGCAGATAAAGATGCAAGATTTGAAACAGCAGTCATAATAAAAGAGGTGCATTTACTGGATGAATCTGCACCGCTCGCTAAAGAATATGCTGTTCGAATGTTAAAATTAAAAATCGTTGAGCTGTTAACAAAATTTATCTCACCAGGAGAAATACCCAAATAAGGTTCGAATTTGGAAGAGAATGTGTAAATTAGAATAACATGTGAGAAAATGTGTTTTTTTTTAGATGCCGAAAGTCACAATGCTAGAATGCGCCTTTGTATCCCCCTGGAATGAGATAAAATATTCTAATAAAGTTTGTCAAAGTAATAGATTCCTGTTAATGCCTAGGCTTAGATTAGTATCAGATGGTCAGGTGTTTGTGTGAAAAGAATATTTAGGGGATGTATTATTTAATAACACAAGTTTCAATAGTCAATCTGTTTTTAAATATAATTCTCATGTTGAAGGGCTACGCAATACCTATTATGCAAGTGCAAGTGGGATATATTACACTCAGAAGCAAGCTTATGAGAGCTGCTGTTTCTCCTACCGTTTTGCTTTTTAAGTATTGTCAAACCCGAAAAGGTTTTTGACATATTTGGTATATTTGTTAATTTCCGATACAAGTATCGGGAGTTACAAACCTGTTTATAGAAAGCAAAATGAAATAAACCTGAAAAAAATTGTTTAGCGCGCTAATTATTTCGCATCAATCTGCGCTAGGGTTAACTACGATTGAAATCCAAAAGGGAGTATTGGGTGACGTGATTAACGCGCGGGTGCGGTATTTCGTTGGTTGTGGGTAGTAGCAAATAATATCAAGAGGGATTTAATTAGATTAGGTCCCAAAAGGAAAAAGCAAATATATATTAATTTACATATGTAAAGTTAATGTAGATGTGGTCTATTTAAATTTCACTATATAATTATTTTCAGGATACAAACATTTCATTTCATTCACTGATATGAAGCTTTCCCTCTCGCCATTACAATTGGCGGATGTTTTGTGTAGCAATACAGAGTTTTTGACGTTTTTTGTACTATGAGTTTTTAATCGTAATTATGATACTGGGGGGATTATTGGGGCCTAAATGATTATTCAATCTTAGATCCGACTTATAAGAGTGAAGAGTTCGGCCGTTCTTTCACTAAACTAATTCTAATCTTAAAATAATTTTAATAAATTATTCTCTTGAATAATCACCAATATATTATTTTTAAATAATCGGTTGAAATGATATTGACAAATTCATTCAAGGCACACTAGTTAGGATTAGAAAATGTCTTACTTTGCATCAGCTATCGACGTTCTTTCCTTGCACTGGACTTCCCTAAAGCACTTTTTTTTTGGGTTATTTACTAAGCTCTTTTTAAGTTACTACTGAATTTATTACTGTTGAACAAGTAAAAAGTTATATCACTTGACTAGTAGAACAAATCTCAATGGATAACATCAGCAGTGTACTTGGATTTACTTATATCCAATAAAAAACAACACATTTGTGGTTTTAACTAAAATCTGCGTATCACTGTATAAGACAGAAAGGTTAATAAAATCCTTTCATAGGAAATGTGAAGACTTAACACTTGTTAGCTTCAAAGGCACATAGTTTGCCTTAAATAAATTAACACGCACACTACACTTCTGGCATTAAAAGAACTAAATTATTTCAATAACGAAATAGAAACTCAAGGCGGTTCTGGTGTCAAAGACATAACAGATAGCGAGGACACTTTGTTAATTGTGAGAAGTTCAAAGATTAAAGTGAACTCGTTCTTGCATCTGAGCATAGACGAATTATTAGTTTCAACTTGTTAAGACATTAAGGTTATCTGCCGTGTTCGTTCTCAGGTGATTCTGTGAGATACAAAAAAATATGTTAACAAAAAGTTTAAATCTCGCCTGTATAATTAAAACGGCATTAAATATATATTTTTAAAATTGTATTTCAACTAGGATAAACAATTTATGAATAAAAGGAGTAACAAGGACAAGAATGTTTTATTAATATATGAATGGGTTTTAGAATTTATTTGTAGAATGGATCCTTCATTCGCCGTCTACCCTACTGGAGATTTTTTAGTAAGCAAATAGAAAGACATATTTTAATACTTGATGATAAACCGTTTATTTCCGACATAACTTTTCCGGCGTTTCGGCATTTCTTTAGCAGAGTACAATTCGTAGGAATTTGCTTTACTGAAGCGGAAAAAAAGGTTTTTTCATGTAGATAATATTTCTTAGAATGCTATGCGGTGCCATTTGGAGTAATTTCGTGAAAATAAAATTGAAGTTTTTAATTAGAGGATTTATTTGGCAGACGAAAATGAAATTTGATGCGTTAGGACTTGTATACTGAGAGTATAGAAATAAGTTTTGATGGTTTTTGAAGTAAACGTGGTGATTTGACAGGGGTTATATTTGAATCTAAATTGATTTTATATAGGTACTTGGTGTACAGTGGCGTGCATGTAATTATATTAAGCAATTATATTTTGGAACAAATAACTTTATTTAATTTTGTTTGTAGGTGCAGCAATGACAGCCGCTCAAGAAATGATGCTAGATTATCAGGCAGAGCAAGAGGCACAAGCCAAAGTAATAAAGGTTCAAGCTCCGATCATCGATCCAGATATTCCAAGAACACCCGAAATGATTGCAGAAAAATTAAGGGAACATTTTAGAGATGTTTGCAATTCTAGAGAGCAGAATTTGGCAAAGTTAAGACAGATTCAAGAAGATATTGAGCAAGCCACTGATGAACTTGAAGACCTCAAAATTAAGGCACCAAAAGCAGCAGAAAAGTTTAGATTTTACCAAGAATTAAGAGGGTATATTACAGACTTAGTAGAATGCCTGGATGAAAAAATGAGTTCCATAACAAACTTAGAACAAAGAGCGTTAGATCTGATGGGCGCAATGTCAAAATTTATAACTGAAAGAAGAAGGCAAGATGTAAGAGATCAAGCTGAAGAAGCTTCTGGAAAAGGAGTTGCTAAAAAGGGTCCAGAAGATGAAGAAAAAGTAAGAAGAGCTGCTGAAAGAGAAGGGCGAAGATCAAGACGCAGAAGAGCAAGGGAGATATCTACTACTCCTGGTGTTACTAAGCATGTAGAAGGAATGTCAAGTGATGAAGAAATGTCCCAACAAGATCTTTTGTTTTTTGATAAGGAAAAACAAGAAATTGAACAAGAGTTACAGGAAATATTTGAGGATGTTGTTGAAGACTATTCTTCAATTGTGAGCATTCTCATTAGATTCGAGCATTGGAGAAGTAAAGATCCCACAGCATACAATGAAGCCTATGCCACCCTTTGTTTGCCGAAGGTGGTAAGTCCTTTGATCCGTCTCAAACTAATATTTTGGAATCCTCTCAATGAAACAAAGGACTTGGAAAAAATGGAGTGGTATAGAACTTTGGCATTATATGGTTTACATGATGACGAGACAGAAAGTAGTTTGGCAAAGGACCCCGACATTAGTCTTTTACCTTCCATTATAGAAAAAATACTAGTCCCTAAATTAACAAAATTAGTTGACATATGTTGGGATCCACTTTCTAGCTCACAAACTTTGCGTTTGGTTGGGTGTGTAGGACGATTTATAAGAAAATACCCAACTTTAGGTCCGGAGAGCAAAAGTTTAAACAACTTGTTTAATGCAATTTTGCACAAAATGAAGTTGGCTCTAGATAATGATGTGTTTATTCCAATTTCACCAAAAATTGCTGATAGCAAAAATCAGTTTTTCCAGAGGCAATTTTCTAGTGGTTTAAAATTGCTCAAAAATATAACAAGTTGGCAGAGTATTATCAATGAAACCAAACTCAAAGAGCTGGCATTGAATTCTTTGCTTAACAGATATTTACTAAATGCTCTAAAGTTTTGTGCTTTAACTGATGCCGGTCAAAAGGTTCGCTTGATCAGTCAAGTCTTACCTAGAGTGTGGTTACAGGAGAGTACTCCAGAGTTTAAAATGTTCACTCTGGCTATTAGTAATTTGCAACAACAGTTGGACAAAAATAATCCGTTACATTTAGAATCTATTGATATTCTGAATGGAATTATGAAAACACTTAGGTCAACGCATAAATAACAATATATTAGTAGGCTATATAAGTGTAAATATGTAATACTAATAAGGTATGTATAAATAATTTGAACAAGATGAGTTTGTTATTTTTCTGTAGTTTTATTATATTTTTCTTCACAATACATTTAGATAAAAGAATGAGTTGTATCATTGTCAAGGCGTAAGAAAAACAGGAAACAAAATTCCAGCTAGCTGTTTTTCTTAAAATTTTGTTTTTGCCGTCATGAAAACATTAGTGTACCATGTAGATTGTAAAAAACTTGATTCGTTATTGCCGTGCATGCAGTTTTTGTTAGTGTGTAAGTAATGCAAAAATTAAGTGGTTTTAATTAATTTCTTATAATTTATTTATTCAAAAGCATTGAGTTTCAAATTTGAAAATAAATAGATAAAACAATGTCCTAATCTAACTAGCTTTCAAAACGAGTATTTGTGTAGTATTCAGAGAGTAAGATCGAATTATGTCCGCCTTTTCAAAAAAATAATTTTAAAATGTCTGTAATTCTAAAGTGTTTGACCCTTGACACCCTGTCATACAATATTTGTATGTATATATATGTATTTTTGCCTGTTAAAATATTTGCAGTCATTTTCTTTTCACCCTGAATACCTGTATACTATGCATAAAGTTATTATTAAATAGCTGTAAATGGATATACGAGGAGGTTTAAATTAGGGCAAAATTGCGCAGGACCAACAATATGCCGCGTAGAAACTTTGGATTTTTTTTTACTTTATTTAATACGGTGGAGAGCAAGATAAATAATACATTATTATCGCAACTTCTATTTCTTTACAAGATAACAGTACAAAATATTTAGTTCTATGTTTGGGTTTCGTGTCACCCTAACATTTTTTTTTCAATAACTGAAATAGCATTTTTTTATTTTTAAAGAGTTTTAGATGTACTAACACTAGTGATATATTACACTCATTCATATAGCAGGAACTTTTGGATTTTCTTATAAGAACTAATGTGTTGAAGAGAAATGGTAGATCAAATTCGGCATGTACAGGGTAATCCAGATATCTCCGTTTTAGTAGTGGCAGTAAAAATTTTAAATGAGGAAATGATTTTTGTTGATATAAAAAATCATTTAATAACAACAATCGATGCAACCTCCTGTATTTTATTACATTTATGAATTATAAGCAAAATAATGGTTATCTTAGCATATAACATAGCTTTTGTCCACCTTCAATTGTTTTTGAGATATTCCTGTTCGAAATTTGACAGTTTTAAACTACAAATCTAAACGGTTCCGCATACGTCACTTTTAAATTCAACGTGACATTAAACTTGTGAATATCTCTAAAACAATAGAAGATAGGTATAAATGATATGTTATATCAAGTAAAAATGTAATAAAACACAGGATGTCGCATTTAAATGAACAATTTTCTTTTTTAAAAACATCACAAACATTTTCCACAAGTTTCGTATTTTATGAAGTTACGAATAAATTAGATATAAGGTCTTTTCAAACATATCTGGGTACCTCTGTACATCTTAAATTTCTTGCCACTTAAGTGTGATGGAATATCAAAAAATATTAAAAAGTTGTAAAAAAAATCCAGGTCTGTAATGGAGAAATTGAAAGTGATAATGGCCTAAAGACGAAACGTTGAACTAAAAATTTGAGGCTGCTATCTTATAGAGAAAAAAAGTTGCAGAATATTGTTTAATTCATTATTCTCTACGCCATTAAATAAAGTCAGAAAACAATAAAAACTGTTCAAATTTCGTTTTTTTTTCCTTTTCAAAAAACTCAGAAGATGAACAGATTTTCTTAACTTTCTCACCAGCATTTTGTTGGTGTCCTAGATACGCAACTTTGCCTTAATTTAACCATCCTCATATAAAAAAACCTATGCCCATTATAAATGAACCTTATATTTAAATTTATGATAGTAGGGAAGGTCTTCAGAATTCTTTTTAATATAGACTTTTACTTTAATTGAAATCAATTTTAACTTTTACCATCATAGTGGGAATTGTATTCTTACACGTCAGTAGTTATAATTAAAATGAAGATTACTCTATTAACATACATAAACTCTAAAAATCAAAAAAGCTTTAATGTCTTAAACAACAAAGATTAACTACCATAAATATAGTCATAAGATTTATTGGTTCCAAAATAACCTGACAGGCAGATGTAGAACATGTCATAAAATAATACTTATACTTACACAAATTATTAAAATGTATCTAATCTAATATTATAATACAAAAATTTCAGATAAGTCATATTAAGATTATACTTTCGTATAGGAACTCTTGAAGTGTGTAGTAAGAATGTGATAAAAAGAAAAGTCTTTAATTTACATTTTGTTTCATTAGTGGAGAGATGCTGAACATTTACAGAAAATGTATTTCAAGTTAGTTCTTGTATTATAGGCATGATGTGACAAAGCATTTCAAATAGGTCAGGGTTTTTTTTTTAATAAACAGTATTGATTTATATATATATATATATATATATATATATATATATATATATATATATATATATATATATATACATATAGAGACAACCTTCAATATTTTTTTTTCAACAAATATCTTTCTGCAGCTATCTCTTAATCCTAGTTTAAAAATTCTTCATAAACTTTTTTTCTGAATAATCTGAACCATTCTAACATCCACTGAGTTGCCCCAGAAAATTATTCTGTAAGCAATTCTAGACTGCATATATGCATGGTAATAAAGCAGTCTCACGGTCCACACTTGCGGACAATACTCTTAAGTAGCTTTCAATATTCCATTTCCTTTGAAGTTCTTAAAAAAGAGAAATAAGCCATGATTCACAAAGGGGTTAAAAGTGTCGGCAAAGAATATGCGTTCTTTGCATACTATTAGAAAATTTGCTTTAAATAATGGTTATTTTGTTACTTATTTTAATAAATATCGAAGTATTTATAGGAAAAAAAAGAAGTTACAGATATAATAGACTAATGTAAAAGTATCTTTACAACAAAAGACAATTTTTTCTTAAAAGTTATGAATCCCCAACCACCTAAATTATATTCATTTATTAAACTACATAAAAATAATTTACCAATAAGACCAGTAGTTTCTTTTGTAACTGCACCGACAAAAGAACTTTCAAAAAAACTGATTGAGATTATTCTAAAAAACACCAACTTTATGTCGATGGAAATGGAAAACATTAAAAATTCGGTAGAATTAGTAAATAAGGTTAAAAATATAAACTTCAAAATCATTCTTTGTATCCTTTGACGTAAAAAACCTATTCCCTTGTATACCTTCATTAGAGACACTAGAACTTATACAAAATTTACTGACAATAAATAAATGCAACCCAATAGTCCAGTCAGATGTAATAGCAGCTTTAAAAGTATGTTTAAACCTAAATTATTTTCAGTTTAACAAACAATTTTAGAAAGCCAGAGGTGGTCTTATAATGGGAAACCCTTTAAGTCCACTTTTGGCAGAGATATTTATGACAGATTTAGAACATAAAATTAAATCTAACCCCTTATTTAAAAATTGTCTCTATTGGTATCGTTACAGGGATGATATCTTAGTTTGTTTTACCGGAACATATAGACAGCTAGACATTTTTCTGAGAGGCCTAAATACACTACATAAAAACATACAATTTACTGTTGAAATAGAGAATGACAACGCCATTAATTTTTTAGATTTGACAATATCCAAAATAGGTAATAAACATGATTTTTCAATATTCCACAAACCTACATACACTGACACGACTATAATCATCTATCGAAGCATCCAATAGCACATAAACTAGCAGCCTTTCACAGTATGATATACAGACTAATTAGTATACCCCTAAATAAACAAAATTACGAAAAAGAACTTAACATAATTAATTGCAGTGAACAATGGGTATTCAGTCTCTGTTATTGAACCCATTTTAAAAGAAAATATTAATAAAAAAATCACTTTTAGAAATTTTCTCACAACATATTAAAGATAAAACGAAGTATAAGACCATAACTGATATTGGTAAACCAGTCGAGAAAGTAGCCGCAACTTTACGTAAAAACAATATTAAAATTTCATTTAAAACCAACAGTAGTTTAGGAAAATACATAAGAAACAACAAAGAAAAAAACTCAAAAAGATAATATGTCCGGGGTATACAAATTAAACTGTGCCCAAAAGTTTATATAGGTCAGACAGGCAGAAGTTTTAGACAAAACCGATTCCACATACGCCTCACATTTATTAGAAAATAAGCATACATTTAATGATGAATTTAAGATTTTGCACACTATAAACAAAAGCAAAAAATTAACCTTTTTAGAATCAAAAAATGCCTATTAGCATGTTTGATGAAGTGTCGAACTGTGAAGTATACGAACCCAAATCCGGCATATTCCACAAACATTTGAGCTCGGTGATTGGCTCTATAGAGATCCTAGTTACTGGCGTTAAACCATTTTTTATTTGATACCACATAATCCAGCGCACTTAAATGTCCGTCACCATCTCTTGTAGGTTCCAATGGTAGGAGAAAGAACATACCAAAGATATCATTAAGTTGTTTTCTTGTACTTGTAACACACAGGTAGTTTATGTTTTTTAAATTTTCTTTTAGTTAACTAGTTAGTATTGTTGTATACTGCTTTGTGAATGAGAGTTTTGTATTCTTTACATTACTTGCGTCTTATTAACATTCAATAATAGGTTTTTCTGCAGAACCACTCCTCCAGTGCCAACAAAGATTCACACACATTCTGCTCTAACACTCTGATTTAAGATCTTCACTATATATTATAGAAGTATCATCTGCGTACATTACTATACTAAATTGAGACATCAAATTAGAACATTCATTTACATACAATATGTAGAGCAATGGCCCCAAAATAGAGCCTTATGGCACATCTCGCAAAATCTGAAGCAAGTCCGACCCTACCAGCTCACCATGCTCATCATATTCAATGATCTTTTGATGTGTTTCGTTTAGGTGAGATCTTAGGATATTCAGGGTCACTCCCTCTTATGCCATAAATACTCAACTTTCTGCAAAGAATTCCGTGGTCCACAGAATCGAATGATTGAGACAAATCGATAAAGATAGCAGAGGTTTGTTTTCCACTGCTCAAGGAGTTCAGAATGTCAGCCAGAGCCTTATAAATGATGCCACGAATTGTGCTACTATTCATATGATCCTCAAAAAAACTGAACAAGCCTTTCATACATAATTTTTTCAAACACTTTATTTACATTTAAAAGTAAGGAGACTGGTCTATAATTTCCAAAATCACTTATATTACCCTTCTTGTATATAGGTTTAACGTTGACAATTTTAAGCTGATTTGGAAAAATTCCGGTACAAAAAGCTAGATTATTGATATGGTACAAGGGTGGAGCAATTAAGACAGCTGATCCCTTTAAAAATTTCACAAGTATTTCGCCTTCACCGACAGATTTAAGATTTTCATCATGTATTTCTAAAACAAAGCATTCAATCTTTGTTATCGAAAAAATTCGTTTATAGTTAAAAGATGCGGCTTCTTTAGTGGGACCTATACTATTGGTGAAAGTTAAAATTTGTGCATAATGATCTGACATTACCAAGTCCGTAACCCCACAGTCCGAGTATTATTAAAAATTCATAAAAATATTGTCAGTGAGGGTAGAACTGGCCTTTGTTACCCTTGTGAGCTCAAAAATGAGTTGTCTAAGATTGTAACTACTAAAATTATACAAGAGTAAGGCTTAAGCTTCAGTATTATTTAAAAGATTAATTCTATCAGATATGTCATAGGAATTTAACTTCTTTGCTCACTTTATTGAGTATAACATGAAGATAAAACAAAAAAAAATATTAATAAAAAGTTTTAAAAACATCATAAAAGAGCTTAAAAATGAACATATGAAGAAAGTAAAAACAACATTTAATGGAAATATAGTCATGAAGAAAGTAAAAAAAACAAAATTTAATGGAAATATAGTGAAGGTCTATCTGTAAAATATTCGTTAGTTGTATAATAGGTCTTTCCTATTAAGATTTTTAACCTTCTTTCTAAATTTTCCACACAAGAAATTTTTGGCAGATTTACAGGTATAATAAACGTTTTGCTTTCATTGTAAATGAAGGATTTTTATATCAAGGCTTACAAAGGGATGGGTAACCTCAATACATGTTTATTTCTTATGGCATATGCAGTTTCAGAAAGGATTTCTGAACTAAATTTGCCTAAAACTAATTGCCCTTTTTTATATAATTAATCTAGAGTTTGGCAGCTTCTCCAAAAACACTAAACCATAGTGCAAATGGGACTCTATCAAAGCATGATATACACTCTTTGCCACTTGCTCACGAGAAACAATTTTATGCACAAGCCCTTACAATCTTGAAATTTACATTCAAAATATATTTTTCAAATTCAAGCCTATAATCATCCATGTAGAGTCCTAAAAACTTGTTAAAGTGTAAATTACTTATTGGTTGGTCATTCATCCGAATATCACCAATTGAACATTTAAATGAGATAATGCACCTACAGTTGTCTTAGTTATGTTCAGTGTAAGTGAGTTTAAATTACCTCAGTTTTTATTTTATCCAAATCCCTCGTAACGATGAGCTCTAATTATCCGGGATCACAACATAAAACAGTTGTACCATGTGCAAACATTGTATATCAATACGTGGCAGATCATTAACAAACATCAGAGAAAGCAACGAACCCAAAATAGCCTCTGTGGAATAACTGCAGCAATATTTAACCTGCTTGACTGGTAATTGTTAAGACTAACAATTTGACACCGATCAAGCAAGTAGGAACGAAAACAGGTATAAGCTTTCCCTCTGAATAAGTATTCCATGATCAACACAGTTAAATGCCTTTAATTAGATCATAGAACGCCTGCAGCAGCAAACTTCTCCGTCATTCAGACGTCCATATAATACCTCTAGAAAAAAAGTCTGTGGACGATGATTAAAACCCAAATTGTTCAAATTCAAAATATTGTTTTGTTTTTGTGAAAGATATCATCCTCTTTTTGAGAAGTTTCTCTATAACTTTAAACAAGGAAGGTAAATCAATTTCACCACCTTTAAAGATTTGAATAACAGTGGCAAATTTTAGATCGTCTGGAAATTCTCCACTCCCGATTTATCACCATGTGACTTCCATGTGTTTGGACTTCTAAAAGATTCCTTGGGAGGCATCAAATTTGGGAGTGATGAAGATGTCAAGAACTTAGTACACAGCAGCTGGCTTGGCGAATAGAGATAAAATAGAAAGAATTATGGATCTCCCAAAAAGATGGCGGATATATATATATAGAGCTATATTCATCCGATTTTCTTGTAATAAAATTAGAAGCTATGGGATCAGAGTATTGCCCCTGAAATGGATTGATTATTGAACCAGAGGAAAATTGTATTGCAAATTGACCAAGCTACTTCCAAACTGTTCGATCATCACAATTGACCTCGGATGGTGGAACCACATATAATATCAAAAGATCTCATGTGCAAAGTCATATGCTGATGACGTGTCAGTATTCCTAGATCTCTACTTCGATGAACAGCTTACATTGTCACCTCATGTCGACCATGTTGCAGCAAAATTAAACTCCGCATTCTTTGCAATACTGAGCTTAACCAAACAGTTGTTAAGTGTTTATTATATACTAGCTTACTCCTATTTAAGATAATATGATTTTGTATTGGGGTCACATAATTAAAGAGAGTTTCCGTATCGCAAAATTATAATTATACGCGATGTATTTTCAATTCAATCCTGCATCTAACCTAACCTAGCTAATGGGGTAAGGATAATTCCATGTATAGTGTTTTACCAAGCATTGATGTTTGTCAATGTGTATCTGGCAACAAAGTTTGTAACTGTCCAGAAAAAAACATCCAAATGCTTTAAGTTTACATAGAAGTATGTTATTGTGAGGCATATAACGTACTTCCTAAAAAAATTTAAATTACTTAAAAGTCCCCCGAGATAAGACAAGTCAGAAAGTTTTTAACTAACAAAGGTTTCTACCCCTTTGAAGATTATTATAATGTAATTGGGCCGCTGGGTGTTGAGCCAAGTGTCATCAATCGATGAAAATATCAGATACGTGCTTTTTATACATCGTATTTCTCGTATCGATTAGTATTCCACAAATCGATAATAAAAGAAATGGTTGAAACATGAAATATTGTCTTCTGAATATTATTACATTTAAAAAATATGTTAAGATTAAATTACCAAAACCAACTCGCTAGACGAAAACATCAATATATTTTCACGTGTAGGATTTGTTTGGAAGTTATTATTATTGTTATTTTATACTGTTCGTATTTGTGTTTTTATAGTCTTGGGCCGTTTAATCTCCATATTAGTGCTTTTAGGAAGGCACTTTCGTTGTATGTTTTGTTACTAGAAAGTACTGTTATTAGTTAATAGTAATTTGATTTATAACTATTTATATCTATGCCCTAACGAATTTGACTTTTTTATGACAATTAAATCCACGAAATTTTTATTTGATATGTATTAATATGAATGATGACGCGTGGGAAACAACCAACGGGTCAATTGTAAGACCATCAATAAACGTCAAGGATTTATTTGGATGTCATTTTATACTGTTCATATTTGTTTTTAAAGTGTTGTGTTTCCTTTTAAGAAGCTATTTTTGTTGTATCTTTTGTTGCTAGTACTGCCATTAGTTAATAGCATGAAGAGAAAAACAGGTCCCCGCTTTTATATTATAGTAAATGTGTCTCATAATTTGCAAATTGGAAGATATTTACCCACCTGTTTCAAAATGATCGTGCCGTATTTTACCTACAAGTAGTAATAATATGGTTTTTCGTTCCGTAACACCAGCACGTCGTCCAAGCGCGAAGAATGTACAAAACGTATCTTGATGACATATTCATGTCTTTTGATATACGTAGTGGCAAACCAATGTTTTTTTTTTCTTTGTGAATCAAAGAGACAGTGGTGCTCCTATTTCTCTAGAATCTTTAATTATTAATTCCTTTTATTTAACAAATCAAACTTTTTTGAGTGGACAAGATTCCGATCAGTATCATTAATTTAAAATTTTTCAAATGGTGATATCTTGGTGTATATAATGTACAGGAAATCTGTAATCGACTCTGTACCGAAACGTCGCCATTAATTGAGTACTGTTAGCAATAAGAAGTTGTCCACAAGCTCGGGACTTAATTATCAAATCATTAACAACTAAAATAATAAAAACTAAATCAATGAATCACTGCCGTCATCAAAAATTTATTTTTGAACAATGTCATACTCAAATGATAATATTGTTAAAACACTTCCCTGAGTCATTGTTGGCGCAAGAAAATTGTTTCATTTAAAAAGTGACACAAGACCCAAACAAATATGTTTGGAAACTTATTCTTAAATTTTTTATAAAATTTGGAATATCTAATAGCTAGCAATCTATTTGAATCTTATATTGCTGTTTTTTTTAAGGGATGAAATGTTATACAGGGAGCCCAATAGATCCCAATGATCATTTTCCTTAATAAAATGGGGAATTAGACGGATAATTGAACGAAAATAAACTCATACATACATTACATATGGGAGTTTGGGGCATTAAAAGGGGTAGTGACCTCAAAAAAAAGGATCACCCTGTAGAGTTTCCAAATGCCAATGTTCCTGTTTTAGAGAATTGGTACACATTACCACTAAAGGTGATATGTGTACCAATTTTCATTCAATCATCTTTAAAAATGTTTAATTGTAAAAAAGTCAACTTTGCCACAAGGTATCTAGCAAAAATAAGAGTTTTTGGACATGAGTATATGTGAAATTTTGTCTTAAAATTAGTAAAGAATTATTTTCAGCATTCAATTCTAAATCACCCCATATATATACATTTAATGCTGATAGTTATCAAAGATTATTCAAATTTTAAAACACACATTCCCATAAGAAAAACACTTTATTAAACCAAGCAAATAAAAATATCACTTTTAAACAAAACATCTATAAATAACTAAAGTTAATCTTCATCAGACTCATCCTTTTTAGCGTCAGCCTCGGCCTGCTTATAATGCCTATACTCAGGTTTCAGTTCCCACATATTCTTGTGAGGATTCTTTAAGTTATAATTACACACTTCTTTCAATATTTCTTTGAGGTAGGTGATTGGTTGTTTAGTAATTTTAACTAAATCCTTAATGTTGTAATACTGATGCTTTTCAAAAGCTGAGAATAACATTTCTAGGACAGCATCCTTGTCATCACGAGCCTTTTTACCTTCAGCCTTTTTTCGTTCCATATACTCAATCTAAAAAAAAAACAATTTATTTTTCAGTTCTTAGTAAATAATGTTGGGTAGGAATGAATTTTTTTTTTTTAATTTGTCATACATTTTTATGATTTTCCATTAAGGTATACTTTTGTACGCCATCTTCCTGTGTTACTTACATTATTTTTATGGTCAGAAACTGGTTTATAGCTCTGTACAACCCTATCTAATTGTTTCACTTTTCTTGTTGGCAATGAAGCTTTTCTAATTGACTCCAACTTCAATTTCATGTAACAGTTATCTGCATATGGTCTACACTCTAACTTCTGTACTATTTTTCCTTCCATATGTAATTTTTCTGTTTCCGGTACTACTGAGTCTGTTTTCTCAGCTGCAACAAATATATTCAATAGAAACATCATTACTAAGTTTAAATGTATCATTTTAATAGCTCTTGCTTTTAATATTATCACTATATGTTTAAGCATTTTTAAGTTGTTTTATTTTTATAGGGAGGAAGATGCTAAAGGGTATATTCCTGATATGACACTCGTTTCAACAGTGAATTTAAGTATAACATAACTAAATATGTTGAAAAAGAGCAGTGTATTACACATTTGATAATCAGTTTTCAAACTCCTGAACGTATTTGTAAAATTTGAGTTAATTTCTTAATAAGTTTAAATATTTGTTGTACAATATATTTTGCTTAAAGTATGAAAAATGGTTTATCAGGAAACCAATTAGAAAGGCCAATTTAAACATGTTTTCCAAATTACTATTTTAAAAATATAAAAATATAGTCAGAAACACACTTCTTTTTAGTTGCTAACTAAAATTAATTTTTGTCTTTTTATAATATATAAGGTATAAGATTTATTATTTAGTTAAAATTGGGTTACTGGAATGTAATTTTAAGTCTTGGTTAAAACTTTTGTTGCTGAATAATTTTTAATGAAGTGTTCTAACAATGGAAATTTCAATTATTAGATGACAATGATATTTTATTCTATCAGATACCAAGGTATCAATACTTTCTCTTAATATTATATATCCCTACTTTCTTAGTATGATATACCCTACCAAATTTCTGAATGTTTCTTTAGACCTTTAGACAAATATTTAGTTACACTTACGGATTACATGGGAAAATACTCCCAATGTCTGCTGGGTAACTGTAGACACATCTAATCTATGGTCTTTGGGTATACTTTCTTCTCCTGGCTCATTAAGGTTTAAAATTGCTGATGATAGTGTTAACGAAACTTGTGGTTTTTGCCCTTGTTGCCTGAAATTAAATATTTATGATTTTTAAGCCATCTAAAGTTCTATACCGTAGTCTAAAAAAAGTTAAATACTATGTAGAAATTAATGGCTTTACTAAAGGATATTGGTAGTTTAATAACAAATTGTACTCTACTGACATGATTGAACTACATTTCTTATTGATTTTCAATGTGACTGAGGATTACGAAGAAAGGTAAGTAAACAAAGCCGTAAAGTAGATGAATATATTCAACAATAACGAATGTTCAATTAGAAAGTTTCCATTTTTTTTTTATTATTTCTATAAAAGTAGCCCCAAAACTCACACGTTATAGCTTCTCAAAGTTTGAAATGTGCCTTCAAAGTCTGTTACGAGCGCGTAACGTCACCATTCATTTCCATCGCGCAGTAGTCTGCGGCACCCGTCAATTCGACAGGGAGACGAGACTAGCCACTCTAGTGTTCGTGATAGCGGTTGTGTTTTGGATATTATTATATTAATTATTAAATCGTAAAGATGCCTAAAATAATCAGTTGTTATAAATATTGTATAGTTCCTAAATGTACTAGTAAACCTCCAAATAAACATTTTTTCCGTTCCCAAGGATGAAAAGCTACTAAAGAAATGATATAATGTCGCAAAACGGGATGACGTAATGTCACTTTCTTCCAAGAGCTCATTACATTGTTGCGAAGATCATTTTGACCTAAGTGCTTAAAAGATAATTTTTTACCGTTTTTTTATAGACTTTAATTTAAAGTTATTTTTCATCAAATCTGTCATACAATAATCTCGGTCATAATATTAAAACTTTAATTTTATTATTTTTAACCCCTGACAAAAGAGAGGCGTTATATGATTGATACTGGCGTCCTTGTATGTATATGTATGTTATAGTATAGTTCATGTTCAACGCTGAGTTAGTACTGGACATCACTACTAGATGGCGAGTTCACCAAGTGTGCTCATTCATAAATTTTTGCTACTAAAGACGTGGTGGGGTAGGGGAACGTACCCCGGATTTTCGGAAAGGCGACGTTGTCAAAGTGAACTCGTTATGCCAACAATAAAATATAACTGCCTTTAAGATTTTTTTGTTTTTTTTTTTTCGTTTAAAAGTTATTATCCTCGTTTATATATGCCCATCTTTCTTTGATAATGTAAGTGCGCTGATAAATGTCATAATAACTGATAACACGATTTTCGAAATTTTTTGAAATAGATTTAACCAACCATCAAGATTACAAGATAATTCTGAATTTTATTTTGGGAGATACCTATTTAATTAAGTAATTAGGTACTCGATATATTTGATTGTGTAAATTCAAAATTTGGAAATTGCTGTGAGTTATTAATGTCTAATGTAGAGCTGTATAACAAAATTTTAACTTTCTAAAAATATCAATGATCCATGTGCTTTTAAAAAATGTCGGCCGACCACACTATGAAATAAATTGGACACCCTCGTTAAAATTAAATCAGTAGAAAAAGACTGGTGTACCCAGGAAAAAATTCCTGGGGTGGCAGTTGAGGCAGGCAGAAAATTTAGGGCAGTGTCTAGAATATATCACCGTCTCGAGTGGGTAAGGTGTTAAAAAAACGACGCCCCTGTAAAAGCAAGCGACAAAAAAAAGCCTTTTGACGTCTTTTCTTTAACTTTCGGTTATATATTTTGTTATGTCGCGTTTATACTAAATAAAGTATATTTTTAATACAAAATCGCTCTATATAAAATAGGTATTTTTAATGTGCTTATAATTTTGGTGATTTGGATTAAAAAGATTATTCAGAAGAAGCGTGCACCAAAGAAGATCATTTAGTGTTATTAAAGTGTTAAACATTTAAAACTGTCATCTTTATTGGTTCAGAAAATCTAAGCGGGTATTAAAGATATTATATGCTCAATATAATTTTACTATTCAGTATGAAATTTCAATTTTTAAAAAGGTTAAATTTCTACCGCGACGAAATATAAAAGAACAAGACACTAATAACACTGAAAAAATGATGATTCGGTTGGACAGATTTCAAACTATGACCTAACAAAGGGAAAATTTTGGAGTACTGAGAAATAATACAAATATAAAAGAGTTGATTTGTAGATTTGCTTTTACCTCATTTTAATACTGAGCTAAAATTGTTTAGAGTGATGTATTCTGCTGGCAAACATTATTATCATAAAAATAACAAAAAAATATGTATTGACAGGGAGTCACAAATAGTTTGTTTTGGAGATATCGGATGTTGAAAATACATATTTTTAACATACCAGGTGACGTAGGAGACATCTAATAATCCGCATTTTTTTCTTTTACTTTTAAACATATCAATTTAAAATTTTTCACAAATATATTCACAATACAAGGAAATTTTTTATGAAAAAAACCATTAAATACTATTTCCGGTATTACTGGGTTTGGCGGCTAAACAGCCATTTTTTGAAAATTAGCCATTACAGCTTTATGAAAAAAAATCTCAATAAAATACTTATTTTAAGCAGCTCGAAATAAACTTATTTGTTAAATTTTTAAAACACTTCGATCTTTGAGGTAACGGTAACAATTGATTTCATTATTTTTTTTTACTTCTTGTTTCGTCAATAGAGCAATTTAGTATAATATTTCTAGTTCTAGTGGCATCAAATGGCCATCTTAAAAATAAAAGTTAATATACGATACATCTTTAAAAATCAGTAAATTTCCTTTACCCGGAACTTCCGTTATGAATATTTCCCTTTATTAGGAATAGTGAAGTATGACCCAATTTACTTCGGTACATAGTGATTTAATAACACATATATTTCAAACATTTATATTAGGAACCATTTTGTTCCATCATATTGGAATCTTAGTAATATTTTACCAGTTTCTGCCTAGTAGTTTTTCCATTGATACACACCGCCATTTTGTTCGATCATAGTGAATTCGTACCAGTTTATCCCTTTATTACGGTTAATTTTTCTGTAAAATTTAAAGTCAGTTGAATAAGAACATTTTTAGTTGTTTTTTAAACATTTTGATTTTTGATACTTGATTTTTGTGCAAAATTTGAGTCAAATTGGCTAAGTAGTTTATTAATAATTTCTTTAACATTCCACTAGGCTGCTCTTTTGTTTCGCCATATTGGATTTTTATCAAAATGTTACCAGGTCACCCTTAATGTGTGACCAAAATTTGGAGTCAGTCGGATTAACAGTTGTTTAACTACGCCACGAACAGATCGACGGAATTGAAAAAATATGTTTTCGGCATTTAGAAACCCTGAAACGCGAAAATCTGAAAAAAACTCGGAGAGTGATTTTTTACGATTACAATACTTTACCAGGGAGTAAAAAGGTAATTTTACTGCAAAAATAACTGGAAAAATCGGTAAATTCCCTTTACCCGGAAGCTCCCTCACTATGATTTTTTTCAATTTGTTGGGAGTGAAGTATGACAATACAATTTAGTTCTGTACATAGTCACAGCATATATTTCTGTCACATATACTGTCTTTTCAAACATTTTTATTGTGCGGCATTTTGTTCCATCATTGTGGATTCCTACCAATATTTTACCAGTTTCTTTCTACCTAAGCCACACTTGACTTGAACATAATCATAAATTCAATAAGTAGTTTTTACATCGACATACCGCTATTTTGTTACGTCATATTGAATTCATACCAGTTTATCTCATTTTCAGATTTAATTTTCTTGCAAAATTTAAAGTCATTTGAACAAGATTTTTATGTTGATTTTTTTAAAATTTTATTTGGCCGCCATTTTGTTTCGCCATCTTAAATTCGTACCACAACTTTACCAATTTTTCTTTATATCACACTTAATTCTTGCACAAAAATTGAAATTATTTAATATATGAGGATGGAACAATAATGTTGCGAAACGTCGACAATAATATACCACTATAACATAAAAACATCTTCGTTTTGTTAACGAAAACCATTTAAAAACTTAATATCTGGAAAATATCTGCGCACTAACGGAGTACGTATAAAATCTATGTGTCCTGAGGATGCAACAATAAAGTTTGCTTTATCAATTAAATCCACGCAATAATTTTTATCAAAATCTATCTTATAAACATCAATGTTTTTGGTAATCTCAAAATCTCCATGTGCGGGACAAAATACCCTTCTTCTTATCTACAAAGCTGCAGGACCACCAAAATAATTTCAAATTATCCTATAAATTCTATCATAAAAATCATAATTAATTTTCCACAATTTTATTTAGGGTTCGGGGATCTCCGGATAACTATAGAAAATATGCTTCTCAATCGTATGAATTTGCACTGCATTGCTTTACAGCCCAGGCCCGCCAATTTGTAATATCATCTTGCGTGGTTAGCCTTACATTTCCATCCTGCCGTCGGCGTCGCGTCAGTACTACTCGAAAAGAAAAAGTTTTCAATTAAGTTAGTATTTTTGAGTCGGGAATATGAAAGTGCAGTTTAAATTACTAGAAACAAATTTCTACAGACTTATCAACATTCAACAAGTTACTACTGAAAGAGATTGGTCGCCCTCAGCCTGATTTATTTATTGAAGTTGAGGGGAAAAGTTGGGGTGAAATGTATAAACGACAATTTAATAAAGACATGTATCTGAGAAACCATTAGATTTGCAATTATGGCAAAAAAAATGCTTTTTTTTGTTTTCCTTGTGTGTTATGCGGTACCGGAAATAAGGAGAAAGTCTGGAGAGAAAAGAGAGTGCGAGATTTGAGCCATTGGGGAGGGGGGATGATTTTTAGAGTAGATCTAATGAAACACATATTTTTATGAACGGAAATTATTGTTAGGCTACGGCTTTGCGTGAGGCACACCCCATAAGATGTCACGTGCCGCCACTGAAATAAAACCACAAGTTTGGATTTGTACAGAGAATATGTATGTAGAACACACCACACACATATTTTTTCGAGATTTAGCTAAAAAAAACAGGACTGTTCTTTAAAATGTTTGTAACAAGCAAGTAGAATTTACTAACTTAAAATACATAAAATGTTACCTCTTTTTATTGGTAATATGTGATTCAACCAGTAGACTCCCAGTATCCTACCAAGCATCTTCTGTTTGACAATGAGCAGCATCGAAAAGTTTACCTTAATTCATACCATAAAGAACAGGCCGACTGATCTTTGGCAGCCTTCGCGATTGTTTTCAACATGTTATCATTCTTGAGCATCTTTTCCTTGCAGAAAGAAAGTAATAATTCTGGATTATTGGCCGCCATATATTCCTTTTTAAAATGGCATATTTTATTATGTAATGATACATTTTTCATTGAATCTTTCCGAGATTGATTGTACAGCATCAGTTGAGAATTGATATTTAACACCATATCTTCTTTTAAAGAGTTTCCTTGGTTCTCAGATAAAGTAAAGCCATATGTTACTTTATCAGTACTATTAGGTGACACGTCCTTTCCTTTAATAAATTTTAAGTTGCTACCAACTGTAGATAAGTTTTGCTTTGGTCCAGTAGCATTTTGTTGATGTTGAGGAAGGCTTCTCCTGTGCAAAAAATTAAAGCGACAGCATGCTTGCAACCACCTTCACGAGCAGCACAGTGTTGGCATTCAACTTTCAAAATTTCTTCATTGCATTCGAATATACAATGATACGGTGTTTTCCTTGAAAGTTGATGCCCTGCCCACGAAAAAGTAAACACCCTATATATAAAAAAATTAAAAATATACGTTAATCCAAGAAACTTTTGTATTTAAAGTTTTTTCCTAAAACCCTCCGTTTCTGAGATAAGGTAGTGGGTTACGTTGGCCACCATGTACATATTGAAAGTTTTGCTCCACGAATTTCGGCGCTAGTAAAAGAGTACCCTGGGCAGGTTTCTTGAATCGTCACGACTAAATCCTTTATCCATATTATTCGTCACAAACAATAGAAGTATTATTAAAATATTAACTTTGACTTTGCGCGAAAACCCAATTAATAAGGGATTAATAAGCATCGAACACGTAATACGGCTTTGCCGCCGGTCAGTCCCGGCACTGAATTGTGAAGTCACGACGTGTATTTGAAATTCAAAATTTCTTAATTTGTAATTTGAATAAATCCGTTGTTGTATAAGATATCGGAGTATTTTTTTTTGCAATCGGTTAGTTAACTCAAATACTATCCAATGATGTGAAATTATGTACTTTCGAAAGTTGGAAACTTCCTAATTACGTAATATATAGTATACATAAATTATTTTTATATTATATCATAAGTACCTAAATTCAGGTGTATCTGTATATATCAAATATTCGAGGTCTATAAAAATTGAATGGTCCCAAGAAAAACACCCTGCCACCACAACGGCGGCGATCACAAAACAAGAAAATCCAAAAATCTACATCAGTTCTCGAAATTTTCACAATAAATAGTGTACTCAGTTTATTAAATCTCTTTGTATTTTATATAGCCTATTAATTTGGTATTAAATTATAGAACTTAGGAGCCAAGTAATTTCAATTGTATGGTTCTGTGTATAATTCGAATTATCAAGTGGTTATTTTTGTTTGCTAGGTGATTACGAGCCATTTGGCTTTTTAATATTTATTCATGTGTAAATACATAACGAGTGTATATATAGTAGGTTTAAATTGCTAATATCTAAGCTATATAGCTGATTAGTATATTTTTATCAAAAGCAATTTTTAAAATGTAGTTCTGAATACTACTGAATAGTATTTAAACGATTAATGTTACTTTTGTAAGCTCCGCCCCATAAAACCAGTTCATATTTAAGTAACGATTCTACTAAAGATTTGTAACTTGTATGATTAATTTTTACTAAGAAATTCTCGCAAAATATAGAAGTTGGTTAATCTCCTTATTTTATTTCTCAGATGATATTCAACAGGTCACTCCTTTTAAAATATTGATCTGTAATGATACCCAAACACTTGTTTTCTTTTTAAATTACTGAATTTCGGTTCTTGAACCATTGATTACAAGACTGCCAAATGTTGGTCTGTTTAAGTTAGTTATGGAAAAAGCAACATATTTTGTACTTTACAAAAACCATCAACAGCTGTTCTTACTTCATTCCAAGTTGTTCCCTCAAAAACAAGAGCCATATCATCTGCATAGGACATCACTTTATCATTATTAATTTTCAGAGAGAGTAAAGAATGGATGTAGGTTATAAACAAATGCTATAACTATTTTTATGTTTATGTATTCATAAATTTGCTAATCACTGACGAAAATACAATTTTCAACAGGCTAAAAGTACTATGCTACCATTACAATAAAATTGTATTTTAGCTTAAATATAAAATAACTGCCCGAGTTAACTTGTATTAACATTAAACACTAGTATTTTTTACAACTGCAGATTTTAATGATGTCTAGCAAACTGGTACGATATCAAAAGTTCATAACTTAGCATCGAAAGTCTCCTTTTCTTGTAAATTTAAAATTGAAATAATGAATTATGGTAAAAACATACTTTACTCAGGACCAATAATAGTTTTGTACTAAAGGTCCTACAGCCTGATTTTTTTACGCGCTCAGTGACTATCTGTTCGTAGATCTTCATAGACAAAATATGGTTATTCCTGATTTATATGATAACCACCGAACAGAAAAAAAAAACGGGTTATCCTTTTTTTTTGTAAACATTTAATTCTATGTAAAAAGTTTGGTAATGTTAACCTGAATTTTTAAATTATTGTTTATTAAAAAGATAATTTTATTTATTAATAAAAATTAGCGAGAAAATTTAAAAATGAAGTTGGTAAGGGATAATTGAAAAATGAAACGTTGGCGTCGCTGAGAAAAGTTAATTGAGCAATCCAACGATCTATCACTTGAACGTAACCAATTAGCTGTTTTTGACGGCCGTATGACAAACAAATAACATTTTTACAGAGTAATATATGAGACTTTTGTCATTTATTTTTATTTTGTTTACCTTAAAATATCTTCTTTTTGTGGAATTATGCGTGGTGGAAGAACTGTGATCAAAGACAGTGTTTTTTTTTAAATTTCAATTTTGCACATATAAAACGATTGAATGAACTTTCGTCGATAAGGAAGCAAAAGTGGATTACTTCATTAAGGAGAGAGCATTTAACTACTACTAAATTAAAATATGCCCAAGTCTGTGCAAAACATTTTACATTAATAATGTATTAAAACAGATTAAAAACTAAAATTAACTTAGCTAAATAACAATTATTATGATTCTCAATCAAGACTAGTGATGGGAAATCTGGATCTTCTTTAAAATGGATCTGGGTCAGTTTAAAGACCCGGATCAACAATCCGGATCTCGGATTTCTTTAAATTCATTAAAATAGGCCGGCCATATTCGTCATATTTGGTCTAGTTTTTTGTTTACAAACCTGTATGTGATTTACAGTGAAAGGTTTTAGGTGAAATAGTGCATTAAATTTTTTTTCTGTAGCTTGATATATTTCTTTTTCACCAAATCGTTCCTATATACCCTGGGAGATTAAATGTAAAACATATAATAGGTTTGCAGCTTCCAAAGATACATATATTTTCCCGTTAGGTTTAATAGGCCCATGCCTTGATTTTATTGTTCAATTCCCTTTTTATGGTGTTTTTAGAAATAAATTAGTCGTACAGCATATTATGTTGTTCCTTTGTGTTTGGTTGCCTGTCCAAAGTAATAAGTAGATCATTTTTAAAGATATTGTGTTTTTAGTACTTTTTATATTTTTACTTATTTTACTTTATTTATACATTAACTTACAAGGCCTAAGTCTTGATATAGTGGTTTTGAAGTTGAAGCTTTTTATGTTTCCATTTGTATTTATTTATTTATTTATTTATTTATTTCTACAGAAAATCCATTTTACAAAGGTGAGCTATGTTTCCATTAGTTTAGTTTATTATGAAATATAGATTTATAACATCAAATATATGGCTTTTTATTAACTATCATCATATCATCACTAATTATAAGGCCATCTAAACTTCAACATACACATCGCACTAAATTAGATTTAAATCTAATATCAATACAGCTAGTTTTGATAAATTTTATTCTTTGTGTCTTAATGTAGATTTGCAAAACTTGGATCTTGTGTCAGACCGAATCGCCAGCTTTTATAGTGTGACTTGTTCAATCGTGCTTTTCCCTTGTGCTTGATTAAAAAAAGTCCAAAAAGCACAAACCCTGGCTTACTAAAGGTCTAAAAAAATCAGCGAATAATCTTCGTTCTTTAAATTATTTTAAAAAAATTACTGATAATCTTAGTTTTATTTCGCATTGCAATAAATATCGTAGCATTTATAGAAAACTTATTAAATTTGCAAAAGATGCTTACTATAAAAATAGACTAGCTAAGGCAAAGAGAGATCTACAACTTTCTTGAGGGGTTCTATTTCGGGGTGAATTGGGGCAGCGCATCGGCCGCTGTGTTCTGTGATCTATCCAAGGCCATATAATCAATATGGCGGCAGCTGAAGATGATCGTGAAAATGACACTAGTCAAAAAACTAAGTTTTATTATTATAAAAAGAAGATTTTCAGACTTCATATTATTGATAAAACTAGCATCATTTGTTGTAGTGAAATTGACAATGACGGCTGCGACCGCATGGATAAAAACGAGAGTAGTGTCGAAATAAAGTACTTAAAAAGACTTGTAGCCGAACTGGAACTGAAAAACAAAATTCTAGAGGAAAATACAACACTCTGGAAAGAAAAGTTTGAGCATTTTAATTAGATTGCAGCAGAAAAAGAAAAAATCTACAATAAAATGACGGATATCGGCAAAAAAGGTCAGAATCAAAAACAAGCCCCCGTCCGCCCCGCAGTCCTCGGCCCCCTCACCATGAAGTCACGTCGTTGTCAAAACGCCACCGCCGAAAGCAAGGACGCGTTCGAAAACTGGCACGAAAGTTGCACCAGCTGAGGTTAAGAAGATCGAAATCCTAACAATGAAAAGTTCGAGTGTCGACGCAGGAGTTTTTGATTGTCCAAGCCCAAATTTCAGAAAAACGAGTGTCGATAATAGTTCACCACAACAGTTGGCAGCAGCGCATTTAAAGGAAACAAACTTGTTAGATAGTCTTCCGGTTCGTCTCGTCGAAAGCAGACCTCTGTGTTATTAACATAAGTGGTTCCACGTGTTCCGTTTTGCTGCTTTATTTCGGGGGGAAGCGGAAGACTCAAACGCTCAGAGTGGAAACTAACGACCCCGCTAGAAAGGAAGCAGACGCTGTGAACGTGTGAGGCCTAGTTGTTCCTGTATTCTATCCCGTTCGTCTGCCGCAGTTCTACATATAATATTATCGTAATGGCCGCTATGTGGCGGGAGTGGGAGGGGTAAGGGGATAGCTTGAAAGAAAAGGTCATCTCGTGAGACCAGTAGTACTCTCAAGGGGCATCTAGTGGAAGCCAAGATGCATTAGAAAGGTTTATAAAGAAAGACAAATTTAAAGATATTGAAATACACGGGGTGACCGGGAACTCAGAGCTCGCCATCCGGACATCCCACCGACAACGTCTCCAAACCGGAATAAGGTGTAAATTATCTGGAAGGGTCGCTCCAGCTCTAAATAAGCCCCGGACGGAGAGCAATCTGGCAAGTTGCGGAGTGCAGTGCCAAAAACATAGATTGAAATTGAACTTGTTAGATTCCAACCCTAACCTAATTTTGGCTTCAAAATATCTAAAGGAGAGTCAGAACCAAAAAAATTTCGTCCAAAGAAAAGAAAAAAAAACAAGAAATGGAACAAGGATGGCAAACTGTTAAAAGAAAATCAAGAAGTAAGCGACCAGAGCCTCTAAAAGGTAACAAAACAGAGATTTTCACTCTGCGAGTCGCAAATCCAAAGCGACTCGCATCGATCTTTCTATCAGCTTTTACACCAGACACCACTCCTGAAAACATTCTGGATTACCTAAAAAGTAGCAAGTTTGAAAACTGTTCCTGCTACAAAATGCATACCAGAAACGACAATGTTAAAAGTTCATTTAAAATATCAGTTCCAGTCCACAGAAGACAAGACATTATGTTACCAGAATTATGGCCAAATGGTATAAGTGTGAACCATTTTCTGAACCTTCAAAGACGCCTCAATCTGGAAATAGGCAATGCACACCCAAAATCAAAAACAGTAGAGAAAATGCAAGAGTAATAAAGCTACTACACCAGAATGTTCGTTCCATTAAAAATAAAATCAATATATTAGAAGTGTTCCTTTCTGATAAGGATGTGAATATCTTTTGTGTCAGCGAACATTGGCTAATTTGGTGGATCGCTATTTGGATTTCAAAATTGTGTGTGACATAGGAGCCCTGACTGTTGAGAAAACCACTGAAATTTGCTGCATATTTGTTAAAACCTTAAAAATCTACATTATATCAATTTATAGACCACCCGGCGGCTCTTTTGACACCTTTTTAGACGTTATTGAAAACTCTCTAAATCTTATCGGTCATGAGAACAGGATTGTCATTGCAGGTGATTTTAATGTCCACTTTGGCACTGGAGAGAGAGAATGTATTGATCTGTGCTGTATGTTGGAATCTTAGGGATTCACTCAATTATTTATGACAGCTACAAGGCAAAACAACTGCTTGGACAATGTATTCTTAAACTTTAGTGCTGAAGATTGCCATGCCTGGATTTGTGATGGTGGGTTGACGGACCACTCTGGTCAGCTTGTTCAATTTGTTCCCCCGGGGACCACTACCGAGTCCTCTGGTGTCAGGGTCAGATGCAGGCCTATAACACAGGTTGGTAAAATATCTTTTTATTCACGTATGGAAGGGATGGACTGGATTTTGTGGAGTTAAATCACTTGTCAGGTGATGAAAAGTTTTCTCTCTTTCAACAAAAAATTACTCTTGCATACCAAGAATCTTTCCCTGAAAAAAATTTCTTTAAGAAAAACAATCAAAATCGAACAGTAAATTGGTTCACAGATGAGTTACGAATGAAACGTGAAACTCTGCATTTCCTAAATGACCTTTACAGACAAAATCCAACCAACTTCTTAAAACATCTAATAAAATCTTATAAATATAATTATAAACGGGCCATCAGAGATGCAAAAATATCAGCGAATGATAATCTGATTGCAAGCGCTGCAAATCCTATTTGTTGCATGTGGAAGATTTTTAATGAACATCGTGGAAAGCATGTGAAGAGCGAAAGGGAGATTAGTTTAACACCTGATCAGCGAGTTTTTTGTGACCATGGCATCGAATCTCCATATCCAGGTTGGATAAGCAGAACTAGACCCTGTTGAGCTTGTCCAAACAGTACCGCCTGCGCCTGTGTTTTTCTATACAGGAAGTCACTTTTAATGAAATGAGAGATGTTATCAATCAAAACAAAAAAAGCAAAGATCCTTATGGTTTGACTGTTGAGCTCATCAAAATCATAAAAAGTATCATTATAATTCCTTTAACTAAACTTAACAATATGTGCATAGCTGAAAATATATTCCTATCTACACTTAAACATGCCACAGTAATTTCAATCTTTAAGAAGGGCGATGCAAATGATGCCAGCAACTATAGACCAATTTCCTTGCTCCCAATTATCTCCAAAGTATTTGAGAGGTATTTAGCATCACGTTTGTTGCATTTTTTCGAGACTAATCAGTTATTTTCAGATCATCAATTTGGTTTTCGAAAGAATCTTAATACTTCTCTGGGCGTGCTGGATTTGGTGGCAGTCATCAATGAGGCTTTCGAGAATGGAGAGTATGCATCTGTGACCTGAGCAAGGCTTTCGACTGCGTCTCACATGAAGTACTCTTACAGAAACTAAAATGTTACAATGTTAATGAAAACACTGTAAAACTCATTAAGAGCTATCTTTCCAACCGGCATCAGATTGTCCAGGTGACTGGTGTGAAGTCTGCGGAGAGGCAGTTACAGATAGGAGTGCCTCAAGGTTCTGTCCTGGGCCCTCTCCTGTTTCTTATTTATATAAATGACCTTCCCAAAGTAGTTATAATAGGGGAGCGCCTCCTCCTCCTCCTCTTCCTCTCTCTCATGTCCCTCATTCTTAACTTCCTCCCCTTTTATTCTCATTCGCATCATATTTTTTAATTTTTTCTCTTTGTTCTCCCACATTTGATTTTGCATTCTTAAGTCTTATAAATAGGTGCATCAAGATCATTTTAGTATGTTAAGGTACGAGTGACTGTTAAAAGAAAAAAATCTGTTGAATAAATCTATTAATAATAATATTAAAATAAAATGAGTGAATCAGTTGGAGAAAGAAATCGATCCATTCCGCTTCAGACAATTAGCCTCGAAGAAATTATACCAGGAGTTCAAGAAGAAAATATACCATTAGTTCGAGAAGAAAATAATGGGATTGTTTTAAAAAATTTGAATAAAACTGAGAGTGAAGAGAAAAAAGTGTTTTGTGCTATTTGTTTTGAAATAATCGAATATTATGATTCATGTAGACCAAATACATGTTCCCACATTTTTTGTTTAAAATGTATTTTAAGATGGAATGATGAAAATGGTTGTTCTATAATGGTAAACAATTGCCCTGTATGTCGCACTAGATATTACTATTTGGTACAAATCTTCAAAGATGTAATTAGACATCATTTTGTTGTAATTTTAAAAAGAGGATAATATTTTTTATAATTTGTGTTTGTGAAAACTCTGGTAACAAATAATTTTGTAAAAAAAAGTAAATGTAAATATATATAATAATTGACACACATTTTTTCCTTTTCCTATATTGAAACGACAACAATGATCTAACAAGTTTTTTAATACATACTAATTTTCACATTACATAACAAAACAATTGTTATGGGTTTACACAAAAAGTGCCACGCCCTAAAATGGCACCACTTTTGCAAATGGAAGCTTAAATTTTCTTATGGGAATTTACATGTAAAAATGACGGTTTTGATTGTCGGACCGGCATAGCCTAATCTACTACTTTTTAATTATACTAATAATATTAATATAATTTGCATCAAGTAAGAGAAAACTCAATTGAATACAGAAACAAGCGTTAACAAAATGTTATGCTAATATATGAGTGCTTCTAGTGGCAGTTGACATAATCGACACTTTTTTTTTTACATATGATTAGCTATTTCATTTACAAATACAGTGTCAGATGTTAGAATAAAAAGAAGTATTTTGCATATAGCAATGAAAATATATAACCGCTTATAGTAACAGTTGACATTTTTTAAAATTAATATTGTTGACGTATTCTACTTATTATCTTTACAATTTATGTTTAAAATTAATATTTTTGATATAATCTACCCATTACGTTTATAACCTATATTTAAAATTAATATTGTTGAAATAATCTACCCATCACCGTTACAAACTATGTTTATTATTAATATTTAACAACATAATCTTCTATCTCTTTTTTTTCATTTTTATTGCAGTAAAAGCAAGCATGTTCAGGAATTAGTAGAAAAAGATGTATCCTACAAATAGCACAATGTAAATCAGAAGCACTAACAACATAAGCTCTTTTGTAGTGGCAGCTCACATGATCGGACTCCCCTCTCCGTAAATATCTCATGTGAATTGCACTACAAGGAAGGCAAATAGCAAATGTTCCTAGTCTTCGACTTTCAATTTTAGAGTAGCTTTGTATAACACATACATCTTTTTCTTCAAAATTATTAAATAATTCACTAGCCCTAAACTTGCTTACTTTTACGTCAGCCTCGGTTCCTAAATTTAGGGTAAGGTTGTTGATCGTCTTGGGAAAGTGGTTTTTAGAGATTGTCGTTCAACTTTAAGTAGGACACATGTGATTAACTTTTGCATATAAAATCGCCTCAGCGAAGAGACGAATGCAATTGATTTCTGCATTCACACTGTGCAGAGCTCGCGAGTTTTCTGGTGTTTACATTGTGTCTATTTGGTAAATTTTTATTTTTATTTCTAACATTTTTATTTGGCAAGATTTAATTCTTATATATATTGGTGACATTTTTATGTACATTTGTGGCATTTTTATTTGTTATTACGATTTTTTTCATAATGGACAATTTTTTGGCATCGAGTAGCAAAATAATTGACAATGACTTTGACTTATACACATGTACTCAAATGCAGAATTTTGCAAACCAACAAAACAATGAAACAGACGTATTTACAACTAGTCAACAACAAACTATTCAGGACTTGAATGAAATTATTTACAATAGCCAAGTTCAGAATAATGCCAACAAACACAACAACGAAAAATATTTATTTACAGCTACTCAACAACAAACTCTTGACGATCTTAATGACATTATTGACAACAAAACGGACTTAATTACAACAAAAACTAAACAAACTCTTGAAGAACTGAATGACATTGACGAAACTCAAAATTCTAGCTATGAGGATATTGTTTGTTTTCAAAAATCTAATCCAAATTATTTAACATTAAAATCGCCAATTAATTCTCCGAGACCAATTTGCTCTCCCTTTTTGTTTAGTGAAAATTCTGATTCGGAAGAAGAACAAATTGATCAAAATTTAAGTTTGGCTATTTGTCCTACTAATTCACCATATGATATTGTAAATTCTGATTCGCAAGAAAAACAAATTGATCAAAATTTAAGTTCGGCTATATCTTCTATTAATTCACCATATGCTATTGTAAATTCTGATCCGCAAGAAAAACAAATTGATGCAAATTTGACTTCGGATATTTCTCCTAATAATTCACCAGTTGAACAAAATTCAATTTCGAAACCATCATTTATCATTAAAAAAAAATTTAAAATTAATAAAAAAAATAAAAAACAAATAGCAAACCTTAAGTGTCTGGGTTTCGCTATTCAAAATTTAACTAATTTGATCACAATTAAAAAGGGAGACGAAAGTACGGTGAATTATGTTAAACAGGCCTTTGACAAATTAGTTGACTCATTTGAAGAAATGGATTCATAAAGTCAATTAATTTCTATTGCTTTTTTCAAAATTTGACTATAACTAAATAAAAATGCACAATATTAATTTTATTATTATACAAAGAACTTCAAAAATGCAATTGCTTTTTTCAAAATTTGACTATAACTAAACAGAATTGCACAATATTAATTTTATTATTATTATTATGCAGAAAACTTCAGAAATGCATAAGTGTGTAACATGTAATAAAGTCTTTACTAGAAAGGATAATTTACTGCGACATATTAAAAAACATGTTAACGGAAATTCCACAAAACTCAACAGTTGGTTGAAAAAACCAAAGCTTGTTAAAGGTAAGAACATTTTATTTTTCATGTCATATTTTGTAAAATATTTTTTTCTTAATTTATATAGATTCTACAAATATTGTAAAATATTGTAAAGAATGCAAGAAAAATATAAACCAAAGTATGGGGTGGACATCTTCGATCTAGTGTGCACAAGAACAATTCCAAAATAGGCTTGGAGGAAGGTGTTGAAATTATCAAGTCAGCATTCAGGGAACGAATAATATCTTATAGGATTTCCTCACACCAAAACTTCATAAATGTGAAAGAATATTTTCAACATTTGGAATACAAAATTGCACATCTAATAGATCAAGAATTGCAGAAACATAAATGTATCAAGCTAAATATGGAACTGTTCGGTTTCTATTTTAACCCCAGCAGCGACAGCTATGATGTCAAATCTTTTAATGCGCCGTTCCAAGTCATTTGCCAGGGATATCAGAAAAAAGAACTGTTAGAGCAAATCTGCACCATTATTGACCAGAAAGCTGACGAATTTGCAGAAAGAGATTCAGGTAAAGAATTTATTTTCGATTTTACAACAGCAACAAAAAAAGTAATTTTTTAATTTTTACGTTGCAGGATGGGCTTTGATGAATTTACTTCATTTGGAAATTAATGTTAACAAGCACAATCCGCTGAGAGCCTCATCTTTTATCGAACTTCCTCAAGAGATCAAGAGACGTCAAGCTGTGATCAACATTAGGAATGATGACAACTTTTGCTTCGCCTGGGCAGTTGTGTCTGCTCTTCACCAACCACGCGGATTAGATTTTGAAACTTCATCCTACCCACACTACTCTTCTGTTTTGGATATGTCAGGTATAGAATTTCCAATGTTGCTAAAGAACATTAAGATTTTTGAAGAAAAAAATAACATTTCTATTAATGTATATGGATTAGAAATTATAAATCCTAAAAAGGGGTATGAAGTAATTGGTCCACTTTATTATTCATCGAATAAAAAAAATCAACATGTCAATTTATTGTTAATAAGTGATGATGATGAAAAAACTTTTCATTATTGCTATATTAAAGATTTATCAAAACTAGTTTCTGCACAAATTTCTAAACATCACGGAAAAAAATATATTTGCGATGGTTGTTTACAATATTTCCCTACAGAAGAAAATTTATTACAACACAATAGCTATGATTGTGATCATTTACGAATTAACCTACCTTCTAAAGAATTAATAAAAGATAAGTTTGGAAACTATTCATATGATAATATTTTGAAATTTGTAAATTATCATAAACAAATGAAAGTTCCTTTCGTGGTGTATGCAGATTTTGAATGCATTTTAAAGCCTTTAAATAATGACAATGTTGATAAAAATCCTAATACTTCATACACCTTAAAACAATATGAACATATTCCACATTCATTTGCCTATTACATTAAATGTTCCTTCGACGATAATTATTCTAAATTTGAAAAATATAGAGGTCAAAATTGTGATACATTATTTATAAATTCTTTAGAAAGAGATGTGTATAACATATACAATAAATATTTAAAGGCTCCTAAAAAAATGATCCCTTTGAACGAACTGGACAAAATTTATCATAACTATGAAAAAGTTTGTCATATTTGTAATAAACCTCTTTTAAATGACAGGGTTGCAGATCATTGTCATATAACCGGTCTTTATAGAGGTCCAGCTCATTCACTCTGCAACATAAATTACAGAATACCTAACTTTATTCCAGTTATATTGCATAATTTGCGTAATTATGATTCTCATCTATTTCTTAAAAAATTATGCTTAAACAAAGAACAACTAACAGTTATCGCACAAAACAAGGAAAAATATATTTCATTTGAAAAGCTTATTCATGTGGATAACTATTTTGATAAAAAGACACAAAAGGCTAAGAAAAAAAATATATCATTAAGGTTTATTGATTCTTTTCAATTTCTATCCCATTCTTTATCAAAACTCTCTGAAAGCTTAAAAGATGAACAATGTAAGGAAATAAAAAAAATTTTCAATGATGAAGAAAGATTTAAACTTATTCGGCAAAAAGGTGTATTTCCTTACAGTTATATTGATGATTATTTAAAATTAGAAGAAACAACTTTACCTCAGAAAGACCAATTTTACAATACTTTAACGGATGAGCACATCAGTGATGCAGAATACCAAAGAGCTGTAAAGGTTTGGCAATTGTTTAAATGTGAATCTCTTGGTCAATACTCCGACGTTTACTTACTCTCTGATACTTTACTTTTGGCAGATATTTTTGAAAATTTTAGAAGCACTTGTTTATCCACATATAAGCTCGATCCAGCTCATTTTTACACTTTTCCAGGTTTATCCTGGGAGGCGTGTTTGCGTTATACTGGAATAGAGTTAGAATTGTTAACTGATCCAGATATGATACACTTTTTCAAAAAAAGCGTTCGCGGTGGTGTGAGCTCTTGCATTTGTAGAAAATCTGAAGCTAATAACCCATTTCTTTTAAATTTTGATCCTTTAAAGCCAACTAAATACATAATTTATTATGATGCAACAAATTTGTATGGTTATGCAATGTCACAGCACATTCCAACGGGAGATTTTGTTTGGTTAACAGATAAAGAAATCAATGATTTAAATATTATGAATATTTCTAAAAAATCTAATAAGGGATATGTTTTAGAAGTTGATTTAGAATATCCTAGAAGTCTACATTCCTATCATAACGATTTTCCGTTTTGTCCAGAAAACTTTAAACCGCCAAATTCTAAATGCATAAAATTAATACCCAATTTAAATGATAAATCAAAATATGTTATTCACTATCAATTATTAAAACAATGTTTGGAACATGGACTCAAGTTAACTAAAGTTCATAGAGTTTTACAGTTTTCTCAATCTGATTGGTTGAAAAAATATATAGACTTGAATTCAAGATTAAGAAATGATTCAAAGTATGAATTTGATCGTAATACTTACAAGTTGGCAAATAATAGTATTTATGGCAAGACTATGGAAAATGTTGATAGGAGAATTGACGTAAGACTTGTTACAGAGTGGGAAAAAAATAGAAGAAAAGATGGTGCTGAGAATTTAATTGCAAAACCATATTTCAAGGACTTAACAATATTTTCTGAAAACTTGGTAGCTATTCAAATGCAAAAGATTCAAGTTACTTACAATAAACCAATATATGTAGGCTTCTCAATATTAGATATATCTAAAACTGTCATGTATGATTTCTTTTATAATTTTTTAAAACCTCTTTATCAGGAAAATATTTCACTTTTATACACCGATACCGATTCGTTCATTTTAGAAGTCACAACTCCAAATATTTATTCTGACATGATAAAAAATATTCACAAATTTGACACATCTAATTATGAATTTAATAATATTCATGAAATGCCTATTACAAAGTCAGTTATAGGAAAATTCAAAGATGAATATGCTGGTGAACCCATTACTGCTTTCTTTGGTACTGGAGCAAAAGCATATTGTATTAAAACGGAAAACAGTTTAACAAAAAAAGCAAAAGGTGTTAAAAAAAGTGCAATTAAAAAGCAGTTGGATTTTATTCATTATAAAGATGTTGTTGAAAATCATTCTAAAACCTTTTGTTCAATGTATGTTTTTCGATCTAGACAACATACAATTTTTACAGAGTTAATTAATAAATTGGCTTTGAGTTCCGAAGATGATAAGCGGTATAAAATTCCCTATAGTTTTAATACATTAGCTTGGGGACACCAAGATATTGCTTTGTATCAATGGAATGCAGAACATGAAGATTTAGATATATTTATGTAGATATTATAAGGTATTTAAATTTGTTGTTTTTGAAACCAAAGTTAGTCTTCATAAGTCTTTCACAAAATGTGCATAGAAACTTTTGACAAAGAAATTGATAACAGTTATTTTAAAACATATGAAAAACGACTTTCCACTTTTAAAAAATGGAAAGGAAAATTGAGACCAGAAGTGTTAGCTGGAGCTGGCTTTTACTATACTTCAATCAATGATATTTGTAAATGTTTTTATTGTGGTATTGAAATTTTTGATTGGTTAAGTTATGATGATCCTATTGTGGAGCATAAGAAATTTGCTAGGAATTGTGATTTAAATAACTGTTTATGGAAAAATAGGAATCGAAATAATTGTAACCATTCAAAATAAGTCTTCAAGCTACACATTTTATATAGTATTATTAATATCCTTATTTATGAACTTTTACATATATTTAAATTAAGTATTTTATTGTTATTTTTTTACAACTGCTTTTGCTTTCGTGGTGAAAGTATCTGCTTGTTAATAAATTTGGAATATAATTATTAATTTGTTTTAATGACTATCAGTAGATCTCAATTTATTCTTCTTTATTTTATTTTCCAAAATGTTTTTTATGTTCATCATCCCCCTGGCGTAACACAGTGTGAAATATGTTTTTCTAATAAAACAGACGTCACTCTAAGTAAATATTGTAAATTTATGAAAATTGGATTAATTAACAATAGTACAATTAGTTGGATGGAACGAATAAATGGAAATGAAAATGCAAGTAAATTTTTTAAAATTTTGTGTCATTATCCAAATCGATCTATTTTTGATACAAATTGGATAGAAAGGTTAGAGTTTAAAAATAATCAGTTACAAATTTTAACCCCCAACTGTACCAATTATTATGACGGATTCAAAAATTATTACTTTTCCATCATTAGTGTTACATTAAACTTTGCATTATTTTTATACATTACCATTTTAATTATTTATCTTTATTACAAATTTCAAACTGGAAATCTATTTTTTCATTAATCCATTTTAATCGAAACTTTAAAGAAAGTGGGGATGAGAATATTTAAGTACAAGAATAACACAATATGTTTCAGTCTCGTTTAGTCATTATGAACAACGCCGTGGTTCATAAACCTTTGGAAACGCTTCTTAATTCAAAAATTTATTTTTTAAATAATTCTTTGTCAAAATTTGTTCTTGTTGGCATTAGTTTAAATGATTTTTCTCCAAAAATTGTAATTGGTGGAAAAACTGGATTTTCAATCGCACTAACCGAAGAAAATTGGAAAGACATTTGTGTTCATCAAGGAATTATTGTAAACAATTTCTACTTTCCTCAAGTTGATCAAACCAGTGTGAATATAAACAACATTCATCTGCAGGTTCAGAAAATAAATGATACCCCTGTTCTACAAATTACAAAAGGCCCACACTTCATATACTTAGGACAAGAGTCTTTGGACAATTTGTGGCGACTAAAGGAAATTATTGATTATAGATTATCTATACTTAAAAGGCAAGAATTCAATACATATTTCAAAATATTTCAAAATAATATTTCATCTGATTGTGGCGACTTGTGTACGCATGTTTATAATATAATAAGTCCAACAGAAAATCCTAACAGTGAAAATGTTTCAACTATGATGGAATTACTTGCTTTATATCCTGAACAAATGGAAAACAAATTGAAGCAAAATGGAACAAAACGAAAATATTACGAAAAAAACAATGAAAATGGATCAAAAAGAAAATATTACGAAGAAAACAATATCTTTTCTGGAAGAGAACAATAAGGTGCATGTGTTAGTGAAGTGGAGCTTTGCTTACAGACAAGCCCGTAGGAGTAACTTTCAGATGTGGTACTTAGATAGACTCCGTTTTGAAAAAAGAATAAATGATTGTAAACTTATTCTAGATTCGATATTATCTGAGGAACATAGAAATAAAATATATTTGACACGTTTTAATAAAAATTGTATTTGATGTTTTACTTAATAAAATTTTAGTTTAGTAAATGTGAATTTTATTTGAAATTAATTAGCACATTAAGACTTTGTAATTTGTATCAGCTAAAGCATAAAGTGAGGAACAGAAATAAAACAAATTTAACTAAAATTTAATTTCAATTTAATTAAACAATATTTTTTTTATCAATCCATGTATTATATTTTTTATCAAGTCCTAACCATTTCACATAAACTTTGTTTCCTTTCCTTCTCAAAATCTTCTCAATAAGATACACATCGGTATGCTTTACTTTTAGTAATTCTTGCTCATAAAAACCACCCAGAATGTCCTGATTATCTTCGTCTTGAATTAAATATGTCCAAGGGTTTGTCATCTTAACTTCTTTAATGTGGAATATCTCATTTGACCAATTTGGTGTGTAACCTTTTGAAAATGCCTCTCGATGCTTGCTTATTCGTACGTGATCACCCACTTTAAACTTTGGAGATTTTATATCTAACGTTTTAGCATGAGTAAATGCAGATTTCAAGATTCTATTTTCATTTGTTTTATTTACTTGTTTTGGCTTCATTCCTATTGAAGAATGTTTTGTATTGTTATAATCTTTTACAATATCCGCTAATATATTAAACCATTTGTAATTTCCTTGAATGCTAAATATTTTCCACATATTATTCTTTAAAGTCCTGTTCACCCTTTCTACTATACTCGCTTTCAAATTGGAAAACGTGCTATAATGGTTAATTCGAAATTGTTGCATCAAATTTTGAAAATTTACATTGAAAAACTCTCTCCCTCTATCCGTTTGCAAGTTTTTTGGTGGAGTTTTTGCACTGATTAATATTTTTTTCATTGCCGCTGTTACGTCTTTTCCAGATTTAGATTTTAACGGTTCGGCCCAAACATACTTAGAAAATACATTTATGGTAATCAAGATATATTTAAATCCCTTATTAAATTTGGCATAGGGTAACATTTCAACCAAATCAGCTTGAAAAAGATCATTTAACCCTTTCACTACCACCCTTCTGCGTTTGTAGTTTTTTCTAGCAGGTTTATGTAATTCATTAACGACTTGTTGTTTAACGGTTGTCATGACAACAAACTTGTTTATTCAATTTTAAGGAAGTTCACTTTCTATGTTTTGTAATAATTCGAAATATAACTTTTATATGTTTTTTCCCATTCATTCAATTTATCAATTTGTATTGTATAACTTTTTTCATTTAAAATTTTACTAATTTTAGTAATCTCCTTTTCTAACGCATTAAAGGATTTTTTTATCTCTCCAGTTAAGAAAGTAGTTGATCTACTATCACTATTTTTTAATTCCTCCTCTGTTTTATTTAATTCTTGTTCTAATTTCTTAATTACACTGGACATTATATTTTCCAAGGAAATATATTGTTGATTTTCTTCCAAAGTGAGTTGGTCAATTGTTCTACTGTTAAGAATGCTATTTTGATTTCTTTTTTTTTCATCATCTAACCTTTTTATAAAAGTTCTTAATTGTTTTATTTTTTCCTTGTGTTTTTCAATTATTACTTCTCTTATATTTGTTTCCATTATTTTATTAATTTTGTTGATATCATCACTTAATTTTTTGTCTTCCTTTTTAACATGTTCATTTAAAAATTGCAAATCTTTACTTATTTGATTTAGCGTTAGCAACTGTTTATTAACGTTTTCAATTGAGGTATAGCATCCTTTAATCTGGTTTTCATACTTTAAAAAATTTTCATCAAAAACCTTAAGCTGTTTAGCAAAGATTTCATTATTTGTTTCATTTTCACCTAATCTCCTTTTTAAATTATTAATGTCACTTATTCTCTCTTGATTTTGTTTTGAAATATGGCGTCCAAATTTATCAACTGTCATGTTGAGCTTTCATTAAACAATAAATATGATTATATTTGATAGCTGTTATTTATAGTATTACTTTATCTTCTCTTAATTATTCAATAATAGAGATAATCTCGTTACTATGAGCATTATTTCCCGCATCACTTGATGAAATTAATAAACGTAGCCTATCAACAATTTCGTTAACATTATTCCAGTATACATAGTCTGTATTTGATCTGTTTGTTTTCAAAATTAATCCCTTTCCTGTAGATTTGGCTCTAGTTGTTCTAAACGGAGGTTTTGGTTTGTTAAATGCTGTAACTAATCTTGGCAAGGTTTTTGTCTTTGTAATCCCCTTTCTTTGTAAATATGGTCCTATTATTGTAACATATTTGTGTGATGTATTTCCTTGAACTTGTTCATTTGAATCAAAATTCCTACGATATACATTTGTTTTAGCTAGAATGTTCATGTAATTATCTAAATCTTCCTTCTTATAACCTTTCGGTTCTTTTTTGAAAAGCAATTCGTATAAACCTGGCGTGCCTGTGTACGTTATTCCTCCCACTTTAATGTCTTTTCCAATAATTTCTACCGGTATATGTGTTAAACCAAAAGAAAACTTATCCGTTTCGAGGTCATGAACTATTCCATAATAATAGTCAAATTTATGTTGTGTATCTTTCACACCCTCATCAATATATGATCTGGGTAATTCATGAAAATCTGCTAAGTAATCTTTATATGATGGTGTACCAACATAGGTTTGAATTGTTTTTCTAGTTTGTTCCAATATGTCTGACAAGTTTAAATTTGTTGTTGTGTCACTAGAAGGATCTGAAGTTTCTGCTATAACAGTTGATGACAATGGTTGTACTACAGGAGAGGAAGAAGTGATACTACTGTCATTTAAAAATGTTGGTAGTTCTGTAGGGAGTGACGGAGTTTTTCCTGTTTTCTGAATATTTTTCGTCGGAGTTGATGTTTTATAAAGCTTTGTAGGTGTTTTGAAATCTTCATACTTTGAAACTCTTTCTTCTTTTAAATCGAATGGTTCGGATTTACCAATACTTGAAATTAGCTGTTTAAGTGGTTGTGTTATTGGTCTATAAGTTTGTTCTAATTCGGACTGAGCAGTAGAAGTAGCTAATTTCAAGCTTTGATATTTCTGCTTCACGGCTTGTCTCGATCTTATTAATTCTCGAGCTAAACGTTTATCCATGCTGTACAAGTTTTAAATGAAATAAAACTGCAAATTTTTTACTTTTATAAATATATAAAGGAATCGAATTTACTCCTATATCTGCCGTGATTTACTTCACAATCTTTGTCAATTACAAGAAAGCCATATGGATCCATCCAACAGTTAGCACAAATATTTTTAAACTGATCAAATGTCATATCCAATATACAGTGGTCATTATATATATGTTTTAAACTCAAACAGTCCTGTTTAAATAAAATTAATAAGTTTGCATTTTCTCGAATTAGACGTTTAAGGATTGAGGAATATCCTTGAAAAATAAAAAAACAATCGGTGTTTCTATGCCTTCCATGCGTGAAATAGTCCCTAATAATAGATTGATTATGACAAGGAATATCATCAAAAATGATAACGGAATTTGGCTTTATCTCATGAGGTGAAATAATGTTCTCATCGCTATCATATTCAAAGTATCCAATTTCTTTCATAGGTTTTAACAACTTTCTTAAATATTCATATTTTGGTTGATCTAATGACTTTGAATAAACATAGACATTTTCAAACCTAATTCCATTTGGATGCTCGAGCAGTGTAAGCATAACGTTGGTTTTACCGCTACCACTGCAACCAACTATAAGCCCTCTTTTTGAACCACCGCAAAATAAGTCGCCATGCTTTCTCAACTGTTTACTTAAAATTTTTTCATCATGATTATTTACTGGTAATGAGAATTTTTGTTTTTCAATCCTCATTCTTAATCACACTAGTAAATATTTTTAGCTGTAAAAGTATTTATACCAGAAAAATGTCAATGTGCTTTTAGTATAAAAAGAACTTCAATGACTGTGGGTCGCCATAAGTTGAAAAAAACTATTAAAACACGTAATAGAAAAGGCTCTGGTTTAGTAAATAAATTAATTAGCAAACTACCTTTCGAAGTTCATATACCAGGATATAATTATTGTGGTCCCGGCACCAACTTGGAAAAAAGATTAACTAGAGGTGACGTTGGTATAAATCCATTGGATTCCGCTTGCAAAGAACATGATATATCTTACTCTCAGACTGAAGATTTATCAAAAAGACACATATCTGACCAAATATTAGAAAAAAAAGCCTGGGATAGGGTAAAAGCTAAAGATTCTTCTATTGGTGAAAAAATTGCAGCTTTAAGTGTTGCAGGAATAATGAAGGGTAAAAGAAAGTTCGGTTTGGGATTAAAAAATACAAAAGGGGGTAAACTTAAATTGAGAAAAAAACGTATCATTCGAACACCCAAAAAAATTGGAGGATTTCTACCTCTTTTGTTTCCCATTCTTGGTGCCCTGGGTGCACTAGGTGGAGGCGCGGCAGGAATTGCTAAGGCAGTAAATGATGCTAAAGCCGCTAAACAGCAACTAGAAGAAATACATAGACATAATATTGCAATGGAAAATGCTTCTAAAGAAGGGAAAGGATTATATATTAGACCATATAAAGGAAAGGGACTATTTATTAGACCTTATAAAGGAGGATCCGTCAAAATGAAAGCAATCAGACAAAAAAAAACTCAAAATAAGTTTTCCAAAAAGAGCACTTACGAACAATGATATTATTAAATATGTAAAGCTGTTAAAAATAACTGGCTTTAGAGGTGTTTTTATGCTCGATGAACTTCCAAAAAAAATTAATCTGAAAGAATGTGGTATTGTAAATTTGGATAAAAAACAAAATAAAGGATCTCATTGGACTGCTTATATTAAAAATAACAAAAATGTAATATATTTTGATAGTTATGGAAATTTAAAACCACCTTTTGAACTTCTCAAATATTTTAATTCGAATGGCAAAGTGGATGTATTTTATACTTATGAAAATAAACAAAAATTTAATTCATATAACTGTGGTTAACTATCCCTAAAATTTTTGCAAAAAAATATATAAACTCATTATTTATTGTAATATCTCATTCATAAATAAACTGCAATGTCTACCACAATTGCCATATCAGGAAACAGTTCTGTTTTGTCTGCTGATTTTAATCCGCCCATATATTTAGAGGATGAAAAACAATATTACCTGGGTTTAGCTGATTTTGAAACGTTTATGACTATCCCCAATATAAAAGAAGGATATAATAAATTTTATATAGATAAAAAAGTAATTGTTATTCCCGACGGAACTTATGACATTACAGATATAGAAACATACATAAGAGAAAGTATAGAAGATTTATTTCCGAATGAAAAAATTTTTTTTCTTTTAAAAGCAAATGTTAATACTCTAAAAACTTTTTTAATGTGTAGTAGAATAATTGATTTTACCAAGGAAGATTCGATAGGAAAAATGTTGGGTTTTAATAGCAGGATACTAGAAGCTATGAAAGAGGAAGAATCAGATAATGTTGCAAAAATAACTAAGGTGAATGCTATTTGTATTGACTGTAATATTTGTGTCGGTTCTTACAATAATGGTAAACCTGTTCATATTATTCACCAGTTTTATCCAACTGTAGCTCCAGGGTATAAAATAGTTGAATCTCCTTTGCCCATTTTGTATTTTCCAGTTAGCGTCAAAGCAATTAACAATATAACAGTTAAAATAGTTGATCAAGACGGAGAACTTATCAGTTTTAGAGGAGAAACTATAACAGTAAGGTTACATTTACAAACAAGTGAAATATAAAATGGTTGTTAGATATAATAGAACCCTTGGGATGAGACTTGCCCCTACCACTATCAACAAAGTAAAAACTTATAAAAAGAAAAAGCCTAAACAACAGTTCAGTATCAAATCCAACACCAACAAGTTAAGACGAGATAATCGTAAATTTCTCACATCCTTGGGTTTCACTGTTTTAAAATAATGAACATATTAAACGTAAACGAAAAGCTTTATGTAGACAATTCCATCGTCAGTTCTGAGCTTCACACATATCAACCATATATTTCTTCAAAATTCGATTACAATGATGAAATAAGGATCCCAATTCAAGAACTCGATGCTTACACTCTACCATCAGATAGTTTACTTTATATCGAAGGAAAATTAACTAATACAGAAGGTAAATATAAGAAAGAATTGCTATTTATTAACAATGGTATAGCCTTTTTGTTCAGAGAAATCCGCTATGAACTAAACGGAATTACTATAGATTCAATAAGAAATGTTGGATTAGCATCAACCTTAAAAAGCTACCTTTCTCACAATACCAACGAAAGTTTAAAACTGGAAAATGCAGGTTGGTTTCCACATCGGAAAGAAGGTGATACAATTTTAGTTGATAATGATGGAAAATTCTCCGTATCCATACCACTAAAAATGCTTTTAGGATTTTTTGAAGATTACAGAAAAATTATTATGAATATGAAACAGGAATTGGTTCTTATTAGATCAACTGATGATTTAGATGGTGTTATTTTCAAAGAAGATCCGGCAGACCTTGTTACTGCTCCTGACATTCCATTGGTTACTTTCGATAAAATTTATTGGAAAGTTCCTCACATTCTAGTTGATATGCCACAACAACTTGCTCTATCAAAAATATTAGAATCAAATAAAGATATATTGATAGGATTCAGGAGTTGGGAACTTGTTGAATATTCTTCTCTAACCGAAACAACCCGTCACACATGGCCGGTAAAAACAACTAGTAAACTAGAAGCTCCTCGTCATGTTGTGATTGGCTTTCAAGAAAACAGAAAAGGGAAAATTGTTAAAGATATGAGTAAATTTGACAATATTACCTTGTCAAATATTAGAGTATATTTAAATTCTGAAAGATATCCTTATCACGATTTGTACTTAAATTTCGAAGAAAACAAATTTTCTGCTTTATACGAAATGTTTGCCAACTTTAGACAGTCTTACTATGGTGTTCCAAATGAACCCATTTTTAATCCTGAACAATTCAAAAACATTAGTCCTATTACACATATTGATTGCTCCCATCAAAAAGAAACAATTCAAACGGGATCCGTAGTAATGAGAATTGAATTTGAGACACACAATGCAATTAAAAAAGATACTTCTGCTTATTGTCTTATTTTACATGACAAATTATTTAGCTACAACCCTCTTACTAAAATTGTGAAACAATTATAAACTTTATCCCCACTATTTTCATATTTCGATTTAATTTAAAGAAATTTTCAAAAGCTTTTAGTTTTAATCATGACATCAAAACTATAACTACAAATTGAAAAATTTATTTTTAAAATTAATCAACTGAAAGAAGAAATTGCAAATTATTCAAGTAAAAAAAGTCTCATTAAAAAATTTGCTGCTTTGAAAATATGAGATTGGTTATAGATATTCAAGGATTCAAAGATGAAAAAAATAAATTTATACCGAAAGAGCTTGCAGCTTTTGATGGTTATGAAATGACTCATTACATTTTTAAAAAGCCTTTTCCAATGGAGTTTCTTTCTCCTGATTGTCACAAGCAGGCGGTATGGTTAACGAAAAATTATCATTGTATACATTGGAATAATGGATTTACTCCATTACATCATTTCCCAAAAATAATTGAAACACTTACGAAGAAAGCAGATTTTGTTTTTGTAAAAGGAAGCGAAAAAAAGGATTTTATACAGAAATATTCTAAAAAGCATGTGATTGAAATAGATGAACAACCAGCGCTAAAGCTAATGGAACCAAAATGCTTCTATCATTCAAAATCACCTTGTATGTGTGCTTTGACAAATGTGTTATTTTTATATGACAATTGTTTTATGAATGAATAAAAATATAAAAAAAAAACTTAATTACCTTTTTATTTTGCATTAACCAACCATGATTGAATACAATTAATATGATACCTTAAATCTAATTTTCTAAATTCATTTAAAAGTTCATACTCATTTTTATATTTTAAATAATCATTACAAAATTTAGCGGCTAATTTACATTGTTTCATTCGATCTATATCATTAACATATGCTGACAAATCTTGTGCTTCTGCGTCTTCTTCGCCTACAATTGATAAATATTGGAAGTATGCAGCAGATATAATAAACTCTTCATACATTTCAGTAACCATTTGCTCCATTGTAAATATTATTAAATTTATTCTTCCTTTTCAATTTCTTGAAGAATAGTATCCTCGTCAATAAATTGCTTCAAGTCTTTTAAATAGTAACCAAAGCCAATATCTTTTAGATCTTAAATAAGTTGAAAAAAATTTAATATTTCAATGTATTTGTTGCAACAGAGGGCAGCCTTTACGAATTCCTCAGATTGATTACAATAAAAGTCTATCCACTCCGGACCACTTGCCATACAATATGAGAAATAGGTTTTTGAAAGATTACTAAATTTCTCCTCTAATAATTTAACTGCAATCAGCAACTCAGCCATTTCATTTATTTAACATAATATTTTAAATATGTAGGGGGACGTCTCTTGCGAATAGGATTAACTTTCTTTGATAATACCTGTTTTTTATCTTCGTATAATTGAAACCTCTTTTGGGTTGCAATAATAGCAGGTATAAATTGGCAATCTTCTCCTATAAATTCTATTAGGTGGCTTAATTCTCCTACAAAGTATGATTTCCCAAATGTATTGAAAAACGTAGTAAGGCTTATAATTCCTTCTAAATAATCGTCACAACAGTCAATTGCTTCCAAATAATCTCGTTTCAGTGGATAAAACAGCTTGGTGTATTCATCTTTCGAAATCACTTCAAAGAAATTGAGATATTTAACTTTTAACTGTCTGATAGTTGTAGTTAATTTTTCGCGATTACACATAATTCACTTATTACTTGACACATTTTTTCTTTTTGTTTTATACAAAATTGGTGGAAAAATTCAAAAATAACTTTTTACGCAACTCGAGCACAGCTTAGTAAATGTGTCTCGGCATACTAAAATGATCATGATGCACCTATTTATAAGACTTAAGAATGCAAAATCAAATGTGGGAGAACAAAGAGAAAAAATTAAAAATATGATGCGAATGAGAATAAAAGGGGAGGAAGTTAAGAATGAGGGACATGAGAGAGAGGAAGAGGAGGAGGAGGCGCTCCCCTATTATAACTACTTCCCAAGTTTGATGCTTCAATCCATTTTACCCTCTTTGCGGACGATACAACAGTTACCTGTACTAAGAGGAACTATGCCGAGGCTGTGGAGTGCTCGGGTGGGGCGCTGTCGAGGGCTGAGTCATGGTTCACCGCTAACCGACTCTATCTTAATGCTGCAAAGACTTAGTCGATGATCTTTTCGACTCGGGGGATGCCAGAGTCGGAAACTGAGGTGGGTGTGTATCTTGACTCGTTGGGATGCCCATGCTGATTACTGTGGTAAAAAGCTGTCATCCAACATATTTTTATTGCGTGGCCTCGCTGAATGTGTATCACCTAAGGTTTTAAGACAGGCATACTTTGCCCTTTGTCACTCTGTCATGGGTTATGCTTTGATTGTCTGGGGTCATAGTACCGGTGCAATCAGAGTTTTTGCACTGCAAAGGAGGGCCGTACGAATAGTTGCAGGACTGCCATATCGGGCTGATTGTAGGGATGCCTTTATTCACTTAAAAATATTAACATTACCATCCCTTTTCATATTTGAGAATCTTGTTTTTATTAAAAAACATTATGAAGACTACTCCATGAAGATGTCCACTCCTTAAACACATGCAATAGGGGGGATCTTGTTCCAATTTACAGGCGTCTGAAGAGGTGTCAGAATGGCCCAGGATGCTTGGGTGTACAATATTTTAATAGATTGTCGCATTACATTCGGAATCTTCCAGATAGACAATTTAAAACCCAAATTAGATCTATTCTCATCAGTCAGGCCTTCTATAATTGGGACGAGTATTTTAACTATGCTTTTTAAGTGTCTCTTGTTATAGGTGTTATATAATAATGTTTTGTGATAATTATATATATTTATTGATTATTAAGCAAAAATTTGATATATATATTCTTTAAATTTAGGTTCTATTCAATGTTTTACATTTTAACTATGTTTATTTTTATTGTAATATTATTGGTACTATTTCAATGAAAACACTTATTTGTCTGACTTTTATAATGACGTATGTAAATACTTAATCGTATTCTAGCATCAATAAACTATTTGTATTTGATTGCGTGGATCATGGAATACTGCTGTCTAAGCTCGAGAGATATGGATTCCGAAGCGTGGCTCACTCCTGGTTTATATCCTATCTTGAGAGTCGTTCTCACTCTGTGGTGCACTCAGGAACAAGGTCCTCTGCTTTACAAAATAACTGTAGAGTTCCACAAGGCTCAGTTTTAGGACCTATTTTGTTTATACTTTATGTTAATGACCTTGTTACCCTAAACATCTCTGGCGATTTCACCCTTTTCCTTGATGGCACGTCTATATTGTGGCAAGAGAGGGAGATTATGCAGCTAAGGCAGACCATTGTAAGTAACCTGAGAATTATTAAAGAGTGGTTTAACTCCAACCACCTTTGTCTGAATTTGACTAAAACTCATATTGTTGGATTCAGGTGTAATGTGGAGGGATTACTTTTGGATGAGGATTTGCTTCCGAAGATGTCTGGGACTAAATTTCTTGGCATTCTTATTGATGATGAGTTGTATTTTGGGGAGCACATCTTAACTTTGAGCAGGAAACTCTCATCAGGATGTTTTGCTGTGAGAGGCAAGGACAGTATATTTCGCCTTATTTGAGTCGCATCTGAAATATGGTATACCATTCTGGGTCTCCTGGATGTGCTTTTCATCCTTCAGAAAAAGGCAGTTCGATTTATTGTCGGTAGTAGTCAGAGAGAATCTTGTAGATCGCACTTTGTGGCGCAGAGAATTTTAAATCTCACATCTCTCTTTATCTTGGATACATCATCCCTGATATTTAAAAACCGTGTTGGGCTCCAGGATCCCACTCCCCAACATGAGACGAGTCATACTCTCAATTTACCTCTGCCATTGCCAAAGAGTACCCTTGAGGTCATTGATTGATTTTTAATCATTTACCAACTACTCTCAAAATGATTAATTCTCAAAAAACTTTTCGTCGCGGACTTAAAGGATTACTTTGCAGTAAAGCATACTATAATCTGGATGAATTCTATCGGGATGCCCTTGAGAATGTTAATTTTTAGTGCTATTTTATTATAATTTTTTATGTTATGTACATTTTTTATATCCTTTATTTGTTTTATATATCTGTTTTTTATTATTGTTTGGTTGTTTTAATTTTGCAACTTTTGCTACCATTTTTTTTTGTGTTTTAGTTCAAATATTATATTGGTAAGGGTGTTGCCTATTAGAATATATATGTACCTAATATATGCTTTGTCAACAAGAATTTTATTTTTTTGACTAATAAAGTACTTTTTGAATTTGAATTGAATTGAATCCAGACAATATAAATGTAAGTTTTAGAGGACTGGTGTAATATGATGTCTACAAATGATAAATGTACGAAGTCAACAACCCAACCACCCCCAAATTAAATTTACACACGAAATTTTAGATAACCAGAAATTCATATTTCATAGCAATTGGCATTCAACAAGCTAATGACCATGATATCCATCTACCCAATCCATGCCTATTGTGCCGCTTTTCTTATCAATCAGACCAGTTCGAAAATCGCGATACAGCGGTCATCGGCTTCGTGGCTCAGTTCCCGATCCGAAACTTACAAAAGGTGATGATGCATTGCATTTTTTGTTTTGGAAAGCCAGGTAACCCTAGAGACAGAGAGACACAAAATTCTTAAATTAACTATAATATATATTTTTTTTAATTCTATCTTAAACTTACGAATACCATGTATGTTTTTCAAAATGACGAAATTTTATTAGTTACTGTATAAAAAATATAATATATAACTAAAGCTACACTAACTAGATACAGAGTTCTTACTTACTTAAAACTAAACTCGAACAGAGATTCACAGCCTTATTGGATTGTCCATAATCCTAGATGTATAACCAGATTTATTAAGTGTCTCTTGGCAAATAGGCATTCAGGACAGAAGTTCTGAACTTCATTTAATGAAGAGTAGAAATGCCAAATACACTCAGGGTTACCCATAGTTTGATAAAGTGGTGAACTTTCTTTTCAAAATGTAATTCTCTACGACAACTTCTAAAGTAAGAACAAAACAAAAAAATGTAATGTTTTTCTTATTTTTTTTTAGGAACTTGACAGTATAATCCTAATATTTCCTAGGCATAAGTAAATCTAGTAAAGGAAAGAGGTTTAATTATGGAGAAAAAAAAAGAGTTCCCTTACACTCGCCATCAGGTTTACTGCAAAGACAGAACTCTTTTTCTCCATATTACTTATTATACTCGCACAGAAAATTTTATATATTTTTTTACTCTTGTATGCATGAAAATTTATTTAAATAAAAAAATATCACAGAGACCTGCGTAAGCAGTAGTTTCTACGATGCATAGTTAGGATTTTTTGGATATATCATAATACAAAATAGAAAATAAGTAAAACCTTTACAGTCCACAAACCTAAAATAACATATGAAATGCAAAAAGTAATTATCAAATAGAAGTAATTTAGGTACAATAAAATGATATAATAGATATAAATAATAAGGTAACCTTTAGTAATATAAGACACTAAAAATGAAATTAAATACAGGCATTTATATATATATATATATATATATATATATATATATATATATAAATATAAAAAATAGGAACACAATAATCATATAGAGATATTCCTAGTAGACACCTTGTTTTTGTCACTAATGGTTTAGGACAGCCAAGTCTAATCCTGGGTGCAGTCTACACCCCTCCAAAGTCCAGTACCTTGTGCTATTCAACTTTTACTAAAATATTAGATAGACTTCTGATATGCCTAACTCAACTCTTTGTGTGACTGGAGATGCCTCACAGCATTTGGGCAAATAGTCCTCTAAGTTCATCAATGACAAGCAGCTCAAGGTACTGCTCTTGATGAGGTTGCATCAATTGAAGAAATCTCTAATGCATGTGCATTCCAAAACTCATTTTAGGTTAATTAGGTTCTAAATGCCAACGAATCTTTGCTGGACGGTACTTTGATCCCTACTACTACTGTTTGTCAGGCTGAGTACTCTATAGTTCCTCCAGACTGATACCATCCGCCACTCTGTGTGGAAGTTAGTGCGAGCACATTAATAAATGATAATGTCTTTTAAAGGATTTTACAGAGACTTAAAAACAGCCAATTTTTCAGAAGTGTGTATTTTTCTTAGTGGGGTTGATTGGGATGGCGTGTTAGGGGATAAGACTGATGTTATGTTGAGTATTTTTTATGATATTTTGTATATGTGTATGGATTTGTTTGTACTCATAAGAAATTACTGTGTGCATAACTACAGGGAATTTTCTAGACTTCGAGGGTTGTGTAAGGAACTGACTCCTAATTACAAAAAAGAATATATAAATACAACTGAGCAATCAATATTTTCCAATTTAAACTAATTCTGGTCTTTTGTTAATAATAAATGTCAAAGTAATAATTACCCTAGTGAATTATCCCATGAAAACTGGAAGAATCATTCAGGTTAGGATATAGTGAATATGTTTGCAGACTACTTCACCACGGTATACAGTAATGACTCCCCTCTGATGGGCTTTCTACCACTGATATTAACTTTTCTAAATACAATATTTTAATATCTCATATTTACACAAAGCTTTCTTCCTTGGATATAAGCAAGCACTGTGGGCCAGATGGTATACCACCAATTTTTCTGAAATATTGTAGCTTTAATTTATCTAGACCATATTTTTAACTCTCTCTAGTGGGAACTTTCCAAATTTCTGGAAGTTGAGCTTTATAACTCCTATACTTAAAGCGGGAGATCAGGCCAATAAATATTTTGAATGTTATTTCAGAGGTGTTTGACGGAGTGTCTCATGATGTGCTAATAAAATGCAAAATGTTAGGCCTTAACAACCCACTTCTCTCGTGGTTTAAGAGCTCTTTGTCCCAGTGAAAGCAGATTGTTAGAATAGGCAATTTTTACTCATGAGATTGATGAGTTTATAAATAACATCCACAAAAGCATGAAAAATTGTGAATTTCAATTGTTTGCTGATGATCTAAAATTATCTTGGCAAATATATGAACCCAGGGACTGTGAGATACTTCAGCAAGATCTTCATGGCTGGGTGTATTGGTGCCAAAGGAATGGAATGTCATTGAACCCTCTTAAGTGTAAAGTCATGTCATGTTTATTGGTGTAGAAATCCAATTATATTTAATTACATATTGGTGGGATATTCCTTGAAAAAAATTCTGTGGTGAAAGATTTAGGAATAATGATAGATACATTTCCAACATTGTTAGTAACGCACTTTAGTTGCTTGGATTCATTATTGTGCACTTGTTCGTCTTCACTTGGAGTACTCCTCATGTGTATGGTCTCCACAATACAATGGCCATAGAAATGCACTTGAACGTGTTCAACACAAATTTCTAAAGCACATGTCATATAAACTTAATCTTGCTGATTATTCAGATGAAGAAATAACCCAACTAAACTTGTCACCAATACCAGTGCGTCACAAAAAAGAGAGATCTTTTAATACTTTATAACATTCTTCATAATAGAGTATCTGCACCTGAGCTTTTAAATAGAATTGACCTTCAAGCTCCATCAAGATCAACTCGTTCCACTTCTAGTTGTTTCAAACCACAGAACTATGGGTATAACTCTCTTATTTCTTTATAATTTAGACTTTTTTACCTCACCTACTTAGTTTCTAAAGCAACTTAAACATTAATAATTTAATAGTTTAACAACTAATTGTGATACATTGCGTAATCTTTTTGGCCTGTTTTCTTTATTTATATGGGAATATTCTTTTTAATAACCTATTACTCTATTTTAGTGATTTACTTTTTTTTAACTATTGTTGATACAATTTTATAATTGTTATACTTTGGAAATGTACTTATATTTGGGCAATTTGCTCACTGATAAATAAATAAATAAATAAATATACTTCAGTGTAGCACACAACAATAAAGACACAAGGCTGGGTTGTTCAAAAAAAAAAATTGAACTTAGAGTTTAACTTGGATATATATAATTAAATTTAACAACTAGGTAAGTAACAATGTCCATATTTGTCACTGGAGGAAAGTCTTTTAAATCTACAGTACAATTATTATCATCCACAACAAAAAAATCTATATTCTTAATTACAGAAATCTTTTGTTCTCACTTTGGAGCTTCAAAAAGTATCCACTCTTCATAACTGTCAGGAAGTTTAAAGCAAACACCCAATCATAAAAAAAGTCCTGTACTAAAACAGGCACTAAATGTATATAAAATACTTAAAATTTGCTTTCAAATTATTACGAACTCAGAGGAAAGTAAACAATTATTTGTGCCTACAGCAGCCATTATTGACACTACTGACAGCAGTCAGTTGTGTTGTTGAACCACCCTATAAAATCTACTCCCTGACTGAACCCAATAAGTATAAACAAAGCAGAATTGTCTAAAGTCTGACCCACAAGTTGTGGTCTAGAGAAACTATTATTTGTTGAATAAACTGGCAAATGCATTGAAGGCAAAAACATACAAAGCGATGTGTTATTTTTTAACTAACCGCTTTAAAACTAAAATATTTTGGTTTTTTGTGTATTGTATGTATTTGTATACCAAAAATAATAGAAACTTAAAATGCTTAATCATTCTTTAAAAAGATCTACTCTCTTGAATAAATTCTTTTTTCGTTTTCAGAGGCAGTTTCATACTTCTGTATACGATATGGACAATCTGCTGGATTTACGTAAATTAAAAATAAACAAAAACCATGTAACAGAAAATATTAACTATATTTCAAGAGCAAAAAAACCTTCTTTAATTTTATGACAAACTAGCTGAATAAAATGTATCACCAATGCAGTGGACTATTATAAGTTGGGCACAAATATTTTAAAATTGCCGTCAGTGTGACTTTTCTAAACATCCTTAAAGAAATTATAAATAATGCAACCAGTGAACGTAAAGTTCCTAGCAAGGAAATTCACCTAAAATCATGGATCACCCCTGGTCTATTAAAATCTATAAGAACAAGAAATAAATTACATAGAGTTTGGTTCGAGATATTAATGATGATGTTGCGTACTATAATTTTAAACATTTCAGAAATCAATTAAGTATGCTTTTAAAAAAATCTAAGTATATATACCTTAAACAAAAATTAGATGCCATAAATCATGATCCTAAGAAAACTTGGAATATCATTAAGAATATTTCCAATGATAACAACACACAAACCAAAATCCCACTTTTAATAAATACTAAATGAGAATTGAAAGACCAGAAAGCTGTTGTAAATGAGCTAAACAACTTCTTTAACTTAGTAGGACCAGATTTGGCTTCTAAAATTAATAAACCATGTTTTTGTATCCAGCTAGAGATGAGGAAATTATTTTTTCAATTAATGCATTAAAAAACAAACCATCGGTTGATAATTTTGGAATATCAAACACAATTGTCAAAACCAATTATAGATTTTTGATCAGACCCTTATTACATATTATCAACCTTATATTTAAAATTGTATTCTCAGACGTATTTAAGAATACACTAATAATACCTTTACACAAGGGAGGCGACAGAACGGACATTAACAACTATCGGCCTATACCCTTAACTGGTCCTATATATAAAAATTGAGAGATGTATAAAGGTTAGGCTATGTACGTTCTTGACTGATAATGACATTTTATCTGAGTCTCAATATGCTCTAGGAACGGTAGATGCTTTACATCATGTAAACAGTTTTATCCTAAACAGCTTTATCAATAAACTTAAACCGTTGGCCATGTTCCTGGATCTCTCGAAGGCATTTGACAATGTGTGATCACCGCACATTGTTGGATAAATTGAATAGTATTGGAATAAGGGGAAAGACCCTTAAACTCTTTGAAAGTTATTTAAAAAATTGATATCATAAAGTTAAGCTTAATTCCATTACTAGTTCTGATTGTATGTTGCTATGTGGGGTACTTGGCCCCATTCTCTTTACAATCTATTCGAATAGCTTTCAAGAACTGCTCACTAATGTAAAAATCGTTAGTTATGCGGACAATACTGTTCTTTTATGCAATGGAAAATGTTGGAGTGATACATTTTATATAGCTCAGTCGGCAATATCTTGTGTAAAAACATGGATGGAAAAATCTAATTTCATGTGTTTCTCAATGAATAGTAAAGGACTACCAAATAGATCTGTTATTAATGTTCATTCTAGTAAAAGTAAAAATACTGAAATGTGTGATTGTTCGGGGGTCATAAAGGCTGCAGAAAATGTTAAATATCTAGGATTATATTTTGATAATTTTCTAAAATGGAATGTCTATGCTGATTATGAAAAAAATAAACTTAGGAAGCTTGTATATAATTTTTTTGAATTAAGAAATATATTAGATAAGGATACTATTATTAAAGTATATAGAGCTCTTGCCGAGTCTTGCTTGAATTATGGCATAATATGTTGGGGTTCTGCTAGGGGGAACGTTTTAAATAACATAGCCATTGCTCAAAAATACATTTTAAAAACTATGTTGTTTAAGAGAAAACTGTTTTCTTCTCAGGCGTTGTTTGAGGAGTGGGGTATTTTGCCAATTGTGCACTACTTTTTTATAGGTTAAGAATGACTATATATTTGTATAGCATCTGATGTTTTGTCTATTAAAATTAAGACCAAATGAAATCAAATCATTTATTGCCATTTGTTAAAAAAATAACATTGGGTCGTCAAGTATTACAAAAATAGATACAAATATGAACAATTAGTTACTAGGATTGTCAAAGTTAACTTGAACACTTAAACTAACAAAGAACAGTAAATAACACAAGGGGGAAAAAGATAAAATTTAAAATAACTACAAGACTGTCCTGCTTACCAACAATAATAACTATAGCCACGATCATTACACCTAACATTCTAATGTGCGAAGTATTCCTGTACAGAATAAAATTGATGCTAATTAAAAAATGTTTCATTTCCTTCCCTCACAAACTTGCCAATACCTACAATCCTCTTGTTTGAGAGAGGCAACGCATTAAACTTAAATTATTTTATTGGCATTTAAATTTACAAACACAAATATTGGGTTGTTAAAAATTCCACCTAGGAAAATCAGACAAGCAACAACATAAGGAAAAGATATAAAGATTAAAGAAGAAAAAAAAACAAAATACAGACTACAATTAGGATTAGTCCCCAGACCAGATACAAAAAAAAAGAGAACTTTGAGGAGTATCCCTCATCGCACCGGTACTGCTCTGGGCACCTTCGGAGCACACACCAAGGATCAATAATACAATATGGAGTTACAGTATACCCAATGGTAGCCAAGGATGTCACTCCTGCCATTCTGGTGGGTAAAATAATCATCTATACAGTAAAAAGGATGAGAGCTAAAAACGTTTTAATTTTTAATCTCAATCTATTAAAGATGTATTCTTTCAAATCTGGCACTGTTTTTAAGATGAAACAACACAAGTGAAAGAGATACAGAGAGAAAACTGTCACAACCCACAACTCAAAATAGTGGAGCACAGTTATCCAAATACTCAGTTCTACAGTGTTCTAATAATTCTTTTTTGTAGTAGAAAAACAAGAGACAGTTTGCGTGTGAGAGCACCAAAATATAATTCCATATGTTAGCCTTGATTGCATATATGCATAAAAAAAACGCAATTTTGAGTGCAGGCTGACAGTGTCTCTCAAGCTATAGATTGCATAGCGTGCCGATGAAAGCTTACTACATATAAAGTTACCATGTTCATTATAATCAAAATTTTCATTTATAGTGAGACCCAGGAGTTTAATATTACGCACTTTTATTTAATGTAAAATATTGATCTTGCTTAATTCTGTTTTGATAAAGCACAAAATGAGTTTTACTTGTATTAAGCACAAGGAGGGTTTTTTCACACCAATCCTGCATTTTAACAGCTGCCAAGTGGGCCAATTCAATTTTTTAAAAGTAATAGTTCTGGATCAATACTCCTTTATTCACAATAATGCAAACAATGCTTTTACAAGTCAAAAATAATAAATGAAAGACGGTGGAAATGTTTTTTCTGTTCCTGGTAAAGTGGTTATGAACATTATATATATATATATATATATATATATATATATATATATATATATGTATATATATACAGTGTGTATCAGCCAAATGGAATAAATTCGATAATAAATAAATGGGGGCGTGTTCGGAAAAACGCTTGGACCCGTCGATTGGTATTTTTAGTTACTCATTTTCTCCAATAAAAACTTTTTATACAGGGTGTGTCCTGTAACAGTGGTCAATGCCAACTTTCTTATTTCAAATGCAACACCCCGGATATTATTTAATTTTTGGATTCTTTAGGAGATTCTAAACATATTTTATGTTCAATCTCCTATACCTATCTTCAACTATTTCGGCAATATTAAGTGTTTTCAAATTTATTTTTATTTTATTTATTTCGAATTTATTATTATTCATGAAAGTGGCTCTGGTTACTGAACTATTTATTTGATTACAAAAATTCGCTACAACACACTCAATACTTATTTACCATTTAAGTCTTCATATTAAGAATGTAAGCAAAAACCATTTTAGCGTTCCTTTTTATTGATATGGAACAAAAAGAGCCAGTTTTGTTTACTTTTAAGTTTTGTTTACTTTTGTGTAAAATGCCTGGCCTTTCTCTTTGCAAGACAGTAGTTGTCAGTGTCAGTGTCATAGTCTTTTGAATTTCGTTAACTGCATAATACCTAATATCAGAAAAATGGTTCATTTAACAGAAATGCATAAAATAACAATTCTACAAATGATTGGTTATGGAGATAACACACGAACACAAGTGGAAGTTGCTTGCTTATTTCATGAAAAATTTCCAAATTTGCCGCATATATCCCAAGGGACAATTAGTAAAATAGAAAAGCAGTTTCGCGAGCTTGGACATGAGAGGCAGATAAAAAAAGCAGCTGCCAATTCAATAAATGATGATACTAAATTGGATATTATGCTTGAGTTTGAGGAAAACCCACATATTTCTAGTCGACAACCCGCCGCAATGTTCGATATTAGCCATTCGTCGATTATTCGAACATTAAAAGAAAATAAAATGAATCCCTATAAAGTGATACCAACTCAGGAGGTCATGGAAGATGATTATGATAGGAGAACTTATTTTTGTGAACAAATGATGGCTATGTTAGATAACAATGTTATTCAATTAGAACATGTTTTGTTTTCGGATGAGTACACCTTTACACTTCACGGTCATGTAAATTGTCAAAATTGCCGCTATTGGTCTAGGGAAAATCCTCACTGAATCAGCGAAGAACATACTCAATATCCTGAAAAGGTTAATGTTTGGGCAGGAATTGTTAGGGATCATATCATAGGCCCCTTTTTCATTGACGGCAATTTGAATGGCGATAATTATTTAGCACTGCTCCAAAATAATGTCGTGCCAACTTTGACAAATTTGTATCCGGATCCAGCAAACCCACAAGTTCCAGGGAATATGATATGGTTTCAGCAAGATGGAGCACCGCCCCATTACCAAATTAATGTCCGGCAGTACCTCAACGGAATATTTCCAAATCGGTGGATAGGGAGACGAGGATCGATAGAATGGCCAGCGCGATCCCCTGATCTGACGCCATTAGACTTTTTCTTATGGGGACATATTAAAAATGTTGTATACAAAACTAAACCCCTCGACTTAGCTGACTTAAGAAGACGAATAACGCTTGCGATTAGGTCGGTCACGCCTGAGATGCTAAATAACGTTAGAAGAAATTTCTATTTAAGATTAGGAATTTGCCAAGACGTTCGCGGCGAGCATATTCAACAGTTCCTAAATTAACTTTTTACTTTTGTTTATACATTATAAAGAAATAAATAATTTTATTTTTTTAATCTTAATTTTTGCAATAAATTTGAAAACACTTAATATTGCCGAAATAGTTGAAGATAGGTATAGGACATTGAACATAAAATATGTTTAGAATCTCCTAAAGAATCCAAAAATTAAATAATATCCGGGGTGTTGCATTTGAAATAAGAAAGTTGGCAGTGACCACTGTTACAGGACACACCCTGTATAAAAAGTTTTTATTGGAGAAAATGAGCAACTAAAAATACCAATCGACAGGTCCAAGCGTTTTTCCGAACACGCCCCCATTTATTTATTATCGAATTTATTCCATTTGGCTGATACACACTGTATATATAGAAGGTATCAAAGTTAGAGTAGTATCATCTACGAAGAGAAGATTCACATTACTACCAGCATTAGCAATATCGTTAATATAAATGAGAAACAATGTTGGTGCCAGAATAGACCCTTGTAGTACACCATGTTGTAAAGTCACCATTTCAGAGATAGCACCATTAAATGTCACTAAAAAATGAGTTTTACTTCTATTAAGCACAAGGAAGTTTTTTTCACACCAATCCTGAATTTTAATAGCTGCCAAGTGGGCCAATTAAAGTACAATTTTTTAAACGTAATAATTCTGCATCAATACTCATTTATACACAATAATACAAAGAATTGCTTTGACAAGTCAAAAATAATAAATGAAAGACGATGGAAATGTTTTTTCTGTTCCCAGTAAAGTGGTTATGAACATCAACAATATATATATATATATATATATATATATATATATATATATATATATATATATATATATATCACACATATATACACATATATATATATATATATATATATATATATATATATATATATATATATATATATATATATATATATATATATATATATATATATATATATATATATATATATATATATATATATTATATATATATATATATATATTATATATATATATATATATATATATATATATATATATATATATATATATATATATATATATATATATAATTAATTATATACATATATATATATATATATATATATATGTATAATTAATTATATATATATATATATATATATAATATAATAATTTAGGATAATCCTCCAAAGCAATATCAAAAAAGTGTAAAACTTCTGGGTTTCACCTAAAAATTATTATTACTATACAAATATAAGGAAATTAAAATTATATACAGATTTTAATTTTTTCAAGATTTTTTTTTAACTTACTTTGTTATTTTCAGTTTTCCAACTTCCATATCATTAGGAGCTTTTTCCCAACGGTTTGCCACATATTTAGGGACTTTAACTAACCATACGCCCCGGTTCGCATTAGATAAATCTAAATCTCGATCTATATGTGTTTCTTTAGACATGCTGAAATATTATTAATTTGGATGAGTATTGTGAATAGTAAAAATAGCCGAATCTAGGTACACAAATGAATAGAAACCCAATAAAAATATTTTGAAAACTCAAAAGTCAAAACATAATAATTGGCATAAAAGTTGACCTGTTTTCTGTCATAATAGAAGTGACAAGAGCTTTTCTTCATTTAATTTTTAAGAGATTTTGCCTTCCATCATTCAGTCAAGGTCGAGAATAAGTGTTTTCTACCTTATATTTTTGACCACTTAAAAACTATTTGCTAGGTTAATGCAAAACACTTAGATATTACCTGCAGTAAATATTTACTTACAGTTGCCTTCACCGGTTTTGATGATTTTTTAGTACAACGGTAGATTTTCAGATGCTGATAACGAATCCGAAATCATATTTTTTCGGCGTTGTTCCGTTTGGTAATTTTTTACTATAGCTCTTTCTTACCGTTTTTTGTACTTTTTGGCACATTGGTAGATTTCAGGTCGCTGATTACGAATTTGAAAACAAATCTATTCAGCAACGTTTCGTTTCCGAGTTGTCCTTCTTCAAAACCCCAAATTTCACTTTTTAATGGATTATTTCCCTTCTTTCTTTAAAAAATACCCTTTGTTTTAGCAAAAATGTAATGAAAGTGATATAAAACTGGGTAATTTTTAGAAGATGTCTCTTTTATTGCGGTTTTTTGACTAAAAATTCAATAAAAACTTAATTTTAAAATTTATGGTTTTTACACTACGTCACCAGGAGGGTCTTTTTCCTAAATGTTTGTACCTTATATTTCAAAGATGCGTTATTATTTTTTATTATATATTAAATTATATACCAACGTTGCCAGGCCCGTTAATGATTTTCTAATATACATATGTACGGAGGCACTGGGTGAATTTGTATCGGCTTAGCACCAGATTAGGCGCCGTAGGCATCATCAATAGAGCTCTAATACAAAAGGCGTATGCTAAATGTTAGAATTCCGCAAGTGATACAATCCGCTGTTAAGGTTTTAACGATAATGCCTACGGCGCCTAATTTCGTACTAACACAATACCAATCTACCTAGTGCGTCCACGCTCCTACTGGTACCGTACCACCTATAGATGAAACAAAAGTGTGTTTCATGTCGTCAAGATGCCAACATGAAAGAAAAGTTACTAGTCCAAAAAATATAAATACGGCAGTTTTTTTATGTCTGCAATTTTTTAGATAAAAAAGGTAAGAATCATAAAAAGAGAGTTTATTTTACTTATTTTTATAATTGTTTGTAGCAGTTTCATACAGAACCAACGAATTATCATAAAAGGAAGATCGAAAAAAAGTAAGTTGGTTTTATAAAATATTTGAATTTTGAAGATAAATAACTTAAAAACGAAACGAAAATTAACTTCAAATTCATGGTCAGGACCCCAAAAAAACACCTATGTACAAAAAATCATCAAAGTCGTCGATGGCGTAAAAAAGTAAATAATTACCTTAAAGTAAACTGAATTCGTGTTAATAATCTTTTGATATTTGTATCAAATCAGGCGGCGGCGCCAATTTCGATTTACACCAAAAATTACAATTTAAAAAGTAGCCCCTTTCCCGCATTTTCATTTGTTTGAATTCGGCGTTTTCAAATTCAAATAGGTAATTTTCAGTAGCACTAATCTAAAAGAGACTTACGGTTGACGTAGTGTAAAAACCATACGCCCGAACCGTATTTTGAAACGATGTTCCCACCCATATATAGTTATCTCTGACGGTGTTTTTTTTTTGTTCTATTAATATGGTATTTAGTCATAAAACCGCAATAAAATGGGCATTTTCTAATAATTACACAGTTTAATTCACTTCTTTCAAATTTATGCTAAAAGAAAAGTCGTTTCCAACGACATATAAAATAAACGTTTTATATTGTATATTAATTAATTACTTGTGTATATTAATTTCTTCAGCATATATTATCCAATTGGATAAGTAATAAATGATATTATTTGAATTTCTTGTTTTTCTTTTCAATCTTATTCAATTCCTAGATTAGTTGAAATTGTTTCATTTCAATCATAGTCTAAAAAAGGCAGGTAATCCTTAATTACAATTCTGTTACAGAATATTAAGTGTACAATATTATGTCAAATGAACAGACCTAATTAAGATCAAGCTTCATTGGCAACTTCAAACTATATATAAAATTCTCTCAAAACTCCGTGTGTAAAATCAGGCACGAAAATCTCATTAAATTCAATAAAATATTTTTTTCACCGCTAATGCAAAAAATTAAATCTATATTAAAACTGATATGTTATCCCGCAAACTAATAAAACGACATGAACGCTAGCGTTCAAACTCGTGAGTTTCAACAGCGTGAGAACTTCAGTTGTTGACTTCATAAAATAGAAGAAAATCAAATTTGGTTTAAAACGACCGCCTTAAACTCTGATGATAAAACAGAAAACTTCTTAAAACTGAATTTGCAATAAAAAAACTACGCCACTGGTGAGTCAGATCGTGATGCTGGAACCCTTGATGCCATTTACTCTATACTTTGTTTATGAGATCAGTCCATCTTTCTTCTACTCGTGAAAAATCTGTCAAATAATGACTGATCTATTTTTTGAGTCGTTTGTCATGCTGAGTCTATCCATTTTATACGTCATTGGCCGTTTCCTATAGAAAGGAAAATCTATTAAAAAGTGAAATTTGAGACTTTGAACCAGGATAATCCAGAAACGGAATGTTGTCGAATCAATTTGACTTTGGACTACCAACGTGCCAAAAAATCCAAAAAATTTGCGAGAAAGAGCTATAGTAAAAATTTACCATTTCTTATAAAAAAAAACGTTTGAATACACAATTAAAATATCACAATTACACATATTTTCAAATTTATGACTTTATATTACTCAAAAAATCATATCAATAAAATTGTATTTACTTGCTAGTTTTAATAGGACATTTTTAATTTATGTTGGCAACCATTGTTATTCATTGTTTCGCTGTAAGTACTTGAATTTAGAATACTACAAATTTCGGTACTTTACATCTTTAAAGCTGTATTACTAATATAGCTTTAACCATATTGGCTTCGCGTTCCAGCACCTAACCTGGTGCTAACTCTGTAACCAGTGCCTTCGGGCTTCCGTGCTTCAGCGCCAGACCATCTGCTGATGATAAACTTTGTCTACTTTATTTTTAAATATTTTTTCAAATGACAATGGTTGCCAATCTAAAATACTAAATCAAGAAAAATTCCATAATAAAAATAGCAGTTAACAGACAGATATAATTTTATTGATACGAGTTTTGAGTAATACAAGATCATAAATTGGAAAATATGTCTAATTTTGATATTTTAATTGTGTATTCAATCGTTTTCTTATAAAAATTACTGTAGGAAAGGAAAGAAGATGAAAAAATGTTTATATAAGATTGCAATGATGTTAGATCTACGTAATTGTACTTAGTTCTAGGAGTTTTTTGCCTTCCATACACTTATTCGGAAAATATACTTTGAACCTTGATTGTTGAAATGCGCTCCAATTGCCTACAACACGGTAACTACGGTGTTTTCACGATTTTTTCAACCTTAGGCATCGACCACGGTTTTACTGTATTGCCATGCCGTGTAAGAAAAACTCGGCTATTCTTTGTTGGAAATCTTGAATACTTATTTGGTCATTTATAGAGAAAAAAAAAACGAAAATTTAAACTCAAAATGTTAATTAATTTTCTAAACAATCATCACGTCGCCAACTAGATTTTAAATCGCTCTTTTTTCTTTACATAGACAGCTGGCAATACTTCTGAAGTTCTGACACAAACATCGGTGATTCCCCTGATCACTGATTGATGCGCGTTTCATTCCGATTTACGATATCGTACTTTAACTGTACTGTATATATTAAGTCGCTGTATTTGGCGTTTAGGTTGTGAAAGGGGTGATATAAATCGGATGGTTTTAATAAGTTACAAACCTTTTAATTACGTCAACAATTGACGCGAATTTATTGGCTAAACAAGAAATTGTAAAAAAATATATGATTCATGCATTGAATTTAAGCCAAATAAATGTATTTAAGAAATGTTCTTTAAGACAGTAGACATGGGCGGTCCGGGTCCGGTAATGGTTTCGGTCCATTCGGATCCAGTGCGCTCGTGGACCCGTTCCAATGGATTCGTTCACGGGTCCATTTAGTTCCGGTGCCTACGTTACGTGTGTTGAATTAGTTGTTGACTGTTTCGTGTTTTATATTCATTATTGGATAAGAATTATGGGCCTAGCAAAATGAAATTAATGCGAACATTGTGAATAAACTTCGGTAATAGAAGATGATTGATTATAAAAAGCATACATTAAAATATTTAAGGTTTATTAATAAATATAAATGTATTTTTCGGGTACTATGTATTTGCTATGTATATTTGCAGAATTTATGTAATGTTAGTAACTAGTATATGTATATGCAATTCAATTTGTTCTGATATTTTATATTTTAGTGTGGCGAAGCTTTTAATAAATCTTAAAAAATAAATTATTATTATTATATTTTATTATTCACTTTAACCTGCTGACGATTATACATTGTACGGTCATAACTGTCATTATTGACAATCTACATAGCAGATATGTAGACATATGTCTACATATCTGCTAGGTGCTAACCCCTAAAACCTCAGGTAAAAGAATATATTCTCTTAACTGTGCTAAAACGTACGATTAGGATAACACTTCCCCATCTTGTGAAGAATTTAGATCTACGCGGACCCAATCCAATCGCAGTCGCGGTGCTGCGAAATCGATGTTAACGTTAACATTCAGTCAGTGGCAGCTTACTCGTGATGCGTATGGACCCGGTCCGATTTTGATACTGGATTCATTCCAACCGGGTTCGCTACTGGATTCATTCAATCGGACCGGGTCCACTCGGAACGACACAAGTCTATAAGACAGTAACATGTTATCAGTCACAGAAGAAGGTGATGCCTTTCATATGTCGGATTCATGAATGTAAAGAAGGAAACTCAACCAAAACTAACTTTTTCTTTTTCTTTAATTGCGTGGCACTATACTTTCATGTATGATGTTATGTATAAATAAATTTTATTGTTCATTTAATGACTTTTTAAAATAAAAGTATATTACAGTAAAAAAAGTAAATAATTTTACGTTTGACACGGCCATAGTTCCTAAAAACAGTTTCCGATTATTTGAACGGCTTTTGTTTTTTGTTGATTGATAATACTGGCCCTAATCGCAAACGACGTAAATATCATATTGAACCTCTAGCATTTAAAACGTCCTTTAGGTAACTGCAACAGTAACATGGGCTAAAATATTTGGCTTTCTGTATGCCATATATCAAAGTCGGGAATTACAAACATGTTATGTCTAATATTTTTGTTTTCTGCGATTTGGATTCTTTTATATGCGAATTGTTAGAAAAAATGGGATTTTTGGTAGTAACGTAGATAAAAACTAAAAACTCAATAAACTGGACAGTGAAGCTTTAAACGGTGTTGCCATTAATGATATCAAAAAAATATGTCACTACGTAAGGCAGCCATCCGTCTCGATTTGGCTGATATTATCCCGAAATAAGATCCAGCTATACAAGTAGAGGGGATTGGGGGGGTTAGTCTCGCTCCCCCCACCACTTTTTTCGTTGGTCTCCCACTTCCCGCGCCTGTCCCTGCCATGCCTACTTGACTCTGCTTGATTCTGATTGGTCTTCCCCACTCTTACGTGTGCATCCGGAGGGAGATGTTTTATTTAAGTGCTAGCAGCCAACCCAACAGATCAATTCATTTTCATCTCTTAAACTTAGTCAGATGGGTTCGTTGAATATAGTACCTACCGAAGATATTATTGAACGTGTTGGTGAAGTTATTTGTTTAGCGCTAACGGCGCCATTGAGGGACATTCCGGTGGGTGATCTAAAATATATTCCTCTTAATTACTTAAGAAGATTTGTAGAGTCAGTGGAGTTGTTACAAATTTGGGAAAAGCTACCAGAACGACGTGACAAGAAATTACAGTTAAACTTACCGTGTTATACATCATAACCAAGAAATGTGGACCACCGCGATCTATAAAAAGGTGTTGTGGTCATGTGCAAGTTAGTGAAAGCTGTTAAAAAGTTAAGTAAAGAATTCTACTTGTTATCATTTTCTTATTGTCAGGATTCTATGCAAAGCAGACCACAATGGTGTCATTATTACGAGAAACTATTGAATGAATATGCGAGTGCTGCATCTGCATGTGACAAATATTGTGAAACATTAGATTTAATACAACTTATTCATGACATAAGGGGATTGCGATTTGGTTATCATTTTCTTAAATTGAAAAAAATATATTGAAGATCCCGTTCTAGTGAAAGACTTTTTAAAAGAGGAAGAACTTTTAGTGTAATTATGGAGGAAGTTGTTAGAGAAATGTATGAACAATTCATAATGTCTAAAGCTTGCTCTGAGTTTTATGTGTTTGACGGACAAAGCAGCGAAGCTCAAAACATTACTGTTTATTTGCCCTATATGGAACATGCAGAATTATGTGAACTAGCTGCTAGGGCATGTATAGATTTTCTTAAAAGTAAAAATGAAAGAAAATTTATACATGATTTAAAACAATTAGAGTTAAGCGAACATATATTATGTATAAGGAAATATTTAACCAATAAAACAAATATATTTTAAAACTGATCCTTTTATTTCATAAAAAAATAGTTATAGAAATGAAAAACATTTGCTAATGCACAAAAACATGGATTTTTCTGATAATAAAAGCAGCATGGTTCCAATTTCTGTAAAGCTGGCTGTTCATCAAATTCAATAACTGGTTTTTGAGAATATTTTCTGACAAACTCCGCCTTTTCTTCACCCTTAACATAGATAAAGTCGACTATTTCGGTTAAATTTCTCATAACATCTCGACATCTATGATAAGGAGTAAATCCTTCATCCCAATCGATACAATGATGATTGTTCATTAGCCAAATAGCGTTGCTGTATAGTTCTGATGGTAAATGATTCATAGGAAAGGGCGCTTTAAATATGTGGTGGCTGATTTTAAATCCATCGTATGCTGCCAATTCTTTAACAATTAACTTATTGTTCTCCACTTTAAATCCTTGAATGTCTACAATTACTTTCATATCTTTAAATATTGAAATTTTTTTACCATTTCAAATTTTAATTGGTATTCTTCTATCTGTTTCTTTAACTCTTGTAATTTGTGTTGAAAAATGATTAACCGATGCATATAATCCATAATGAAAGAAATTTCTTTGTATCATGCTATAAATATTAAAACTGACGCATGCGTATTAAAGTTTATATTATTTTTGTTAGAAACACAGGTATTTTTTTGAATATTTTCATTTGTTTCAAATTCAACTCTTATAACTACAGAACCACTTTGAAGCAATTCCTTCTGATGAGAGCAGTCAATGTGTGAAATAGGGGAAGTTGTCTTAAATTTTTCAGGCGCAAAAATTGGTTCACTTGTCAATCCATAGTAAGAATTTCTAAAATTGGCAAACATTTCATATAGAGCAGAAAATTTGTTGTCTTTAAAATTTAAATATAAATCGTGATATGGATATCTGTCAGAATTTAAAAAAATTCTTATGTTTGTTAGGTCAACGTTATCAAATTGACTCATGTCCTTTTTTAATTTTCCTTTTCGATCTACTTGGAAGGCAATAACAGCATGACGGGGCGTCTCCAGTTTACTAGTTGTCTTTACCGGCCATGTATGACGCGTTGCTTCAGGTAATTCGGAATATTCAACACATCCCAGCTTCGAAATCCTAACAATATTTCCTTGTTTGTTTCTAATATTTCCGTTAAGGCAAGTTGTTGAGGAATATCTACCTCGATATGTGGCACTTTCCAATACAATTTTTGAATCGTGACTTTTGGAGTAGGAAATTCTAATGTTTTGGTTTCCGTGTCATCTATAAAGAGCACAGCATCTAAATCATTACTTGCTCTGATGAGGACTAATTCTTGCTTCATATTTAAAATAATTTTTTTATAATCCTCGAAGAATCCAAGTAGCATCTTTAGGGGTATCGATACATTAAATTTACCTTTATCATCTACCAAAATTCTGTCTGCTTCATTTCTGTTGGGAAACCACCCAGCATACTAACATAACATAACTATCCTTTGAGTGTTGATGTTAAACCAACATTTCTTACAGAGTCTACAGTTACTCCATTTAATTCATAACGTATTTCCCGAAATAAAAACGCAATACCATTGTTGACAAATCTTAATTTTTTTGTATATTTTCCTTCTTGATTAGCGAGATTTCCTTCTATATATAGAATACTTTCTGAAGGTAATGTGTATGTGTCTAATTCTTGGATTGGAATACGTATTTCATCATTATAATAAAATTTTGAGGAAATGAATGGTTGATAGGTATGTAATTCGGAGCCAATTACAGAGTTGTCAACATATAGACTTTCATTAACGTTTAAAATATCCATTATTTAAAACTTTAAAACCCAACGATTTCAGAAACTGATGGTTTTTTGTTGTTAACCGTTTGATGTTTTTGGAACTACTAACTTTGTGGTTAGGTTTTTCTTTTTTTATAAGATTTACTTACGGTAATAGGTTGAAATTTAGATACAAATGGTCTATTATATCTAATAACCATTGTTGTTAGTTTTTAAATGTAATCTTACGGTAATGGTTTCGTTTCTGAAATTTATAAGGTGACCGTCTTGATCAATTATTTTTACAGTAATGTTGTTGATTGTTTGAACGCTAATTGGAAAGTATAATATAGGTAATGGTGATTCCACTATTTTATACCCTGGTGGTACCGTTGGAAAAAATTGGTGAATTATGTGAACTGGTTTGCCATTGTTAAATGAACCTACACAAATGTTACAATCAATACAAATAGCATTAACCTTGGAAATATTTACAACATTGTCAGATTCACTCCATTCATGAGGCTTAATTTTCCGTTTATTAAAACCTAAAAGGTTTCCTATTGAATCATCTTTTGTGAAATCAATTTCTTTACTGCATTTTAGGGTATTGAGATTTGTCGTTAATCTAAACGAAGAGGGTTCTATAATAAAAATTTCATGCAGTTTGTTATTTATCAATGTATTTAAGTCTTCTATGTCATAAGTTAACAATCACTTTATCATCTACGTAAATTTTATTATTTCCATCCTCTATATTAGGGATACTCATAAATGACTCAAAATCAGCTAAACCTAATAAATATTGCTTTTCGTCATCCAAATAGATGGGAGGATTAAAATCAGATGATAAAATAGAAGAATTCACTGTAAGCGTAAATGTTGTAGACATTCTGTTAATTTTTAAGAAATGCCGTAATAATTTATTTCATGTGCTTATATAGAAAACTAAGAGCTAGCTGTCCACAATTATAGTTATTAAATTTTTGTTTGATCTCATAGGTGTAATATATATTTACACCCTTACTTGTATTAAGAGGTGGTTTGAGATTACCATAACTATCAAAATACACGACATATTTTTGCTTTTTTATGTAAGCTACCCAATGGGAACCATCATTTTTTTCACTGTCCAAATTAACAATACCAGTCTCTTTTTGTCTAATTTTTCGCGGGAGATTATCACGCATAAAAACACCTCTAAAGTTAGGTATCTCTAAAATGTTTGCATATTTCATTATATCAATGTTGGTTAAAGCTCTTTGCGGAAAATTTATTTGAGCTTTTTTTTTTTAATGTTTTTTTTTATAGAACCCCCTTTAGAGGGCTTAATGAACAATCCTTTTCCTTTTCTATATGGCTTTACAAATAGACCTTTTCCGGCTGCAATGTTTTCCATAGCTTTGTTATGACGTTGAGTTTCTTCAAGCAATGGTCTTGATGCTTTTACATCATTAACAGCTTTAGCAATTCCGGCTGCACCACCTCCCAATGCACCGAGGGCACCCAAAATTGGAAGCAAAAGAGGTAAAAATCCACCAATTTTTTTTGAAGTTTTTATAACGCGTTTTTTTATCCTGAGTTTTCGTTTGGATGTCTTAACACCCATACCAAACTTTTTTTTTCCTTTCATAATACCTGTAACCATCAAAGCTGCAGTTTTTTCACCCAGCGATGAATCCTTAGCCTTTACTCTTTGCCAAGCCTTATCTGCTAGAATCTTCTCTGCTTCGTGTCTGTTTAATAAATCGTTAGATTGCTAGTACGCTATGTCATGGTCTTTACAAGCATCGTCTAAAGGATTTATGCCACTATCCCCCCTACTTAATCTTTTTTCCAACTTTGTTCCCGGGCCGCAATAGTTATAACCAGTAATGTGTAGTTCAACAGGTAGACTATTAATAAGTTTATTTACTAAACCCGTACCTTTCTTCTTGCTCTTCTTATTGGATGTAATCGAGTAAGGGTTGTGTATGATCATTTTATAGTTTTTGTAAACTGAGTCGATAGATCTGTTCGTCTTCTATAAATAGTAAAACGGGCAGCAAATTCACTTGGCTATTTTTTTTATAAATACATATTATTTAGAATGTTATGTCAGTTATTGTTGACGATGTGGATTGAGAAGGAAGCTTTTTCTTTACCTATTAAAAACCATGATGAAAAAATCTTTAACAAACCATTTAGAAAACATGGTGATCTCTTTGGTGGAGAATCAAAGAGATGTCTTGTGGTAGGAGCATCAGGGGTTGGCAAAACGAACTCCATTCTCACATTACTTGAACATCCAAACGGAATAAGATTCGAAAATATTTATTTATACTCAAAATCGTTACATCAACCCAAGTATGAGTATTTAAGAAATTTGCTAAAACCTATTAAAGAAATTGGTTATTTTGAATATGACAATGATGAAAATATTATATCCCCTCACGATATTAAACCAAATTCAGTTATTATATTTGATGACATTCCATGTCAGAATCAAACTGTTATAAGGGACTATTTTACATTTGGGAGACAAAAAAATGCGGATTGCTTTTTCATTTTTCAAGGTTATTTATCAATTCTCAAGAGGCTTATATGTGAAAATGCAAATCTCTTAATTTTATTTAAACAGGACCTAACTAGTTTAAAACACATATATAATGACCATTGCATGTTGGATATAACATTTGAGAAATTTAAAGCTCTCTGTGAACACTGTTGGAAAGAAGACTACGGTTTCGTTGTAATCGACAAGGACTGTCCCTTAAATTCTGGCAGATATAGAAGCAGGTTCGATTCATTCATACACTTATAAACATGGATAAACGACTAGCAAGAGAGTTAGTTAAATAAAGAAGAGCAGTAAAACAAAAATATCAAGCATTAAAGTCAGAAGCCTCAACGACTCAAAGCCAATTAGAAAAAACATATCAACCGATAACACAACCACTACAGCAATTAATTTCAAATATTGCAAAAACGGAACCAACTGACATAAAAGAAGAAACTCATACTTTTAAGGAATTTTATAGTACTTCTACTCCAACAAGGACAGCTAAGAGAAAAACCGGGAAAACTCCCGTTTTACCCACTGAGTTACCATCATTTTTTGATAGGAGTATTGCATCGACTAGTAGCTGAAACTACACCCCATCGGGTGATAGTACTGTAGAGAATTTAAATATCTCAGATATTTTAGAGCAAACTAGACAAACAATTCAACAATACGTTGACACTCCGGGATATAAAGATTGGTTGGAAAATTTTGATGAATTGCCAAGAAAATATATCGATGAAGGAGTTAGGGATACAAGACATATATTTGATCACAATTATGGTATTGTTCATGATTTGGAAACAAACAAATTTCTTTTAGGGATAACAATGAAACCAGTTGAAATTATTAATAAAAATATAAAAGTTGAGGGTGTAACCTACAAAGGCACTCCAGGTTTATATGAACTACTTTTTAAAAAAGAACCTATTGGTTACAAGAAAGAAGACTTAGATCAGTATATGGACATTCTATCAAGAACTAATGCATATCGCAGAAATCACGATCGTAATGAGCAAGTTCAAGGTAACGGTTCAGTCAAATATGTAACTATTATAGGACCGTACTTACAAACCAAAGGGGTAACGAAAACAAAAAATATTAAAACACCTGCAAAAAATCTCATAGAAGCATTTAGTAGACCTAAGGCTCCATATAGGCAAACAAGGCAGAAACTGGGAATAGGGATATTGAAACTTAACAAAACAGATACGGACTATGTACATTGGGACATCAATGAACTTGTTGATAGACTTAGACTTTTAATGGCTTCTCGGGTTGCCGGGCATACTGGACATAATAATGAAATAATCTCAATTATTGAAGAACTACGAGAAGCCAAAGTAATTCTATAAATAAAAGTTTTTAAAGTAAAAAAGCAACAGTTGCATATTATATATTGAGTATATCGGTAAATAAATTTGGAACTCATATCCTAAATGCCAATGAAGACTTATATTACTTTTGCATCCTTCCCATGGTTCTTGGACATTCGGCAAAATCAATTAATCTACCGAATGGTGAAACAAGACGTTGTTTTACTATTAGCGGCGATGAAACTACTTTAGCGTTTCCATTTCCAGAAGCAGAAGTAATAAAAGTTCACTGTAGTAAATACATAGATTTTATCATAAATAACAATATATTTAGTTCGGTTGAACTATTAGGTCATAAACTCGGTAATGGTGATAATATTTCTGTTGTAAGATCTCTTAAATATTCTGCATCACCTGGAGTGTTATACGCGGGATTGGTTTTAAATTGTAAGACTGAAAATGAATAAAATTAAGGAGGATGTCGTTAATGAATTACATAGACCGGCTAGAAGAAATTTTAAAAGAAGACGAGTAATCGTAAAAGGGCTTAATGATTTGTTTCAAGCAGATTTAGTTGAAATGCAACCTTACTCAAAATTTGATAGAGGATATAGATATATATTAGTGGTAATCAATACTTTTTCTAAATTCGTTTGGGCACTACCTATTAAAACAAAAACTGGTAAAGAGGTGGCTGTAGCAATGAAAAAAATTCTCAAAGACTTAAAAGAAGCCCCTAAACACCTGCAAGGCGTTCCAAAAAATATACAAACAGATAAAGGAAAAGAATTTTATTCCAAAGATTTTCAGAAGCTAATGGAACAGTTTAAAATCAATCACTATAGTACTTTTTCTAATTTGAAAGCACTATCGTTGAGCGAGTGAACCGAACATTAAAGAATAAAATGTGGAAAAAGTTTAGTCTTCAAGGAAATTATAAATGGTTAGATATATTGCCTGATATTGTTAGTGTGTACAATAATACAGTACACTCTACAATTGGTAAAAAACCTAATGCTGTTAATAAGGGAAATGAAAAAAATATATTGAAATCATCATTTACTCATATGAAAACAGTTGATCCTGATTTAAAAAAATTTAAAGTTGGTGACTTTGTTCGTATAAGTAAACACAGAGAATTTTTTTCTAAAGGGTACACACCCAACTGGTCAAATGAAATTTTTAGAATAAAAAAGTTACAACTTACAAATCCTGCAACCTATTTACTTGAAGATGAAAACAAATCAGAAATTCAAGGAGGCTTTTACGGAAAAGAATTACAAAAAGTCAGACATTTAGACATATACTTAATAGAAAAAGTAATAAGAAGAAAAAGAAATAAGGTGTTAGTTAAATGGTTGGGATTAGACAAAACACATAACTCATGGATATTAAAAAATGATATTTTGTAAAATATTCATCAATAAAACACATTTTTTTATATTAATATTGTTTTATTTTATAATCCTATTTAACATATTATTTAAAACAGGTTTTAAAATAATTTCACATAATTCAATTCGTCTTTTAAAATGTTGTTGGTCTACAAACTCTTGAGGCGACATACGGGATTTTCTATATGCAAAAGTCCATGCATGCATCGTATATTATCTTTCTCTTAATTTTTGTTCGAGCTGGATTGGATGCATTAGTAATAATTCCAGCATAGTACAAACATTCTCACTATTGGGGTTTTCACTCGGCGACAGAGTATCATATACTTTTTGAAGACAATTGGTTTCGGAAAACAGACTGTTCTTAAAAATGTCTAAGTAACTGTTAAATTACTGTTTTTGTAAAATATTTAATCTGTATTCGATTAAAAGTATTTGTTCCCATAATCTGCACACAGTTTCATTTCCAAAACAGACGTAATCATCATGTTTTGTAATCCTCACTATTGGCATTTCACCAAATTTCTCAAAAAGAATGGACATATTTTTCAAAAATATAGTTTCTTAAAAGGCGTTTGATGAGAAAAAGTAATTTGTTATAACACCCTGATATTTTAGTAGGTCTTTCCAATCATCCTTACTTAGAACAATAGATTGGTTCTTGTTTCCACCAAATTCAACACATGGTGTAAAATCACTTTCTAAACACAAACCAATATTCACAAACTTTGATTTGGATTTATTTAAAGGGTACTGTTTAGAATTTACTATGGTTTGTTTTTCGATAGAATGTATAGATGTTTTAAACACATTGGACGTGACTCTCTGTGGGCTGAACATTATCAGACCGTAGAATATAGAAACTAACTAAATAATGATTTGCGGCACATTTTTATAGTCTACTGTCCTCTCCACTTAAATGGAGGAGGGAGATTACTTAACGTTGGAGGAGATAAAAATTAAACTACAAAAAATCAAATACTAGAACTTTTAATTCAGGTTTTCAAATACATTACAAAAGCAACGTAAGATGAAATAATTGATATTAAAGTCAGAAACAATAATATTATATAAAAATATACATAATTATGTTTTTTATGAACAAATTCTATCCATTCTGAATAAATGACAGGCTTTTTATCAAAGAAATATTTAATCTTCATATAATTATTAACACTTAAATCATTTTCTGAAATATTATAAGTAAACAAATGTGAGTTTCCATCTATGTAAATCATTCTAATTTGCTTATAACAATCAGTTTCATTTTTATTCTTATTGATGCACACGTCGGCTCTAATTGTGTTAGGAATATGATTAACATATAGTATTCTGCCAACAAGGGAGACTAACACGACTGATGAAGTAGCAGTCATTGTTCTAAAGCAACTAAATAATACTGTTTGTTACAACATTTTAAATATTCACACAAATTACTGACACAGATCATCAATGAAACAAATTTTATAAAGCTTGACAGCTTTAACTTCCTTTCCCAATTTCAAAACCGGATGACAATTGTGTATCAAAACCACTTTTATTACGAGTCTCTTCTAAACATCGTCTTTTAGATTTGGGTTCTTGTTCAGATTGTAAAACAGATAAATTTTTAATCATTGATTCTATATGGACAATATCTTTGTGACCCCATGCTAAAGTTTTTGTGGTATTTGAAAGACGATATCTTTTATCGTCATGACTTGTCAGGGCTAGTTTGTTAATCAAATTCGTATAAATATTGTGTAGATGTGACTTAAAAACATACATTGTGCAGTATACTTTTTGACCTTTTTCCACAACATCTTTATAATCTGATAAGTTTAATTGTTTTTGTATGGCCGATTTACGAATACCTTTTGCCTTTTGATCTAAACTATCTTTGGTTTTTACACAGTATGCCTTAGCACCGGTACCAAAAAAACTTTCTAAAGGTACACCTTTATATTCATCCTTAAATTTACCAACCACTGATGTCGATATCGGCATATTATGAATATTTGGTTCAGGATAGTTAGAGGTGTCAAATTGATCCAGATTTTGCTTCATATCGTCATAAAAATTTTCCGTTTCAATTTCTAGTATTCTATCTAGTATAAGAATCAGTATCAGTGTACAATAAACTTACATTATCTCCATATTTTAATTTTAAATATCCGTAATAAAAATCATACATTACAGTTTTTGCAATATCCAATATACTCATTCCAACATAAATGGGCTTATTATATTCGATACATATCTTTTGAAGTTGAATAGCTACTAGATTTTCAGAAAAAATTTTTAAATCTTTAAATTGAGGTTTTGCAATTAATTTCTCAGCACTTAATTTGTTTCGCTCTCTCTCTCATTGAGTTACTAGCTTAATATCTACTCGGTTATCGACATTCTCCATAGTTTTACCAAAAATACTGTTATTTGCCAATTTGTACGAATTTTTTTCAAATTTGTTTTTTGAAGCATTTCGTAAATTAGTATTCAAATCAATATTTTTAGCTAACCATGGCGATTGTGTAAATTTAATTCCCCTGTGTATTTTGAGAAGTTTAAGTCCAAATTTTAAGCTTTGCTTCAAAGCACGATAATGAAGAACATAATTGTACTTATTGTTTAAATTGGGAATTAGTTTAGAATACTTGAAAATTGGTGGCTTAAATTGTTCGGGACAGAGCGGAAAGTCGTTATGGCTTTCATGTAAATTCTGAGGATATTCTAAGTCAACTTCAAATACATAGCCCATAGATGATGTATCTGAAATATTTCAAATATTAAGTTCATTAATTTCATCCTCAGAGAGCCAAACAAAGTTTTTTTCTGGCAAATACTGCTTCATTGCAAAACCATACAAATTTTGTTGGATACTTAGGATTGAAATTATCAAGAAAAGGATTATTTGCCTCCGATTTTCGAGCTGAACAAGTACTAACTCCCCCGCGAACCCCTTTTTTGAAGAAATGAAGCATATCTGGATCAAACAATAATTCCAATTCTACATTTGTAAATTTCATCATAGCATCCCAAAACATTGAAGGGCTTGTTACATAGTTTACAGGATCTAATTTATAAGTTTTATAACAAGTATTTCTATAATTTTCAAAAACATCGGCTAAAAGGAGAACGTCAGATTTCAAATATATATCTGAATATTCACCTATCGTGGAGCAATTGAATACATTCCATAGCTCTAATGTAATCTTCATTACTAATATTTTCATCAATTAAGTCATTATAAAATTTATAAATAGCGGGCAAAGATTTATCATCCAACTTTTCGTAAGAGTCAATATATGAATAAGGAAAAACTCCTTTTTGTCTAACATATTTCAATTGCTCTGTGTCTGAAAAATGTTTCCTAATTTCAAGACATTGAGAATCATCTAAAATATTAGATAGTGATTCAAGAGATTTTGGTAAAAACTGAAATGAGTCTATAAATCGTATATTCAAGTAAACTATCTTTTTATTTTTAGAGTCATACGTGTTTACCATAATTTTTTTACTAAAAGAAATATATTTTTCTTTGTTTTGAGCAATAACGCTAATTGATTCTTTATTGTTACATAATGACTTAATAAATAGATGAGAATAGTAATTCTTTAGATTATGAAAAATTATTGGAATGTAAGTTGGAGGTATGAAATGTAAATTACAAATAGAATGAGCCGCGCTCCTATAGTTACCGCTAAAATGACAATGGTCCTTACATTTTTTAAAATTTCCGCCTGAAAAAGGTTTTTCACATATATAACACACAAGTGCATTTTCAAATTCTTTTTGTTGCAAACTAGTTAACTTATTCATAGGCTTTTGATTTCTAAAATAATAGTTATAAAGGTTTTTCACATCAAGTTCAATATATTCAATAAACTTTTCAGCACAATCAGTTCCACGATAAAGTTTTAAAGATGTGAGATTTTTATCAAATGATGATTTAATGTAATAAGCGAACGAATGTGGAACATGTTCAGCAGTTTTAACTGTATAGGAAGTTGTAGGATCAAGCTTTTCGTTTTCAACGTTTTTTAAATAGCACTCGAAATCAGCATAAATTACAAATGGTGCTTTATACTGCTTTTGAATATTTTGAAACTTTAATATGTTTTCTGGAATTTGATTTCCAAACTTATCTAAAATAAGTCCATCTGAAGGATATTCAATTCGAACAGATGTGCAATCATATTCTAAGTGTCTTTGTAATTTTGCATAGGTACCAAAATATTGTAAACATCCTACACACAAATTTTTTCTACATTTCTTTTTTGACAGTTGTTTAAAAAGTAATTTAGATAAATCTTTTATCCAACAATAATGACTATTACCGTCATCAGAAGTATTTAAAAGATTGATATGTAAATTCTTTTTATGTCTATTATAGTGTAATGGTCCTACAATCTCATTTACATATACTCCATTTCTAAAAAATTTCTCAACCCCATAGACATTTATGGATAAATTATTTTTGTTTTCAAAAATACTTATCTGCTCTAATTTAACTGGAAATTTAATACCTGTAAAATCAAAGATAGTTCTGAAGTCCGGGCACGAGGAAGTTTTCCTAGGGTCACCTGAAGGTCTATATATTGCTGATACAACGGCATATGCAAAACAGAAATCATCTTCATTCAAAATGTTTACCAAACTACCTCGGAACACTGGAATTGGAATATAAGAGTCGCCACATAAAAGATTGTACGTTTTGATGTTTACTTCTAAATGGAGAATTTTTGTAAAATCCAACCTGCAATTTAAAGAAAAAATAATTAGTATTTATTAAGAGAGACTGTTGTAAATAAACATAAATTGAAGCAATAGCGTTTGAAATGTTAAAAAGTTTTTTTAATTCACTATAATAATTTATATGCAATATAACATAATGAGCGGCGTAGCAAGGTGGGGGAGGGGATTGACCACCTGCCCTGCCCCTGGACGCTTACTAAGTCAAGCAAAAAAGATCATTGAAATAACACAAAACAAATTTTATTGTTTTTCTTATATTTTAATATATCCTAATTCTTAGTAAATAATGTAAATATACTTACTATCGATTAAATACTCATCCGGATTATGATTTGTGTCTCTTTTTAAACATGATTCTTTAATGTGTCTTATGGCATTTCGTCTCTGTGTAAATTCTTTTAGACAGAGTGTGCAAAGAAGGGTCATTTTGAACTGGATATTTATAGGTTTAGTTTCTCTTTAAATAAGGAATAGTGGATTTAAATTTAAAAGTTTGCGCTTACGTGTCTTGTATTTTTTTTTTAATTTTTAAAACATTTTTATATATATTTACCACCAAAGCAGGGATTTTTCATAAAAATATTACCTAAATTTAAAAGAAGCTCACCCTGTCTATGAATTATTTTTTTAACAGTTGAGCAAGGAAAATTACTCAAATGTTTACATTCATTCAAATTGAAATAGTTGTTTACCATTGATTTGAACGTCGCACAATCACGTCTTTGTTCTGATTTTGATAAATTTTGCTTTGGTTTTGAATCTAAAAATTTGTTTAATTCACTTCTGTAGGGAGTTTTTAATGAATTGCTGGGTTGGGTTGTAACAACGTCCACTGATTTTTCGATATCATCGGTTTTGATTTTTTTCTTTACATTTGTTTCGTCGTCAGAAGATTCAGAAGCAGAACGTTTTCGTTTGTTCTGAACTTCTTTATATTCGACAATTTCACACGAATAGAGGCGAGGTTTCGGTGGACTATGGTTGCAATTTTGAACAACATTGTACATCTCAACATCACCTACAATTTCGTTACAGGTTTGGTCGAACACCGCTATTGATTTTTGGTTGAAATGTAATTTAGGAGCTGGTTGGTATTCCTCCCTGATTTTATTAACCTCAATAACGGTCTCTGTTGAATCTTCTGACGACGAAACAGAAATTGGTGAGTAGACATTTTGCTCTACCTGAAATTCATTTTCACCCTGTTTCCCCTCAACTCCCTGGCTCGAATAAACATCATTGACTAACATTTCAAACTTTTGATTTTTTAAATTAATTTCCTCCTTATCAACAGTGAAATATTTTGAAGAGGTCTCTCTAAGACTGTCTAATGATTCATTGACTGGATTAATATCTGAATTAAATTCCCCAAAGCTCGCTATTTCTTCAAAATTTATTGTTGAAATCAGTTCAGGGTGAACTGCATTATATTGATTATTAAAAATTTTTACTAAATTGTTTATAATTGTAGCTTCATCGATACCACCAATTTCTGATTGAGTATTATCCATGTTCTCATTAAAATATTTTTCTAACGCGTCCGGTTTTAATTGACACAAATGACAATCCATTAAATCATGGACTGGGCAAGTCTCTTCCAAATCAAATAAGGTAAAATCAAATTCAAAATCAATGTCAGTTAGAGAATTCATAGTGGTAAAAAATAAAAATCAAACCTGCAAAACACACAAAACGAAAGAAAGCTGTAAACTAGATCACACAATGTAGGATAAATTTTCAACACTCAAAACATAAAATTTAGGAGTAGGATAACTAGGGATTTGCAGTCTAAAAGGCACGAAAACACAATTACACAAGAGAATTCACCGCAGACAGTGAGAATCACAATAGGAACTGGCGTACAATAAATACGACTTTCAACTGACGGTACATGTAAACTCGAAAGCCGCTTAAAACCACTTCTTGTTAAGTCACTCCCACTGGCAACTATACATTTTTTTTTTTTCAACTCGATTTTTTTTTTGCAACTCGATTTTTTTTTTTTTGCAACTCGTTTTTTTTTCCAATTTTGGGAGTGGTTCTTGGTTGGTAAGTGACAGAGTGGTACTTGTACGTTTTGGGAGTGTCTCTTTTGTGCTTTATATTTTCGTGATTCTACTGCAATATTCAGTCTTTGTCATTTGATTCAGTCTAGATTGTTTTCTATCAAAATGTCGTGTGTGCCAAATGAACTAACAACTTCAGTTGAAGTACCAATATCCGAAAAAATGTGGTGTATACCGGAGAAACCAACAACTTCAGTAGAAGTACCAGTATCCCCCAAAATGTAGTGGTTACCGGAGGAACCAGGAACAGCTTCTGCCATAATACCAATGTCTCCCGAAATGTGGTGTGTACCGGACGAACTAACAACTTCAATTGAAGTGCTAATGTCCCCAAAAATGTGGTGTGTACCCGACGAGCTAACAACTTCAGTAGAAGTACCAATATCACCCAAAATGTGGTGTTCACAGGAGGAACCAGGAACATCTGCCGAAATACCAATGTCCCCCAAAAAAGTGGTGTTTACCAGAGGTACTAGAAACAACTTCAGCCGGAGTATCCATGACTCCACATCGACAACAGCAGTTGATGTCACCAGAGCTTACACAAACAGAAACATCACCCCCAGCATCAGCTTCATCAGAATGGTCAGAAAGTGTGGATGAGGTCGTGCTAAGACTTCTGCAAGATTTAGAACTTTTATTTGGTTTAAAGGTAAGCAATGGACCTATTCAAATTATTATTGGGCCGTTAGTGTCAATCCCAATGTGTGCCAAGAGAAAACAACCCAAAAGATTGTGCAAAAGACCGTTCAATTATAAATATAATTTTTAGTTTTAGGAGCAGAAGACTATTATAATTTATAGTGTTAAATGTATTATTATAATACAATACAAAGTGCAAAAGGTAATTTTAAATATATTTTTTAGTAATATTAATTCGATGTATAATATAAATATATTCTTAAATTTTATTTTGTTTCTTTTTTTGCGTCCGCATTTAATTGGTAATAAAACGTACTAAGGAGCATATCAAATATGGAAGTGTGTGGGGCTAAAAAAAAATTATGTATGATAATAATATTCTTTATTATGTGTTTAAACAAAAATTAATTATATTTTGTTATATATATCTTGACAATATTCTTGAGGATTTCTTCTATTTCATTTAATTCTATATATCCAACGTCCCATTCCAACCCATGATATTCTTCAGACCAATCAACTATTTCTTGATCCTTGGCAGATAACATGGTTCAAGCATGGGACAAGCAGCTGTTTTGTTGAACTGCCTAACTGGAAATTACTTTTAAGACAAAAGTATACTATTTTATCATTGGTCAAGTTGCGCAATTAGGTGTAATTTGTAAACAAACCCTAGGTTGTCAACCTATGCTGTCGTAGGACATGACAGATTGTTGGATTGCCATATAGGCTTTTTTTTTAAACCGCTGAAATGCGCTAAAATTGGGGGTTAAGGGTTGGCAATGTCATTAGGACAACAAAATTGGACGTTATTCTATAACTATTTATTAGAGGGAGCCACAAATATGAAACAAAATATAGGTATTTATGTTGTTCTCACTCATACCATTTATAATAAAATATATAACAAACTTTTTTAAATTAACCGCTCCCCCCCCCCCCCCCCAGAAAGGTTTCCTAAAATCGTCCTTGAGGCCAATGTGACGTTAATTAGTGCCGCGTCCAAATATGGTCAAATACTAGTCCTTTATTTTCTTCCGTTTATTTCTTCAATGATAATTAGGTAGTTTATCAACCTACATATAGCAGATCTAGGCTAGAGTATAAATTTATCTATTTAATAAACCAGAAAAAAAATGTTAGTAAAGCGCTCTAGTCAGTCAACTTAATTTTTTGATATTTTAATGTCTTGTCTCAAGAGGAAAAAAAATAGATGCCAAACAAAAGCTACATACACAACCAAAAAAGCACATTGTCCAGAAAGAATCACGATGCGGCCGGCCGATTTCTAAAATAAATTGTAACATGTAAAATAAATAAAAGTTGCTGATATAATATATTAACCATCATTAGTCATGACTACAACAAAGAACTAACTAAAATTAATTTAAAAATAAGTAGCCTTATTTTATAATAATTACAATTAATAAATGTAAAATGGTAGTATTCAATTGGGAAAAATTCCGGGGATACAGCCACATCGAGACGGGTCGGTGTTGGGTGATATAAGCTAGGACGAACGTTATAGCCGAGGTAAGAGCATGGGATGTATGCGAACGTACCACGTACCGCGTGAACTAGTAGATGAAGTATTGCATGTGAGATGATGAGATGAGCTGGCCGAGCCACCGTCTGTAATAAATATATTAGAACATCTGGAGGCGGTGGCCCGCGGTCTGCTGTTAATGGCGTTATTTGTATCTTAGTCAAGCAATTATAATAGGGATACCTACTTATTTGCTATGTGTCCAGAAAATAATAAACTACATTTTGGTTTTGTGCGTTTTTAGGATGTTTGTAAAACTATTTTTGAAAAATATTTACTTTTTTAAAAAGAGAATTTTCCCTGTATATTTTCTGGTACGTCAGTGGTGTGGGGACGACCGGAAGTATCAACACTTTCTAGGACATTACTTCCATCTTCCGTTGACATAGCAGCACGTACTATGCAAAGGAACTCACCAGTTAATTCTTAAGATGTTTCTTCATTTATTCGATTTAACAGGGTTGAAATCTTGAAAGTGGGTTGTAACCTGGTTTTCCCTTCTTCTTATCTTGACATGTTCTTACAACAAAGGAGGATAAAGTTAGACTACTGCTGCATTCACTGGCTTCGAAATGTCCACCGGCGTTATAGTTATAGCATTTTTGATGACTGGGATACCTGGGGAGTTGTTTTCTCATAACCCAACTGATTTTTACACATTTTCCAGTTATTTTTAAGTCTATCGACTAGTCCATGTATTTCTTTATTATATTTGCGCGATATCCAAGTTTGTCTGTAACTTGTAATTTGATAAAATGTTGTCAAACACTGTCATCTTTCATGCCTCAACCAGACATAATAATTAACTTTGCTACGCGACGTGTGTCAACTTTCGGAGCAAAAGGACAAATGCGAAGCAGGTTTGCCGTTTCCGTTCGCTTGCGAATAACCGGCACGTCCGCGACAGACAGTTTGCATGTTTTTACCAATTTTAACAGGGTATGTGTGATGATTTTATGCTTATCCATTGATTTGTGAAATAAATATATATATTGGAAATTTGGCCAACTATAGACACGTATTTCTGACTTAAGGTCTTCATCAGTACAGTCAACTAGTATGAGTACAACTACCGCCAAAACTTAAAATCACACAATATATATATATATATATATATATATATATATATATATATATATATATATATATATATATATACAGGGTGATTCATGAGGAAATGTCAATACTTCAGGTACATATTCAGGACCAAAAAATTAACATAAAAGTCTATATAAATAAGTGTCCGCAAGGCCTTAGTTCTCGAGATACAGGGTGTTAAAGTTTTTATTTAATTTTCCTATTTTTTAGATAAAATCTATGATAATGTAAATAATGGAGTGAAAATTGATATACGGGGGTTTCTTGGTATGAAAAATTCGAATCTAATATTAGTATTGCTCTTAGTTGTAGGGGGCGCCACCTACATTTCTTTCTACTCCTTCGAACAATTACAACTTTTTGGTACAGTCTTGTATTACATTTTTGAGTAAAACAAATTATTCCCTTGCCATGACGTCAAAATGGTATACCTGTTAAAAGTGAATACGAGCAACCGTTTTCGAGATATTTGGATTTAAAACAATTTCGGCGCATGTAATTTTTTATCGCAAAATTTTAAAAGTTTGTTATTTTGTCCAAATTTAAACGCATCTTGGCACAAAAGCTTTGAAATGAAAGACTAACACATTTTTTTGAGCTGTGTATTCAGTGCCTCAGACATAAACTAAACAAAAGGTATTTAATTTTTATTAAAATTGTTATTATTAAGTTGTTTTTAATAAAATCTAGGTTACGTTTTATAATTTTCAAAAATTCCACCATTTGCTTCTAAGCACAGGTCAGCTCTATGGTGTATAGCTCGGGTTGCTCTGTGGATACATTCGGGCGCATTTCTTAGTGTTTGTGCTGCGTTTGTTATCCGATCCAATAATGCTTCTCTTGTATTTACTTTAGTGGAATATACCAGTGATTTGAACCATCCCCAAAGACAATAATCCAAAGGATTAAGGTCTGGCGATCTAGGTGGCTAATTAAACGGACCTCCCCGACCAATCCATCGGTTTGAAAAGTTTTGGTTTAAAAAAATCTCTTACAAGTAAACTGTAGTGTGCAGGGGCTCCATCATGCTACAAATATATGTTTTGTCTTACATTAAGGGGAACATCGTCTAATAGATTTCGCAAGTGATTTTCAAGAAAGTTTAAATATTTTTCTCCTGTAAGACTACCGTCGATTATAAATGGACCAATTAAATGACCATTTAACATTCCACACCACACATTAATGCTAAATTTATGTTGGAAATTATGTTCTACTGTAGCGTGAGGATTTTCATAGGACCACCGGTGTTCATTGTGAAGATTATTTATACCACCACGCGTGAACTGTGCTTCATCAGTGAACAAAACATACCTATACAACCTTCGATCTTCATTAATCCAGTTACAGAATTGCATTCTCAACTCAAAATCACCCTCCTGCAAATGTTGAACCCGTTGTAAATGAAATGGGTATAAACAATTAATGTGAAGATTTCTCCAAGCAGACGATTGTGTAATTTGATAAGTATCTGCAATCCGCCTAGTGCTTATGCTTGGATCATTTTCGACGGCATTGAGTATAGCCTCTTCTACTTCAACGTTGGGTCCCGATTCCCTTTCAGATACATAATGACGTATTTAGATCTAAAGTTTCTTAAATGATTATTGTCAGATAATAAAAGTTATGAACAGAAATTGACAGTGACAAAATTTGATCTTATTATTAACTGACATTACTATTGCTAAGTAACAGGAAAAACGATGAGAACACCAACCAGCAGTTGTTTTGTCAGGCAAGGCACACTTCTATTTTTTTACAATACATGCATACTTTATGTGAATTTGATAAAAAAAATCGCATGCGCCAAAACTGTTTTAAATCCAAATATCTCGAAAACGGTTGCTCGTATCTACTTTTAACAGGTATACCTTTTTGACGTAGAAATGGCGAGGGAATAATTTGTTTTGCTCAAAAATGTAATACAAGACTGTACCAAAAAGTTGTGATTGTTCGAAGAAGTAGAAAGACATGTAGCTGGCGCCCCCTACAAGTAAGAGCAATACTAATATTAGATTCGAATTTTTCATACCAAAAAACCTCCGTATATCAATTTTCACTCCATTATTTACACTATCATAGATTTTATTTAAAAAATAGGAAAATTAAATAAAAACTTTAACACCCTGTATCTCGAGAACTAAGGCCTTGCGGACACTTATTTATATAGACTTTTATGTTTATTTTTTGGTCCTGAATATGTACCTGAAGTATTGACATTTCCTCATGAATCAACCTGTGTATATATATATATATCTATATATAAATATATATACATATATATACATATATATATATATATATATATATATATATATATATATATATATATATATATATATATATATATATATATATATATATATATATATATATATATATATATATATATATATATATATATATATATATATATATATATATATATATATATATATATATATATATATATATATATCAGCATATACTGGGTGGTGCAACCAAGATGGGGTGGACGATTGTGGGCAACGGAGAGGAATTTGAAAAAAAAAATTGGGATATGATTGATAGTCAAGAACGCTGTGTTTTAAAATTATACCCATTATACAGGGTTGTCTAAAAAGTTCGTGGTGAACCAAACTTGTGTTTTTTTAAATGGGATACCCGGTAATTATTATTTTAGTTGATTCTCCTATGCGTTGCGATCATTTTGATATAAGGTTAGTTGGGTCTAAAATTTATACTAAGGGAATGGGACGAGGTTAAAGTGGAAAAAAGGGTTATACTCCGGCCATTTTTTGAAAACAATTGAAGCAGGTATGGAAAAACCAAATATTCTATAAAATGTATTGTATCTAGGACTACAATAATCGCTTGTAAGTTGTTCAAAATTATTCACTGTTATACAGGGTGGTCAAGTTTTGCAAATTTACCTTGGATTGCATTTTTTTAAATGGAACACCCTGTATATTTTACTTTCATGTTAAAGATAACATTACTAGCTTTCAGAAAATACCTTATTTGATACCTTTCTGACCAACAGTTTTTCAGTAAATTAGCAAAATTTCTTCATTTTAACACGAATTACTCTGAATTCACGTTGTTAAAATTGACAATTTAATATTAGGAGGCCATGATATCATCATAAATTGAACAAAAGATTGACAGTCCTGTCAAAACAGCAAAGTGTCAGAATATTGTCATCAGTAAATAAATAAAGTGTTCTTTGATGATGCGATGCCGAAATAAAAACAAGATAGAAGCTTTTGCAAGTTTATCATAGAGATTTCAAGAAACAGGAAATGTTGCTTTCAAAAAAACGTAAAGTAATTAATAAACCAGTTACCAGATGTTATCTTTAATATGACAGTAAAATATATGGGGTGTTCCATTTAAAAAAATTCAATCCAAGGTAAATTTGCAAAACTTGACCACCCTGTATAACAGTGAATAATTTTAAACGACTTACAAGCGATTATTGTAATCCTAGATACAATATATTTTATAGAATATTTGGTTTTTCCATACCGAACTTTTCAGATCACCCTGTATAATGGGCATAATTTTAAAACACAGCGTTGACTATCAATCATATCCCAAAAATGTTTTTTCAAATTCCTCTCCGTTTGCCCACAATCGTCCACCCCATCTGGGTTGCACCACCCTGTATATATATATATATATATATATATATATATATATATATATATATATATATATATATATATATATATATATATATATATATATATATATATATATATATATATATATATATATATATATATATATATATATATATATATATATATATATATATATATATATATATGCTAATTTTGTTTTCTTGGGTATTTTGGTTCGATAGTAGGAAAAAAATTAAAACAAATTTAATTTCATTTTTGTTACATTTTTATAGACGTTTCGACCATTTATGGTTGGTCTTCATCAGTATTTTTTTTGTGTGTCTGTAACAATAGAAAACCGAGATAAGATATTTTTCTTAAAAGACTTTTATAAATTGTGTGGACAAATTATTAATAATATTATTTTAACATTTTAGATGACTTACCATAAGAAGGATCTTTCAGAATTCTTCTTTATGCAACATTTAAAAACAGCACGTTTTCCATACAACACTCAGAAACAGCACATTTAAAAACATTGAAAAGAACGTCATACAGATTAAAATTAAAAAAGTAATTTTAATCTGTATGACGTTCTTTTCAATGTTTTTAAATGTGCTGTTTCTGAGTGTTGTATGGAAAACGTGCTGTTTTTAAATGTTGCATAAAGATGAATTCTGAAAGATCCTTCTTATGGTAAGTCATCTAAAATGTTAAAATAATATTATTAATAATTTGTCCATACAATTTATAATAGTCTTTTAAGAAAAATATCTTATCTCGGTTTTCTATTGTTACAGACACTCAAAAAAATACTGATGAAAACCAACCATAAATGGTCGAAACGTCTATAAAAATGTAACAAAAATGAAATTAAATTTGTTTTAATTTTATTCCTACTATCGAACCAAAATACCCAAGAAAACAAAATTAGAATATATATGTATAAAAGGTTCAGAACTAAACAAAAAAAATCTCTAAATATATATATATATATATATATATATATATATATATATATATATATATATATATATATACATATATATATATATATATATATATATATATATATATATATATATATATATATATATATATATATATATATATATATATATATATATATATATATATATATATATATATATATATATATATATATATATATATATATATATATATATATATATATATATATATATATATATATATATATATATATATATATATATATATATATATATATATATATATATATATATATATATATATATATATATATATATATATATATATATATATATATATATATATATATATATATATATATATATATATATATATATATATATATATATATATATATATATATATATATATATATATATATATATATATATATATATATATATATATATATATATATATATATATATATATATATATATATATATATATATATATATATATATATATATATATATATATATATATATATATATATATATATATATATATATATATATATATATATATATATATATATATATATATATATATATATAGATTTAGGTAACAGAAAACATTTTTTTTAGTCAAAAAAGTTATTCTTCATAGTTTTGCTTACTTAAAAAATGAGATTTTTTTAAAAAAGAATATCATTTTAAGTACGGGGTAAGAAACAAAAATAAAAGTTCGCAAATCAAAAAAATTTTAAAACTCCAACTTTTGAGACCGCTAATATTAAGAGCCTGCAAATACAACTCAAAAAGCTTTTAGAAGAAACGAATAAAAATGTTAATAGTTTTAGTTTTTAAAGCATGTAAAGTCATAAATTATTTGTTTAATTTAGTAGAGGTACTAGACGACCCACTCATTATCTAATTGGTTATATGTATCTATATTTATTGTTGTTTTCATTTTATATTTGTTTATGTTTCATGTTTATCTTTAATGGTTTTGTATTGGATTGGGTTGAAAACGATACCATTGCTATATTGTCATGTCTTTTTTGGTATGTGACCTATTACAAAAAACTTGAACATTTTTTTTTAGAAGTCTTATTGAATTTTACTCTTGTAAACTTTACTTTCTTTTATACAGCTTTATCAATGAGATATATTTTTGAGACAATAAAGCATTTTTTGATTTGACTTGATGTATCTATAGAGATAAAAGGACAAAAATCAATAAAACCACAAAACTATATTTAACCTGAATTATATTTAACTGCCAAAAACTAACACAGATAAGACAATTTACTAAAAATAAAAGCAATATAAACAGCTAAAGCCTACTTTAAATTTTAGCCTTAATAAATGTTATGTTTCTACAGGACAGTATAATATAACTGACACCTGATTTTGGTATATTGATAAGCTATTGACTAAAATTCAAAGAATGGCTTTGACAACATTTTTTTTACATTTAAAAGTTTTTATACAAAATAAATTAACTCTAAAACATAAACTGTACATGAAGCAGCAGGTCATACACCAATTAAATGACTTGCCAGGTAAGATTAGTTCGATATAGACTAGTAATTTGGCATTTTTAATAAATATATTAAGTGATAATTATCTCAAACAAAATAGTAAATTAGGAATACACCACTGAGAATAAGACAATTAAACATCGAATGTCCACGTTAGTGTTTATATAAAGCACATTTATGAATCATTTTCAACACTGCAAAAGTTACTTGCAATAGAGGAAATTAATCAAGCTCTTTGGAACTAAGTGTTAATTTAAATATAAAGTATTACATGTCGATCTTCAGAAAAAATGTTAGTACTGTAGGCACAATTTTGGATTTTCTCCAAAAAATGGGTACAACTTCCAGCAGAAAGTCTATATGTAAAAAAATGTAGGTCATAATTAGCTATGCTGTTTTAATTTAGACTTTAAACTTGGTTACACCAAAAAACATTTATACATTGGATGGTGCACATGTATATGATTGAAAAAAACAGTCTTTCAGGATCACTAAGTAAAGATATCTTTTTTTCTGATTACAGAAATGTTGTGAATGTACATATAATAATGACCCTATAACAAAGCTAAGCTCTAAATTATTTATACTTCTTGAAAAGTAAAGATTTAATGAAAAAACTGACAATGGGGAGGAATAGCACATAGTCATAATAAAATATTTGCCAAAGATGTATGACACTTTTTAGATCTGAGATCAAGAAAAAAATCCTTGAACATTTCCGATCAGCTTGATTATGATTATTTCTTTCATTTAAAATAAGCAGAATATTGACACTCAAAAAATCAAATTGACAACCAAAATGTCCGGGTGTTACTATTAAATAATAAAGATAATATATTAAGTAAATGCAACATCATCGAAAATTTAGCATTTTAGGACATGTTGCCTAGAAACTGTCACGAGTTCATTTTCATGGATTGACAAAAAGTATTGATAGGGTGACCCAATGGGTTATGACGATTTTCGATATGCTTAAAGTGTTTGATAATAGCGATAAAAGTATATGTTGTTCAGTTAGGTGTCAAGCAGTGCACAATTTAAAGGATAATGTAGATCAAATTTTACACAATTACGGATATCATTCGTAGTGTTGGTCTTAAAATTTTCGATTAATTTTAAGGTCATGTTTTGTTACGGGATACTACCAAGAACAAGAGAACGCCGGACTTGTTATAAAACTTGAATTATCGATTAAAAATGATATTAATTACCCCACCAGCAGATACCTTTATAATTAGAACAGTGGCGAATCGAATTTCGTCATAACCCATTGGGCCACTGTATATTTTTATAATTGCATGTAGGTAATCATCACTTAAACAAAATTAGAACTTAAAAGGTCTTGTTAAACTCATCGATCAGTTTTATATTCTGTTGTAGTCATCAGTCTGAATGTGTGAACAGATCTAAGAAATGCTAAGCTGTTAAGTGCTATTGACAACTGTTATTTTTAATAGGTTTGGGAATTATTTACAGGTAAACATAAGACAAAAATGAATCCTTTTATTAAGTACATTGAAAAGATGTTGGGGATAGAAGCACAATTATTTTTCTTTTTAATTTGCAGCAAAGGCAGTATTCACCCCAGATGAGTAAGACAATCACGAAATTTAAATTATGCCAAAATATTAATATAATATATTTTAAGCTCAGACAACACCTAATGTATATTTTAAGATCAAATAATTTAATTACTCTATTAGTTTAAGATATTGACTACACATAAGTTTTTGTTGAAGTGTCTATAGTTCATTAAAAAAAAAAAAGTAATTTTGAGCATAAAACTGTAAAAACTCTAACAAACCCGACTAGTGTCCCAATATCAGCCTACACTCTATTGAGGGATTTTTACTTTAAAGGCTAATCAAAGTTATCACAAGTTCTAGGTAATTGGTATAAATGAAGCCCCTCCCCCTTATCTTTTCAAATGTAGGCTATACAAAATAATGTTTTATATATGAAAGTTATACAGGTTTCAATTTTTTAAATATTTAACTTATTCCTATTCAGGGTGTAACAAAAGTGTGTAGCAACCCATGTTACATTTTTTATATGGAATACCCCTCACATTTTTAAATTTTTGGATTGTACTGTAAATTCTAGACATTTGTTTATGTAATACATGGTGCGTTCCACACAGTTCATTTGTTTTGAAGCAATAACAAACTGAAGATTGCTATTTTTGCTACTTTAACGTCCTGTGGAATTTGAACGGTTTAACTTAAAGCAAAATAATTTACACTTTTATATCTTAATTTTGAAAGATCTATCACCTGTTATTCATCTTCTGGTTTGAGAAGTTCCGAATTTGACATCTTACAAGAAACACAACGATAACCTGAATTTGGTTTCAGGTGACAGACCTTTTAAAACCAAGAAAACTGCAAATCATTTTCCTCTAATTAAAAACCTATTAGATTATTACACTAAAACAAATTACTTTCGAGATTTAGTATGTTGCTTAAAAAATATCAAGAATTTACAGTATAATCTAAAAATATAACTTTGGGTTGCCACCCTCTTTTTTTACACCCTGTATAGGAATAAATTAGATATTTGATAATTTCAGGTCTTTATCAGCATATGAAACATTTTGCTGTCAAGCCAACATTTAAAAAGTTAAGGAGGCCGCATTTATAATCACCCTGTACTTACCTTATTCAGTTTCATGCATTTAGAACTTAACTAATTATGACCTATATTTTTAGTGGAACTGCATGGATTAAGAATAATTGTCCATCATTAAAACATTATTTTTTAACATATTAGTAATAAAAAAATTAATATTTGCAAAATAATGATAATTTTGATAAGAAATCAATTTCAGCTCTTTATGAATGTTAAAGAAAGTCCTTGAATTATATACACATACAATGGAACGTTTCAATACACAAAATACCTGTAACAACACTTCTATGAAAATTATTCAGACTTCTTAGAACTCATACTATTTTTTTAGACACTGGTTCTGAAACGTCTGAATATTGGAAGATATGTATCAGTCTGGTTCAGGTAATTATCAAAATTAAAAATTAAATGACCAATGTATCATCTTTAGAATCCCACTGAGATTTTTTGGATTTCGCGCCCCTCATGTTTCGTGGAGGTGTATTTTCACACTGAACTTTGATTTTCTTTTCTCTGAAAACAGGTATTTTGCTAACCGCGTATTCCGCTTTCCTTGGTTTGTCACTCACCTTAAGTTTCTGAACACTTTTTTTAAATTCTGTGCCATTTCTTGGCCCTAGAGGAGTTCGACTTTGATCCTTTACCTTTACAACCCTTGGGCAAACAACAAGATCCTTGTCCTCATAGATTAAATTGGTTAATTTCATATCCAATTCTCTTATGTCAGCTGTCAGATTAATAAGAGGAGGTGTAATCGGTTGGGATTTTGACTTTTTTGGGGTTACACTTAGAATATTTGGAGGTGAGACCGGGGCTGATTTGGCAATTGGTTGAAGTTCCTCATGTGGTGTTGCAACCTGGAAGACCTGTTTAAATTGGCATTTTGGAGACATATTTTTACAAGGAGCAAGATCAATATTTGTTCCATTTTCTTCTTGTCTATTATCACCAAATAAAATATTTGAACTATTTTCAATATTAATTTTTTCTTCAATAGGATCAGCCGTTAAACATGTTGATTCTGATAACGATAATGATTCTCCATTATATTCATTTTCATGATTACTCAGATTATAAACCTGGTCATAAATACTTTTTATTGGTTCATTATTTTCTATCCCATATAATGTTTCTGTGACTGCCAAATGAACAGGTTTACCCTGGTGACTTTCTAATAAAACACTTTTGTCTGACTCCCTACAAACTGGTGCATGTTCCTTTATACTTACAGATATGTCTTTATTATATTCACATTCCTCAATAATATTTTTGTTATCTACATTTTGTTCTAAATTCTCCCTTAAGTCATTTAACTGTTCACATTCTACAATATTGGAGGGGAGTACACTTGTTTTACATATTTGTATTGGGGTTCTAAGAAAATCTATTGAAGGTGATCTAGGATCAATAATTTCGCTGTAGGATGGCTCTTCTGATGTAGAAAGATTTTGCAGACTTTTACCTAAAGTAAAATTTGTTATTAACTTTTTAAAATATCATAACCTATGTAATACTAAATACTAAATGTTAATTTTCAAACTCATACCCCGAGACCCGAAAATGAATAGAGTGAATTTTTATCATAATGACATGCCAGGATAAGCTATATCAGTGTCATTGGAAGGATTAATAAACATTTTGGACATTAATATTTTTTATTATATTATAGTTTTTGGGTGTAGGAAGTTATTACGTGTAAAAAAGAACTATATCTGAGCAACACTGAAATAAATTAAATTTTAAAAGGCAAGTTTATTCAGGGCATACTTATTATTTAGGTATTATTATACTTAAATAAACTGTCTACATTTAGAAAAAAAAGTTTTGTACTGTTTTTGTTTTAGCACCATGCTAAAAATAAATTACTATATTAGATTATTTCCTAGTGATACAAGCAGCAGCAGCAGCAAGCAGTGTAAGTAAAGTGATCTATGAAATAGTTATTTATACTATAAGGGACGTAAGGAACATTTACCAGTAGAGGACGAGTTTGCGTCCGAGCGATAGCGAGGGCTGGCAAAAAAGTTCGAGACTGGTTAATGTACTTACATCCCATATAGTATATAACATTTTTCCCCCTCCCTCTATTGTATGTTTACAAATGCTGGATATATTTTTGGATTTTCATTATCATTACAGTCGATAGCATTCTCATTAAATTATGAAGGCATCCGTAATCCGTTGCCAGAGCAACATAAGCAGTTTTTATTTTATCAAGTCGACAATTCATAGCGAAAAGTCGAATTGTTTGATTCTGTGTGGACACAATGGATGTTTGAGACATAGAAGAATCATCGAATATTGATTGTTTATCTCTACTACCGGAAAAGTCGAAAAAAAGGTATGAAGCAGCATATAAATCCTTTAAGAATTGGTGCCAAAGCAAGACAGCTACTGCAGTCTCAGAAACCTTGTTTTTGGCGTATTTCCACGAAAAAAGTGCTATATAGAAGTCCCCATCAAGCTTATGGTATGAGTATTCGATGTTGAAGTCCATCCTTTTTATAGAGGAAAATATAGATATTTCTAAGTATCCAAAACTTCGAGCATTTTTGAAAAGAAAAAATGATGGTTATAGACCCAAAAAATCAAATGTGTTTAACAGGGAAGTTGTGAATAAGTTCATGCTTGAAGCCCCGATGATATATACGTAATGATGAAGGTCGTAATGGTAATGGGAGTTGCTGGAGCGTGCCATTCTAATGAACTCTGTGAAATGAAAATTGACAATGTTAAAATAAGTTAAGAAGTCATAATTGTGACCATTCTTGACTCCAAAAATGCAATGTCACCTACATTTACAGTGACAAAAAGTGACGATACTCAGGTTTGTCATTTCAAAATAATTCAAAAGTACATTGATACAAGATCCCTCATGACGACTATTAATCCGCGCTTCTTTACGCGATATCAAAATGGAAAGTGCTTAAACCAGCCTGTCGGGAAAAATACGTTTTCGTCAACTCCAAATAAAATTGCGAAATTTCTAAAGTTTGAGAACTTCAAAATGTATACTGGACACTCTTTTAGAAGAACGTCGGCAACTTTATTAGCAAATACTGGAGTTAATGTATTAGCTATCAAACGACATGGTGGATGGAAATCCGCTACTATTGCGGAAAGTTACGTAGCTGAGAGCCTTAATAATAAAAAGGAAGACCCAGCCAGAAGTCTCTTGCAGTGCTTTAACAGTGACAGAAACATTGGTTAGAAATGAAGGATCTGTGGAGTCAGAAAATGTAATACACATCGAGAAGAAACGAGAAAATTTGTCTCCAAATTTTGTTAATATGTGAATAATTGTAATAATTGTACCATTAATATTCATTTCAATTAATATCACCGGATTTTTGTAAATATGTTGATGAAATCAAAAATTAAAGCTACTTATAATAATTTTAGATTATTATTTCCCTAGGGATGTAAGTTGACTTACATCCTGTCATTAAGGGCAACCAATACCTTGTTGAGTAACTTTCACTTACGTCTGTTAAAGCAGTATCAAAATAGGTTGCTTACAATACAGGGAGGGGGAAAATCTGTTTTTTGCCTAGTTTAATAGTAATAATCCCCATACACAAAGGATTTTAATTGACACCAAACACTATTCATTTTAAAATATGGAAATATTTCTTTAAACTGAGGAAATTAATCAAACAATAAAAACATTTTTTGTAGACAAAAACCTACATATAATTCCCAAAATTATACTAAAGCGCCATTATTCACAAAAAGCTATGTGAAGCTCCATTATACAGGGTGTCTAAAATAAGATGTCCTATCGCGTTATCTGGAGAACCATAAAAGATACAGAAAAAACTTTAAGACAAATAGGACACCCTATATATTATTACAGATTATGAAAGAGCGTTTAAAGAAGAGTTTAACGAGATATATATACAATGTGTCCCAAATTTGGCTTACATGCATTGCTATCTCGTAAACCGCTATAGCTACAGGGTGGGTTAAATTAGGAAAGTTTTAGAGAATTTTATTACAAATTTGATGACGTTTTGAAGTTTAGGATATCTTTTGTGGTTTTCAAGATAATTGGGAAAAATCAAAATGGTGCATTTTCAACTTTTGCCCGTAGCTTCTAAACGACTCGTATTATGGTTTTATGGTTTATACATTATTAGGGCACTTTTTTTAGAGGAACATTATGCAGGTAAAACGAAGTTTCTAGCTTCAATAGATATTGGCATCAACTTTTTATTTTCTTACCGACGCTATATTAAATTATTGTATTTTTGGAAAGATCTTTTTAAGAGCTTTCCAATGATGTATAACAAGGTAAGATTATTATTTTTCTTGAGCTCTAAAAACCAAAATAATTGTTTTTTTTTAAGTAGGCTTTGATTACGCATGGCGGCCATAATGAAACAAAAGAATGCCGCATGTCAACAATCATTTTGTGTTCCTGAATAGTACTTGTTATCATTTTCTCATTGTGCCGAGTTTTTACAAAGTTTATTTGAGTTTCTTATACTACTTAAAATGGAGGGTAATTATTCCAACGAAGAGAATTTGGATATGATAGAACTTTATTTTAAAGCAAATAGAAATACACAAGCAGCTGCGCGTTCATACGAAGAACAATTTCCAGACCGACATCAACCAAGCCAAAGGCATTTCAGATTTCTAATTGTAAACTTGTTAGCTTATGGGTAAAAATATTAATTCAACCATCGATGTTTCAGATTTTCAACTAAGATATTATACTAACAGTGAATACCTAGTGACTAAAATGTAACTATCACACTATTGAAAATACCTAAACTAAATTTAAATTAACACATAAAAAAATATAAGTTACACCACATGCCTCCCTCCATTTTCCACACATTTTTGACATTTCTCCAATACCTTCCGTGTAACCCTTCTTAAGGTGTTCCTGTTAATATTAGCAAAAACATCTCGGACTCTGTCTTCTAGCTCTCTGAGACTTTCTGGCGGAGAAAATTCGTAGACCTCATTTTTTGCGTATCCCCATAAATAAAAATCGGGAGGAGTAATATCCGGTGACCTTGCCGGCCAAGCAACAGGGCCATTATTAGCGATAATATTTTCCCCGAAAGTATTTCTGAGGACCGCCATCACCTCTCTGGTACCGTGAGCCGGACAGCCATCTTGTTGGAACCAAATATTTTGCAGGTCGTTTGGGGGAACAGAATTTATAACTTCTGGAATAATTTGTTCCCGTAATAGTTGCAAATATTTGTTACCCGATAAATTTTCTTGGAAAATGAACGGCCCAATCAAACGGTTATCTAAAATACAAATTGTTATGAGTGATTTAAAGCAGAAGTGCATTGTTTGGAATTACCTATAATGCCACACCACACATTGAACCCAAATTTTGTTTGTAAACGTCTTTCTTCTAAATTATGAGGATTCTCGGTGCCCCAGTAATGAGTATTATGTTTATTGAAAATTCCACAGTTGGTAAATCGTGTTTTATCTGTCCAAAGTACTTTAGAATGAAAGTTGGGTATTTGCTGGCATTTGTTGATGAACCATTCACTAAACGTGATTCTTCTAGCAAAATCATTTACCTGAAGACCCTGTACAATAGTAGGTTTATAGGGACGAAAGTGAAGTTTTTTTCAAGACTCGTTGGACGGTTGATTTGGGAATTGCCGTTTGTTCTTCAATCTTTCTTACTGAGGTTGTTGGGTTGTCCCTGACACTTTCTATTATAGCTGCGTTTCTTGCTTCATTATCTATTGAATAGGTCTTTGGTTTCGGTTTCAAAAAAGACCCGTAGGCTAACAGGTTAACAATTAGAAATCTGAAATGCCTTTGGCTTGGTTGATGTCGGTCTGGAAATTGTTCTTCGTATGAACGCGCAGCTGCTTGTGTATTTCTATTTGCTTTAAAATAAAGTTCTATCATATCCAAATTCTCTTCGTTGGAATAATTACCCTCCATTTTAAGTAGTATAAGAAACTCAAATAAACTTTGTAAAAACTCGGCACAATGAGAAAATGATAACAAGTACTATTCAGGAACACAAAATGATTGTTGACATGCGGCATTCTTTTGTTTCATTATGGCCGCCATGCGTAATCAAAGCCTACTTAAAAAAAAACAATTATTTTGGTTTTTAGAGCTCAAGAAAAATAATAATCTTACCTTGTTATACATCATTGGAAAGCTCTTAAAAAGATCTTTCCAAAAATACAATAATCCAATATGGCGTCTGTAAGAAAATAAAAAGTTGATGCCAATATCTCAAAAACAATTGAAGCTAGAAACTTCGTTTTACCTGCATAATGTTCCTCTAATAAAAGTGCCCTAATAATGTATAAACCATAAAACCTTAATACGAGTCGTTTAGAAGCTACGGGCAAAAGTTGAAAATGCACCATTTTGATTTTTCCCAATTATCTTGAAAACCACAAAAGATATCCTAAGCTTCAAAACGTCATCAAATTTGTAATAAAATTCTCTAAAACTTTCCTAATTTAACCCACCCTGTAGCTATAGCGGTTTACGAGATAGCAATGCATGTAAGCCAAATTTGGGACACATTGTATATATATATATATATATATATATATATATATATATATATATATATATATATATATATATATATATATATATATATATATATATATATATATATATATATATATATATATATATATATATATATATATATATATATATATATATATATATATATATATATATATATATATATATATATATATATATATATATATATATATATATATATATATATATATATATATATATATATATATATATATATATATATATATATATATATATATATATATATATATATATATATATATATATATATATATATATATATATATATATATATATATATTATATATACATATATATAAAGTTTTTATCTATTTTCAGATTAACAAACAAACAAACAAACAAAAGTATGCTTTATTGCCGCAGAAAAATTCTACAATTTTATGGACAAAGCAAAATATACCTAAAAATAAGACATATCAAAACATTAATCGAAAATAATTTCGACAAGTCAGTGCTTTTTTTTTTTTTTTTTTAATGTAAATTATCAATTTACCAAATCGTAAAACACACGTTAGAATATAGCATAACATTGCAAACAGCAAATGAATCATGATAACCTTATAAAAGTAAACAAACACACATGTACGAGGTGAATAATTTCGATGACATTGAAATCAAAATTGCAACTATGCGACCTTAAACTCTATGTTATTATAGTTATACAAATAATTGTGATGTTAAACAGAAGGTATATTGAACTAGTGCAGAATGTAGTATACAAAAAGAATTAAATTGTTTTTAATCCAATACCTAACAAAAATAATTAAGTTTTAAGTGAATGTTCGACAGTTCTTTTCCCTATATAATGATTTACAAAATTCTATGCTATGAGTTAGGACATGACTCACAAAAGATTTAAGTAAACAAGCGAGTTTAGTGACAATTTAAAGAGACTTACTCACTGAAAAAAAAATCATTAACGCTGTAAAGTGGTCTCTCAATGAGGTATGCTTTGGTGTTTTTTCGAAATTGTGCAAGCATAGGGATAGATTTTAAATGTACTGGCAGATTGTTGTAAAGTTTTATGGCGTTGTAAATAATTGATTTTTTTATTAATTCTGTGGAAGGAATGGGAAGATAAATATCATGCCTAGAGTTTCTGGTAGGGTATACATGTTGTGGCCTTTCTGGGAGGGTGTTTATATGTTTTCTCAGCAAACATACCGTTTCCAAAATAAATAATGCAGGAAGTGTTAATATTTCATGTTTTTTGAAATAGTATTGGCAGTGAGCTCTATTATTTAGACCAAACAAATAACGAATGGCTCTCTTTTGAAGCATAAAAATACTACGAAATTGCTCGGTGGTACAGCAGCCCCAAAAGGGAAGGCCATAGCGGAGGTGGGATTCAAATAAAGAGAAATAAGTAAGTCTGGCAGAAGGAACGTCTAGTTCTTTTGAAACTGATCGAATGGCGAAGCAGGCGGTAGAAAGTTTTTTAGTTAAGGTGTCAATATGATTAGACCATTTTAGGTTGCTATTTATATTTAAACCCAGGAATTTAACCGACTCTACGTATTCAATATTGCTGTTATGTACCTGAAGTGGTTGTAAAGTTCCCTTATAAGATAACGCCACCGTTTTATCGACGTTAAAACAAAGCATATTGGAATCGGACCAAGCCTTAATTATAACCAAGTCTTTGGAGATACTAGAGTGTAAAGACGTTGTATCAAAATCACTCCATGTTATGCTTGTGTCATCAGCAAAAAGGGAGATTCTTCCATTAATTTTAAGGTTCGTGATATCATTAATGTATAACAAAAAAAGAATAGGTCCCAAGACTGAACCTTGAGGAACTCCACTTGTAATCAACTTACAATCAGAATCGGAACCATTAGCCCTTACAAGTTGTTGCCTTTTCCCAAGATAAGATTTGAACCAATTTAAAGAAGTACCACGAATTCCATAAAAATGTAGTTTGTTTATCAGAATTTCATGACTAACACAATCAAAGGCTTTCGCATAGTCACAAAAAACTGAGGCAGTTGGGTGGTTGTTATTGAGAGATGAGTAGACGCCTCTAAGCAACGTGAACATGGCGTCACTGGTGCACTTGTTGGGTAGAAATCCGAACTGCTCCGGGGATATTATCTGATGTTTCAGGAGAAATGGCATAAGACGGTTCTTCAGTAGCCTTTCGATGATTTTTGATAGCACTGGTAGTAGTGCAATTGGGCGATAATTGCAAGAGTTAGTTTTTTCGCCGCCTTTATGAAGTGGAATAATTATAGCTGTTTTAAGGCAATCAGGGAATACACCTTTTATAAAGGACTCATTTATTAATGTTGTAAGGGCCTCTATGACTGGGAGTGGCAAGTTCAGGAATATTCTAATTGATAGGCCATCAGTGCTACACGAAGATTTACTTTTAATATTATGTATTACCTTCAATAGTTCAGTGTTGCTAACGGGACTTAAGAAAAAGCTATCAGCTAAATTTTTTGAAGGAGGGAGAAACGAAAGAGGGTCCAAACTTGGCGAGATACTAGAGGTAACATTTTTGCTTACATTAATAAAATAATCATTTAGATCATTAGCCCCTGGCAAGTTCTGAGTCACAGGGTTTGATTTGTTTCTGAGGTTATTGATGATGGACCAGGTTTCTTTTGAAACGTTATTAGAGTTTGTTAGACGTTTTCGGTAGTGTAATTTTTTTGCTGACTTAATAAGAGTAGTGTAGATCCTCCTATAATTAGAGATATAGTCGAGAATAAGAAAGGAGTCGGTGAATTTTTTTATATATGAGAGCGAGCGCATATTTTTAGCAGAAATTCGTATTCCTTTCGTGGTCCACGGTTTATGCCGCTTAGGTTTGATATTCTTAAGCGGGAAGGCCTTGTTAAAAGCACTTAAAGTTTTATTTAAAAAAGTTCTGAAGTTTGTGTTGACATTATCAGATTCAAAATTCCAATTGGTGTTAAAGCAAATATTATGAAATACTGAGAAATTTGCGGCCGAGAAAATTCTGCCCCGATGGCGAGATCTTGGTAAGGGCCTAATAGGTAAACTAAACCTGGAAATTACCGCCTCGTGATCGGAAAGACCTGAGTTATAGACCTGTGATTGCACCTCTGATGGAGAAAAATCAGACGCCATGTAATCGATGATAGAAGAAGAGTTTTTTGAAATTCTAGTTGGCGAGGATACATGCATTGAAAGACCGAAAGAGTCGAATATAGAAATTAGATATTTCTGGATGGCACAAACAGTAGCATAGTCAATATTAAAGTCTCCGCATAGAATTTTTTTACCTTTAATCGGTAGGCTGTCTAGCAAACTTACCAGGCTATTTAAAAATGATTGTACATCAGAGTTTGGTGATCTATAAATACAAATTACATAAAGATCAAGGTTTTGATTATATACTATAGAGAATTCAAAAGAGCTATCCGCTAACAAATGATCATATTTAGATACCGACATGAAATCTCCATTTAGGGATAGAATCAGTGTTCCCCCATGAGCTGAGTTTTTTCTGTCATATCTAGCTACTGTGGTATACCTCTCAATATAAAAGGGTTCGTTTAGATTCAGCCAGTGCTCAGTAATTGCAACAAGTTGGGGGAACTCCAATTCTTCCAGAAATAGGTACAACTCGTCAGTTTTATTTCTTAGAGAAGCAATATTAATTAGAACCATATTAAGACTAGTAACAACAGGAAGTTTTGAGGAATCTAGTTCCTCAGGACACGTCGTGTTTTCTAAAAATTTTTTTTGGGAGAATTGCTGGTAAAATAATTTTTATGGCATTCTCTGGTCCTCTGAAGATGAATCGATCTCTCCGAAGATATGTAGGATCCATAGGCTGCAAGATCCGCTTCCACTTCTGCTGCGTTAAATCCGTAAGCAGCATGAAAATCGAAATATATCTTGTGTAGGGTTCTATAATCTATAGGAATGCCTTCAGAAGCCAAAAACAGCCTGGTGCTTGTATTTGTAAACCCTTCAAAGTGAATTGGCGCAGGTTGGTCGTGCAGGAAGGCGAGATATAACTTGAAGGCCTTTAAAATGGCTGGTTCTCTTAGTCTAGACATGAGGAAACGGTTATCAGAACTTTTTTCGGTTCGCGTAAGCTTCACTGTTGGGGGAGACATTGGATCAAAAATAGGTTCTTGGTCAGTAGGAGCTTTCTTGGAAAGACTATAGCAGTTGTCGCTCAACAAGACATCTGCTTTGCAGGCAGCAATGGCCTCTTTGTCAGAAGATATTATAGTGCCCTTTTGAGAAATTGGAGAGGAGACAACCAGTGAACTGACGGAGCTCGAGTTGGTGGGCAGTTTTTTCGGTGTGGAGGGAGGTGGGAGGTTCGGTGTAGATTTTTCTGTAAGTTCGGATACAGCTGACCGTTTTATTACTACGCCATGTGGCCATAGATTGCTGTCTAAAAGCTTTTCAGCTGACTTTTTTGACTGAGTTCCAATTTTAAAATCAATGTTTGAGATATGATTTATTAGGTGGTAGCATCGAATAAACTCTGTAGTCCCAAGCTTTTCCTTAACGTAGTGAACTATGTTGTTAGGCGTAAACCCTGCAGGAAGATTTCTTACGACTACATAGTGCCACCGTTGTGTATTATTACAAGCCAGCTTGCTGGAGCCTTCAGTAGTACTGGGAATATCCGTAGGTGTTACCTCAGTTTGTGTAGAGGCGGTGGAGCAGGTAGTTTCCATAGTTGGTGTAGGCAAGGGTATGGTGGTAGGGTATGTATTTTTGATATGCTTACACTTATGTTGGCTTTCATATTTGGAGTATAACTCCTTTACCAAGTCAGTTACACAAGTTAGGTTGCTCTTTATGTTAGCAATACCTGCTTTTAATTCAATTGAAGAGGAGTCCTGTACTTGGATTTTTATCACTTCTTCGGCATTGTTGAAGAGGATTTGGGAAATATTGAAAATATTCTGTTCCATATCCCTTAGAGACTTTAATAACATATCTGGTTTGTAAGCGGAAAACTCCCTCGAGAGATTATGGATATCGTCAATTTTTTTCTCCATGAGATCCCACCTGGATTCACTCTTCACTAAAATGTCATACATTTCAGAAATTGTCGGTACACTACTTGACAATTGAGATACACGGTTTGCGACTGAATCAAAAAGTTCATGTGGAATCAAATTTTGAGATACCTTTGTGATTTTATCGTTGAGATATTTCAAACTAGGGGAGTCGCACAGGGCGCAGAAAAATCGGAGGTGGGTTGATTTTTGTAATATCAAGATTTTTGTGGTAGCCTTATCAAGGCCCGTGCAATTCATGCAAAAAGATCGTTTACACTCGCCACTACAACGAAGTTTATTGTATTTGTCTTTCTCTGAAAACTCTTTACGGCAATTGTCACACTTGTATTCAGCCATATTTAGAAAATGAATAATTCGAAACAAAAATACACAGCGAAAACAAAACAGAACAAACACACGTACTGCGAAGCAGCTCGACTGCGAGGAACGCAAAACAAAGCACACCCGAACGGTACCGCAGTCGAACTGAATTATAGTAATTTAAAAAAATTTTAAATTTTACTGGAGCCCACAAACTTTGAAATTTGCTATTATATTGAATATTCAAAACTTTAAAAAAGTTAAAACGTTGCCATGTTTCGCGAATCTTAATTTAAACAAAAATTAAATGCAACACCCTGTATATCATATCATCTTCAGTATGTAACTTATTTTTCTTTACAAAGATTACAATTTGGGTAATTTAAAAAATACATATTTATTCACTAATCGTTATTTCATTTAACACTTTATTTACCCTTGATCATTGTCTTAAAAAAAGTTTTATTAACTAGAAATAGAATTGTTTTATGGTTTGTAACTAACTGCATGTCCAAAAATTTTAAAGTTGTCTTTTGTGGTCATACATTAATTCAGATATTTCGCTTTAAAATTAGCCTCATAAAAACCATCTTAAAAATGTTTTTAGATTAAAGGTTTACTCAACGCTAAATTAAAACCTTTAAATTAAGTAACAAAAGTATTAAACTTTAATAAAACTTAAAGCAATTTTTTTCACGTGCATACTGTAAATACAATCGCTACAAATGTGCTTGAATTGCTGCAAAATCTGACAACCAGCACAATTTTTGCATCATGTCAGATTTAGTGCCAATATATTTTATATTTCTGTTTTCTAGCTCACTCCTTATCTGATTGATACTTAGATTGGATATTTTTCTCTTCATGCTAGACAATATTTCCAATAGAGGAATGTGTCGAAATTACGAAAATCCGACAGGTTCCAGCAAAAAGAAAATAACACAGTCGTAGAAAAATAACTACACAATAACACTGACTAGATCAAATTAAAAATGAACTTGATGTAAAAGTAAAGCAGTTAAAGCTAATTTAAACCACGAATACTTCGTACTTGATATCTGAATATAAATTCAATTTATAAAATAAATTTAAAAAATGGAGCAAAAATATGCAATCATTTTCATTTATATTTGCCTTGTCCTTATATATTTTTTTAAAGCTATTTATTCAGGTAATTAAATATTTTTACATAATTACTCACTGAATCACTTCAAATCAAGAGCAGAATGCTGGTCCCTGAATACAACAATAAAACAATTTTAATTACATTTAAAACCATTATACAGTCATAATCATAAAAAATATAAAGTTAATGGGATCATAACTGAATACAACTATATCCTCCTGCATATACTAGCTCACCTATCGTATTCTTTTAATTGGTTCTTAAATAAATTTATGTTATGACCATATTTTCATTCTCATAAGTATTGGATTATGAAGTCCTATTAACCCTCGCATTGTTTAAAAATAACATTGTTCCATTCCTTGTGTTACGTTGATCTATTTCATTAATATAGTTAAAGTTTATATTAGTTTTTTGACAGTTATTTACTATTTTATAAATAAGTTTTGCACTGCGCAATTTTTAGTATTTCATTTAGCTTTGAAATACCAGTAGTTTAATAAACCAAGTCAGTCGGTGTACAAATTTTCAAAAAAAAATCCCTTTTTCCAATGCAATAAAATAAGAAAATGAGCTATATATTTTTTTAAATAATAGTGTACAACAGATTTTTTTACACCTTGAATAATTTCTATTTAACAATTGTCTACACTCAATTGCAACAAACAATTAAACTAAAGGTTTAAATGTTATTCAGATTCAGGGTGATAATATCCAAGAATCACGATTTTTATTAAAATCTTATTTTGCTTGTTGCCGCAAACAAGTTTTTTTGTACTATCTGATGGCTGAAACAACCTCTCTGAGAAAGACAACTGAAATTAGACACCCAAGAAACTCACACATAACACTTCAAATGAATATCTGTATGAGCAAATGGTAGTTCAGCCAATATAAAAGAGAATGCAAAATCTTACAATCAAATCTGAAAGAAAGGAAAGGAATATGGCCATTATGGACCCTTTTATTACCAAGATCCCACCCAACTTTAAACAATAAGGCACCCGAAAGAATTTTGAAGAATCATATTGGGTCCAACAAAAATGATTGTTGCCTTCCGAAGAGCCTGCTCTTGTCGTCTTGAATTATTTTAATGGGAACTTTAAAAGATAAAGTGAATAAAAATAGATACCAAGATATTGAAAATTTTAAGCAAAAAATAACTGAAGAAGTTCAATTATCTAATCAGAGTGTGTTTTTTTAACGAAAGCGATAAAAAACTTATGGAAATTTACACTGATGTATTGCTCACACATGTGTGACACTTGCAAAACTAGCTTTAGGATTATGTAATATTTTACAGTTCTTTATATTCTTTTGTTACTTAATTTAAATATTTTAATTAATGTAGGTTTTTTTTATATTACATGATATACACTATTTGTCAAGCTATTTGCAGATTTAAGCAACATTAATAAAAAATTAATATAAAAAATTTTTAAGATATTTTCATATGAAGACAATGTTAGGCCGAAATATCTGAATTAATTGATGCATAACCCCAAAAGACAAGTTTAAAGTTAATGTAGCTAGCCAAGCCCTAGAAAAACGCAAAATTTTTATCATTTGCTGACTCTAGTTAATACAACTTTTATTAAGATACTGATTAAAGGTGAATAAAGTAATAGCTGTAATTTAAATTACACAATTTGAAATTTTGTTATAAAAAAAATAATTTACATACCGAAGATGATCGACAAATATCTGAAACAGTAAATCATAGACCCATATTATTAAACATAGGTAAAATCGTTGATCAAAGTTCTAAATTGGATATAATATACAGGGGTTTCATTTGAAAAAAAAAATAAAAAATTACGATATGCGAAACCAGGTAATGGTGTAATGTTTTTAAGATTTAAAATTTGAGTATAAAACCTTAAATAAAATAAACTTTGAACTTTTCTTTGACTAGTAAAATTTAAAAAAGTGTAAAACTAATTTAATTCTGTTAATGTAAAAATAGATAAAAAACTGAAAAAAAAAATGTCAATACATCCGAAACATTGCATTACAGACCCTTACTAATACATATCATTTAACTCGTCCTTAAGCTCACTATCAAAATCTGTAATAATATATAAGGAATCCTATTTAAAATAGGTAAGTTCATATCGGCCCAGAAAAATCGCAACAAATTGTATATATAAAAACAAAATAAAATTAAACTTCAAAAAAAAAACAAAGAAATATTTGTCTTTACATTTTCCTTCTATCTTTTATGGTTCATAAGGGGAGAAGCCACCCTCTGCAGTGTTTATTTACCATAATTTATGAGAAATATACCGCGTGTCATAAATAAGTAGCTCTACAACCTTTTTTCTTTCCAAGATATTAAAATTATATTTTGATTAGTAAAATAAGACATAATTTTCCATTTTTTTAACATGAAATATGCGATTTATAGCAGTGGCGGTCCCTCCATTAGGTCATATGGTCAATGACCCCCGAATAAATGTTTCCAAACAGAAATAAATAAATAAAATAATACCTAATTTATATTTTTTCAATTTTTTTTAAATTTGAAAATTTCCTCTATTATTCTAAGCGTATAAACTCGTTGCCCGTTCTCTTAATTCCGCGACACACTATCGATGCCTCGCACCGCGACCTTCAGAGGTTTCGTTTGGCTGGCATCGATTACGGCTGGCGGCCCGCGTTAACCTCGTGGTTATACACGGAGGCGAGTTTTTCCCGAGTGTTCTCGATCAAATTCGCATAGGGCAAGGGCGCATAGGTAATATACGGCTTACGTTGGCAAAGTTTGGGTCAACAGCCGAGCCGACCGCCGAGGAAACTTAAATATTTTTGTCAGTTGATGTGTTAATGTGGATCGTGTGATAGGTTGTGGTTACGATTGCGTATTTTTATAGATTTTATTTTGAAGACTTTACATTTTGTTTGTTGATTCTGTGGTTTAAATTAATGTTTAAAAAAAAGGTAGCCACAGTGTTTTAGAATATTAAGACTTTATAATCCGTTTTCAATTATTTTGGCGAGTTGAACTTTGAGAAACGACTCGAATTTAAGACCAGTAGTCGACGTTTGCCAAAATTTAAAATTCAGCAAACAAGTAAAAAACAAAGAAGTAAATCGTTATGTTCGTAAAAAATATTTCTTTTTGGAATGATATGATACCACACAAAAAACGGCAGTTAGGGAAAAATAAGCAAACAAAACCTTAATATGCAGTTAAGTCTACTTAATATTTAGACACCCATAATATACCAATGTTCTGTTTTGACACATAGTTGAATTTAGAATGTTATAATCAATCAAAATAATATTTAAAAAACATAAGTTAATAGTAGAAATTCGAAAATAAAAGAATATGGCAACAATGTGATGTCGAAAAATATGAAAATTATGTCCTGTTTAACCAATCAAAATTTCATTCTAATATGTTGGTAAAGAAAACAGTTATAAGAGTGAGCCCCTTATTTATGGCGCCCAGCATATTACAATGTAATATTAAAATATTTACCTAAATATTTTTGCCTTATCACAGTATCCAAATCAGTTTCAGTAAAATCTATGTTTGTTTCCAACAGAACAAATGATTTTCTTTTATAGGCATCTGACTTGACCTTAGGAGTTACTGGACTACTGTTTAAAAGTTTCGGTAGGCCAGCTTTAGGAGAATCGAGAAGTGCACTATTTCTCACTTTATCCAAATTTTTGTTTCTGATTTTTGGTGGCAACTTTTCGTCGGGTGAGGCACTTACAACTATAGGTGTTCTCTGAACTTCTGATGTCGGCGAACGTGGATCTATTCCCAAAATCAAATGACGTTTCAATGGTGTTTCTACAGCTAACTTATCACATTCATCGGTTTCCACTGTAAGGGTTGCAAGTTTATCACTTACTGAAGACAAAAGCTGAAAATAAGCGACTGTATGAATTACTATATATGGATTATTTCATAAAAACGAAATGCATTTTCAATTTGTTTTTTTATTTCATTTAATTTATTTAATGTTAAAAAACCTGCTGATACTATTTACTAGCGTATTGCAATTTAAATTTGATTTTGAAATAGAATCCAGTGGTGAAATCAGTTTTTTAACTAAAATTAAAATATATTTATGTCAGCATACCCATAAGTATTTACACAAGTCAAAGTAATACAATGTCAATCAAATATTACATTAAGATTGTTTTTTTATAATATTAAGAATACAAAGTGGATTAGCATGCAAAGTAATACATTAACAAAGAGACATACTAATACACTAATCTAGGTAATACAATAAAAGAGAGACAACTCTAAGTCTAAAGATAAAAATCTAAAAGTTGAAATTAAAAAAAAGGTAATTAGGTAGTTAAAATTTAAATAAACACAATTGCTTTCTGAATTTTTATATTTCTATAAAGTTCTACTTTGGAATTTTAAAACGTTAGTACTAGTAATTTTGTTACATAATGTTAAATAATCTGTTTGTGTAGTACGTTAGAGTGGGTATTGATTTTATTGTATCTATTTTTACCTTTGCATTTAAATTACCATTTAACTTCTTTTTACCACTTGATGTATGTAAGCATTTTATATATGATATAATTATTATTACATAAATAACTAAAAATAAATTTATTTATTTATTTAAAAGTCACCATTTACAAATATAAATTTTCAGTGCATAATGGTATTTAAAATACTGTGTGTGCACCATTTACATGATCAGATTATCTTAATTTTAAAATTTTGAGGTTGTGAAGTGAAATTGAACACAAAAAAATGAGCAATTTCCTTTACCCGGAACATCCCTCGTTATGATTTTTTAGGAATAGTGAAGTGTGACCCAATTTAGTTCAGTACATAGTCACAGATATATGTGTTGCACATGCTGTCACCATTTTGTTTCGCCATCTTAAATTGAAACCCAATATGGGTCGGTCTTTACCTATTCCCTTGGTCCGCAGATATTTCCTAACCCCAAATAATGCACCACTCTAACAACAAGAAGATCGTTAACGAATACCATTTAGAAAATTAATATCTGGGAAATATCTGTGAAGCAACGGAATAGATAAAGAGACTGATAATATTGGTTTCATGAAGGATGTAAAATCTATATAAGTGTCCTGGGAATGCAACAATAAAGTTGCGAAACATCGATAATTTAAAACAAGACATTTGTTTTTTTTACTGGATCCTAACCCCAAATAACATAAAAACAAGAGGATCGTTAAGGAAAACCATTTAGAAGCATAATATCTGGAAAATATCTGCGGATCAACGTGGTAGGTAAAGAATGATAATATGGGTTTCATGCAGGATATAGAATCTATGTGTCCTGAGGATGCAACCATAAAGTTGCGAAACGTCGACAATAAAAAAGTCTTTTGTTTCTTTACTGGATCCTAATCCCAAATAATACACCACTCTAACATAACAAGAGGATCATTAACCAAAACCATAGAAACCTAATATCTGCGTAACAACTGAGTAGGTAAAGACTGCTAATATGAGGTTCATACAGGATGTAGAATCTATGTGTCTTGAGGGTGCGACAATAAAATTGCGAATTGTCGACTATCTAAAAATAGACCTTTGTTTATTTTACTGGATCCTAACCCCAAATAATACACCACTATAACATAACAACAAGGGCATTGTTAATGAAAACCATTTAGAAGCTAAAGAAAGGTCAACACTGATAATATGGGTTTCGTGCAGGATATAGGATCAATATATGTCCTGAGGATGCAACAATCAGGTTGCGAAACGTCGACAATTTTAAAAAAGACTTGTTTCTTTTACTTTAAATTGTTCTGCCATATTGGATTTTTACCTGATCATCAACATGTGACCCTTAATTTTTGGTCAAAATTTGAAGTCAATCGGGTAAGTAGTTTTTTAGAACGTGTTAATAATGACGTTTTATGCTTTAATTCAGTTACATATATCATATGCTTTGCTTTCTTGGGGACACGCAGCAAGATATAGAATTTGTGCATTGCAGCATAAAGCTATTCATGTAATTGCAGGGTTATCTTACCAAGCAGACTGTAGGGATACATTTAGACAATTTATTATTATGACTTTACCCTTCATTATATATTTTTGAATGTCTCAAATACGTCAAGAATAATTCAGCCTCTTACACTACACTTAGCGATATGCATTCTTATAGATCCCGAAATGGAGGAAATTTTTTAATTGAATATCATCGAATAAATAAATCGAGATTTGCATTGAGCTACTTTGCACTAATGTTGTTCAAATGATAAAGTTTCCAGTAAACTGTCATCCAATATATATGTTTTAAAAAACTTGGTTGAAACTGTCTCAAAGAACGTGTTAATAATGACGTTTTATGTTTTAATTCAAGTCAAAAAATAGCTTATTGTTTTAACTAGAAGTTGTTAACAAAGCCTTGATAAAAATAATAAAAATATTACTAATAATATATATATATATATATATATATATATATATATATATATATATATATACATACATAAATAAATACAATCATACATACGCAATACATATACAGATTCAAAAATATAAAAAACACCTAAATATAAACTTAACATCAACAGATTTTCACAAGAAAAAAAATCTAAATTTAAAAAAAAAGCGGGGGTGAACAAAATTAAAACTTCAAAAAGCACATAAATTTAAAAAATAACAAATGCATTAAAATTAATACATATATTTCAGTTAAAAACTGTGTCATAAAACTCTTCCAAGGTATAATATGACCCAACTGTTAGTAATTTCTTTACTGCTGTCTTGAATTTATTTAAACAATTAATTTTTCTAATTTCCATAGGCAGATGGTTAAAGAGCTTTTTGCCTTCATAGAAAAAGGACTTTTTTACTAGTTCCGAGTGCGGTATTGTCAGCTTTAATGAAAAGGGACGTCGGGACGGATATGGTCCAATCTCGTTCAGTTCATCCCTATACTTTTTAAAGATTAACGTTGCCATCTCTAGGATGAATATAGAGCGCAGAGTCAATATTCCAGATTGGCAAAATAAACCACGGCAGGAGTACCGAACTTTTGCGCCACAAAGATAACGAATTGTCCCCTTTTGAAGTAAAAACACAGATGTGAATAAAAATTGAGGGCATGTACCCCAAAACGCAATGCCATAGCGAAGGTGAGGTTCAACTAACAATAACAAACCCAGACTACTCTTTACCACCTTAACAGCATAATACCCAGATGATACCTTTTTGCATATCCCAGATGTGTGTTCTTCAAATCTTAGAGAATTATCAATGGTTACCGAGGAAGCGATTGAATTCAAGAATCGGAAGTGGCAAAGCATCAATACATATATCTTGAACAACATACCTAAAAGAAAGAATACTCGTTTTTAATGTGTTAAAACAGAGGCAGTTCCGCAAACACAGTGAAGAGCCCATTTATTTGAACCTGTGGCAAATCATTTACATACAGTAAAAACAATAAGGGGCCAAGAACAGAGCCCTGTGGAAGACCACACTCAACCTCCCCTTCCTTAGAAGTATCATCATTAAATGAGACTGTCTGGACTCGTTCCGATAGATAGGACCTAAACCACTCCAAGGATATGCTCCTGAAACCATACCTCTCCAGTTTTTGCAACAGTATTCCGTGATTCACGCAGTCAAATGCTTTGTACAAATCACAGAACACCGCCGCAACAAATTCCCCGACGTTCATGTTAAAAGTGTTGAAGAAAGCTGAAGATGGCATCTCCAGTGCCAGTATTCCGTTGAAAGCCGAACTGGCACTTACTCAAAATGTTATGTTTATTTAAGTAGAACATGACTCGGGTCTTGACTAGTTTTTCTACAACTTTAGCCAGAGTTGAAAGCAGGTCTATAGGACGATAGTTGGAAGGATCGTCAGTACTCCCACCCTTATACACAGGAACTATTACCGCCCTCTTTAGGCATGTCGGAAAAACACTTGTCGAAAGAGAATGGTTTATAGCGTCCATCAAAATGTGAAGCACCGTAGTTGGAAGTGCTAGAAGAATCCTTGTTTAGGCTAATAGGTGGACTGTATGATAAATAAATAAAATTCTGTACTTTAACCAATGCTGCTCTATTACTTTATAAGAAAAATGATATAAATGACAGAGAGTTTAACAACACATTTTCTCGGCGACGGCCATAGTCATAGAGAGAGAGAGATTATTATTCTTTTCGTTCGTAGTAAGTTGAAAGCGCGCGGTTGCCGCTGTTAGTAAACTATTATGAGACTCAACATGCCGCCCGCCTTGAAATAGAAATTTCAACATAAAGGAAAACATAAAAATATAGTCTAATGTTCAAAAAATGTTAGTCTGTAGGTAACACGCACACCTTTGACACTGCGCGTTTACAGATTGCACCATCACTACACCTAACGGTAACAACTCGGGTTATGTCATCACCACCACTATGAAGTTCCAATATACGACCAATCTTCTATTTGCAGATTGGAACATTATCATCCTTCATGATTGCTAGCTTGTCAATTTTCAATAAACTGGGATAGCTCTTCTTCCACTTTAAACGTACCTGCAGCTCGGATATATATTCCTTATTCCAGCGTTGCCAAAAATGCTGTACCATTTTTTGAAGACGTTGAAAACTGGATAAGCGATTATAACATTATTGTCGTTTTCTTCAGGTAAGGTAGTTAAAGGTTTTCCCACCAAAAAGTGAGCCGGAGTAAGCAGAGTTAAGTCCTGAGGGTCCGATGACAGAGGAGACAGTGGGCGGGAGTTTCCCCTTCTATTTGAGTTAAAATAGTGCTAAGATCCTCGTAAGTAAGAATAGTCTCTCCAATTACGCGCTTGAGGTGGTATTTGAGGCTTTTAACACTGGCCTCCCACAAACCCCCAAAATTTGGAGCTCTCGGTGGCATAAAGTGCCAATTAATTCCTTCAGTTGACAACACAGAACCTATTTCATCAGTACAAGTGCGAAAAAAGTTTATGAGAATGGAGTTAGCTCCTACAAACGTCGATCCGTTGTCTGAATACAGGTAGAGTGGCTTGCCTCGTCTGGCTATAAATTGCTTTAAAACTTTCATTACATTCATTGTATTCATACAGATAAAACTACATATATACCCTTTTAATATTTTAGGATTTCTGGTTTTACGGTCTTTAATTAAAATTGGTCCGGCATAATCTAGTCCCGTATGTGTAAAAACAGGCTGAAAAGAAGAAACTCTATACTCGGGAAGGTCGCCCATATTATAATTTGTGGGAATTGGCTTTGCCTTAAAACACTTGATGCACCGCCGAACAGATCGCGCTAGTCTGCGTCCACAAATAGGCCAAAAACGTTGGCGAACAGTATACAACAATTGTTAAGGACCACAGTGTAACAGCTTAATATGTTCCCAGTTCATAACTAAGTTAGTGAGATGATGCTTCGGATGTAAAACTATTGGGTGTTTTTGATCGAAAGATATATTTGCCCTATGGATTCTTCCCCAAACTCGAAACAAACTTGTTTCATCCATAAAAGGATTTAAGCACAAGAGACCACTTGAATTACTTAAATTTTTATTGTTAAGCAAAGCTACATAATCTTTGGGAAACGACTGAATTTGGCTTATTCGAAGCAAATGATTCAAACTATCTAACAATTCTGAAGCAGTAAGTGGACCCATAGATTTCTCCTTATATCTTACACGCCGAATAAACCTTAAACAATACGCAAAAACTCGTTGCAATCTTAGCAAACAAGAAAAACGACTAAATTCCAAATCTGGAATCTCTATTGCTATAGCAGAGTAGGAAACATTCTTTTCCTCGGGCAAAAATTCAGGAATTTCATGTGGTAAAACTTCAACACTTTCATCAAGTCTTGAAAATATTTCATCTGGTCCTTTCCACCATAATTTAGACGATAAAAGATTATCTGCAGAGATTCCTCTTGAAAGACAATCAGCAGAATTCTCTTCTGATTTTATGTGGAACCAGTGATTTGGACTTGACAAATTTTGAATTTGGGTAAACCTGTTGGCCACAAACGTTTTCCAACGGCTAGGACATCCCCGTATCCAACATAATGTAATGGTGGAGTCTGTCCAATAAAAAATCTTATCGACCTTGATACTTAAAGAAACATTTATCTTTTCGACCAGTTTAGCTGTCAGGACTGTAGCACAAAGCTCTAGTCGGGGCAAACTAATCTTTTTTATTGGGCCACCCGCGATTTTGAACAAAGAAGACCAGATGAAACGTACACATTATCTAAAAAACAAACCATATAAACACACCCACCATAAGCCTTCTCCGAGGCATCCGCAAAGGCGTGAATGTGGACTTTGTTCCAATTTTTGACCAAGACATATCTAGGAATAACCACTGACTTTAAAATGGCTAAGCCCCTACAAAAATCTAACCATTTTTTTGAAATAGAGGTAAAAACCTTTTCATCCCATGACAGGTGTTCCTGCCAAAGACATTGTAAAATAAGTTTCGCGACTACTATAACTGGTCCCAGAAGGCTCAAGGGATCAAATATTTGACTGATGATAGATAATATCATTCTTTTGTTAACATGATTTTCAAAATTAAAATCCTATTGAATAATGGATAGTATCAGAAGCAGAGTTCCAAAATATTCCCAGAGTTTTATTCTGATCCCCGTCGCCCAAATGAAGTACACTTGATGACAAATTATAATCGACGTCAATTTTATTTAAGAGTTCTTGATTATTTGACAGCCATTTTCTAAGTTGGAAACCACCACTCGACAGAATATAAGTTATGTCTTTTTGAAGTTCTAACAATTCATCAACCGAAGATGCACCTGTTAGTAAATCATCTAAATAGAAACAATTTAGAATAACCTCAGAAGCCTTCGGATACTCTGATATATGATCTACAGCCAACTGCTTTAAACATCGTACTGCCAAAAACGGCGAAGATGCACAACCATAGGTTACCGTATTGAGTTCGTAGCATTCAACCTTCAATTGAGGATCATCAAAATTTTTCCATAAAATTCTTTGGTAACAACGTTCACTAGGATCTATTAAAATTTGGCGGTACATTTTTGAAATGTCTGCATTAATGATATATGGAAAAACCCCAAAATTTACAAGAATTGTAAACAAATCGTTCTGTATAGTGGGGCCCACATGCCGTATATCATTCAAAGATACACCAATGTCACTTTTGGAAGAGGCGTCAAAGACAACTCTAATCCGCGTGGTCAAGCTGGTCTCCTTGACCACCGCGTGATGCGGTAAATAATAGCACGGCCTAAGATCATTTGAATCAACAGAAAAGTTTTCTATCTTGGTCATGTGACCCAAATCCTTATATTCATTTAAAAACCCAACATACTCATTTTTTAAACCCACATCTTTGTTTAGACGTTTTTCCAAAAGATACAACCTTTTTAGTGCCGCATCCTTAGATACTCCTAAATCCTGAATATTTTCCTTAAATGGAAATTTAACTATAAAACGTCCATCCGGAGCCCGCTTGTAGTTTTTTACAAAATGATCTTTACAAAATTGCTCAGATTCTGACAGAGCCTTAACAGTACCACAGCTTTCTTCTATTTCCCAAAATTTTATTAGGTTCTTATCTATGGACTGCTCCAATGAAAGACAAGACATAATTCTCTTTTTTCCCGACAAATTTGAGAAGTCAAAACAACCGCCGACAATCCAGCCAAATCTTGTTTTCTGCAGCACAGGCATACCTGGATTACAAATTTGTTTCATATATAATATCCTATAGAAAATGTCAACACCTAATAAAATATCGGTAGGACCTCGTATATTAAACGTATCGTCAGCAAGTTTTCCGGAATTTGAATTAGAATATCAAATGATACTGTAGGCAAAGCTTGAATTATTTTTGTGATGACTAAACAAGAAATATCCTCGCTATAATTATTTGTATTTGACTTAACCGTAAGATTAACCTTCGAATTTATATTAGCTGAAAACGCTTCTCCTACTCCTACAATCTCAAAGTTAACACAAGAACGATTTAAACGTAATTTATTGGCCAAACTCTCTGTAATAAAATTACTTTGAGACCCAGGATCCAACAATGCCCTTACATTAAAAGTATTTCCGTCATAATCTAAAATTCGAACCTTTGCAGTCGGTAAAACCGACAACACTGCAGACCCTCCTTGCGCATAACTGGATGCCGTCGCCACCGTGTCGTTCGGTCCGAATCAGCTGGTAGTTGCGTCATAGACCCCGACGTTGGCTGCGGATTTAAAGGCCTACTATGCTGACCCGCATGGGTATCCTCGCTACTGTGTAAAAGGGAATTATGTTTTTCTCCGCAAAAACGATAACAATGTTCGACTGGACAATTTTGGGTATGAGAATTATTAAAACAATTGTTACAAAGTTTTAATTGATTTATAGCAGCCTTTCTAGCGTTGACATCCAGACGCTTAAAGGAAAAACATTTGTAAATAGAATGATTCTTTTTGCAGTAGTAACAAGAAAACTTACCATCTGTTACAACCGTATGCACTCTTACTTTGTTATCTGATTTATTAGAAATCCTTACCTCCTTTTTTGATGTCTCTAATTTTTCCAACAATTCACATTTCGACTTTAAAAATGAACAAACATCAGAAAAGGTTGGCAGTACACTCGTTTGGTGGGATTCCCATTCCCTGCGCGTAACCCCGTCAAATTTATTTACTATTAGGTAAACTATTAGCGTGTCCCAATTGTCTGTGTTTTGACCCAATCTTTTTAAAGATCTTAAGTTTTTATTAAATAAGTCATACAAAGTTCGCAAATCAGAAAGTGATTCTTTGATTAGGTTAGGACTATCAAACAAAGCCTTAATATAGTTATAAACAATTAAACGTTCGTTTTCATACCTTTCGGTTAAAAGCAGCCAGGCTGTGGGATAATTATCATTAGTTACCTGTATATTTGCTATAACCTGTAATGGTTCATTCTGTAAATAAGATTTTAAGTAATAAAATTTTTCGACATTACTTAAATGAGAACTGTTGTGTACAATGGCTTGAAAAGCATCGCGAAATTCGAGCCACTTTTCATATGAACCATTAAAAGTTGGCAGTTTTATATCGGGTAATTTAATTGATGACCTTGGAGATTGCCCTGGTGAAACAAGCCCTCCACCTGCAGGACTCCTAACTATAATAGAACTGTTATTATACTGCTTGAATCCCGCTCATTATTATCAAGTAGCAACTTAATTTGACTTAAAAGTGAAAAATACTGTGTTTCAAAATCTAAATTTTCTTTATATTCAATAGCTAAAAGCTCATTACGTGCTGCTACCTCAGGCTGAATTTGATCAAACTGTGATAAAAGAGGCTCTGTCCTGTCGATCCTACTTCTCAACTGACTAATGTCCAAATCTGAGAGGTTATCGTGGTCAACCGATGCTAAATAGTTTTTTACTCTTGAAAGTTGCCCTTTAATAAAACCTCTTTGAACTCTTAATTTATTTAAGTCGGACATTATATTTTCAATGTGACAATCGACAAGACAAAGTAATAAAAAACGAAAACTATTCAAACTTACAACGTTCACACACTAAGATAAAGCAAACATGTATCCCTATCTTTAATTAAAAATCGGAACGGACTTACTTCATCAATCTTCTGAACCAACAGACTACCATATCCATAAAGTTGTTCTCCAGACTGGAACTCAAACAATGTAGGCTTCAAAGACGATAAACGTCATGCGATAAAGATGGCTTCTACTTGGTTGAAATTTACTTTTTTCCAGTTTCAATCCAAATTCGGCTCGAAGGACCAAAATGTTTAGGCTAATAGGTGGACTGTATGATAAATAAATAAAATTCTGTACTTTAACTAATGCTGCTCTATGACTTTATAAGAAAAATGATATAAATGACAGAGAGTTTAACAACACATTTTCTCGGCGACGGCCATAGTCATAGAGAGATTATTGTTCTTTTCGTTCGTAGTAAGTTGAAAGCGGGCGGTTGCCGCTGTTAGTTAAGTATTATGAGACTCAACAATCCTTAATGAGATCCCATCCCATCCAGAAGAAGTCTCACTTTTAATTGTACAAAAAATATCCTTCAGTTCCTGTATGCATGCAGGTGCAACAAAAAATGTGTCAGAGACCTTATGTGGCTCAGATAACTCATGGGATCCGCAGACTTTGGAGCGCTATTAGAGAGATTTGCTGCTATTGAACAATAAAAGGAATTTAGCTGATCTGCCTTCAATGAGTCCGAAGGCGAATAACGTTTTTCTTGCCTCTTAAATTGTTTACGATCTTCTACGACTCCCTTGATTTGTTTGACGCATTCCGGATCCTGTCATCAAAGTAGGTCCGTTTTGCAATTTCCACGAGTCACCTGTAAATTTTGCGATACCTATAATAGTAATTAAGAAAGTTCTCATTGTCCATTGAATATTTCTGTATATAATGTAGGGAACGCATATTCCTCCCAGATACTCTAAGGCCTTTGGTAATCCAAGTTTTCTTTTTAGATTTTTTTAATAGATACAATAGGAAATGCCTTATAAAAGTTTGCACATATAACATTATGAAATTGCTCCAGAGGAATATCTGCCTCAAGAATGTTATTCCAATCTACATGTTCACAAATTGATTTAAATTTATTAAAGTTTATTTTGCTGTACAGCCTACCCTTCCTTCTAGATGATTTACCATACAAGTTAAGATCTACATAGCGCAGCACAGCCTCATGATCAGATAACCCCGCATTAGATATCTTACACTGAACTTCCTCTAGGCTGAAATTTGAGCAGAAATAGTCAATTATTGAGCCTGACAGAGAAGTAAGTCTTGTTGGCTGGTCAACATGCATATGTAAATTAGCAGAATTTAAAAGATTATATAAAGATTTGGTGCAGTTATCTGAACTTTTAGAAAAATCTATTTAGTTACATATATCATATACTTTGCTTTCTTGGGGACATGCAGCAACACATAGAATTTGTGCATTGCAGCGTAAAGCTATTCTTGTAATTGCAGGGTTATCTTACCAAGCAGACCGCAGGGATACATTTAGACAATTTATTATGACTTTGCGTTCATTACATATTTTTGAATGTCTCAAATAAGTCAAGAATAATTCAGCCTCTTAGACTACACTGAACGATGTGCATTCTTATAGAACCCGAAATGGAGAAAATTTTTTAATCGAATATCAACGAATAAATAAATTGAGATTTGCATTGAGCTACTTTGCACCAATGTTGTTCAATAAATTGCCTAAAGAATTAAAGAGGCTTCAAAAAATATATATAGTATGTGTGTTTTCGCCTTCGACATTGCCCTTTTGAATGACCTTATATTTTTTATTTATATATTTTTCATACATGTATTTTCTTTAGTTAAGTGATATTTTGTAAACATCTCTATGTATTAACACCAATAAATAAATACAAATAAGTGTTGAACCTCATCCACAGTGTCGATTTTCAAAGTAACACTAGAAGATATTTCAACCTCCCCTTGATGGAATGGATTTATGAAGATGACACCCTAGTTCCAAAATCTTTGACATGTTGAGCTTCTAAAACTCTTACCACCCCAAAGAGCAAATAAATTACTTACACAATTACACGGGCAGAATTCTAATTTTAATATTTGCTGATGATCCCATCAATGTATTGATTTCATCTTCTAATATTCCTCTCAGTTCTGTATCATTCAGGATTGAAATAAGTTATAAACTTCAATATATCAATAAAAAGCTATACTTAATCAAGTGAGTATTTATGAATTTCATCATGCAAATTTCTACAGTCTGAATCTTTTTTACGAAGAGTTAGATTGGCCATTTTTATCATCTGAACCTGACATAAACAAAGGGGTTTAATGCTTCTATGAAGTGTTATTTGCTGGTACCAATACATATGTCCCCAAGAATGTTGTCTGACTGTAAATATCCAAAATGGTTTGACCTTCTCTTCCATGTGTTACCTCATATATTTCATACAGACTGAACTACTTATCCCCAAACAGGCACTTCTGGTTTTCCTGTACAAATGATTAAATGGAGGAATCTACTGTGAAATACTCTAAAGTTAGCCTTGTTTTTAGTTCCTATTTGGAGAACAACACAAATACAACTGTTTTTTGAAAGGTATAATCGTACAAATTATGGGTTTGGTGTATTTATTGATCAACTAGTACACAATTACAATCGTCAGTTAAGATAATTATTAATAGAATAGAATAAGATATTTTCAGGCTGCAAATTGCAAAATAAAAGGCAGTTGAACGGATTGGTTATGTGATTATTTTCTGTTCATATATGTTTTGTCTGATATTCTTTTTTATTTCACGAGAGCTGCATCACTTACTGCTGAAACTCTGATTGACTGTATGCTCTTCCTTGAAGTGCAACAAATTAAAGGTGTGTTTAATTATCTGGGTCTTACACTAGATCTCGTTTCCATTGACAACTTTGACAGTCATTCTATTTCACCTAACCCCAACAAACTTAAATAAATCATTATTATTATTATAGAACAGATATGTGCTATCTTATGTATGTGTCAAATACTGAGCATTTAATTCCCGGCAACATAAAACACATCTGGTTATTTGTTAAAAATCTCAAATCTGACTCTTCTTCCAATATAATTGACCTATAATGGCATGGATCTCAATACTAGGAGGGGAAATTTTTTCAATACATCGATATATCAAACAACAATAAGTAAATAAAGAAAATATGGATAACTATCAATAATTATCGATATATCCTCACCATAAAATTTCCTAATTGCATTGGTTTTGGGGGTGATTTTTGTGAGTTTTAGTTATTTTTGACACTTCCTGTGCGAGTTTTTGGGCATATTTAACCTCTAATGTCTCTTTTCATAGGTCAGTCAAAGCCACAAGATTTTTGCTAATACTCTATTAATTTGTAAGTATGCTATATTACCTTGAAGGTTAATATGACTTGTAATTGCTACTTTACCATTCTTTAGGAAGCAAATGTACTTTCTTCCTCAAGCTACATATTCATCAATTCTGAGGCAAAACCGATGTATGTAGATACAAAAAACACATGTATACAGATCACTTTATCCATATTGACATAAATATATATTTCTTACAATAAATTACCTTAAAATACTTAGAGGTAGGTACATTGTTGTGCAGTCAGAACAAAGTAAGATATATTTGTAAAATTAACAGAGAGAAAATCAAAAAAACTTTTATCTTTAACATTATATTTTACATTTTTTCTAATTTTATTTTACAATTGCCTTTGTTATCCAGATACTAATCTTTGATAATAAAGTATATTTTGAATATGAATTTGAAAATGAGCTTAGGTATACATTTTTAAGCATAATATAACAAATAGATTTGTTATGTTATTAAATATCCCTACAGTGACAAGAGATTTTAATTTTGATTGGCAGTTGAAGGATTGTTATACAAATAGAATACAAAATATTACTATTACTAATATTACACTCATGGCCATTGACATATTACATGTCAACAGTAAGAAGAAAAGAAGACTGTCACTTTTCGTTGGGTCTGACAAGGAGAACCGATATTTTTTGCATTGCATCAAAGCATACATGATTTTATGGATGAAACAGCAGATGTTGGGTCTCCTTGTTATTATGTCTATGCTTGTAAGTATATCAGTTTAAAAAGTAATAGAAAAAAATTAGTTTTCTCCTAGTTATGTATATTGTAAAATATCATGCTCTCAGCTTTTATAACCAACATTTCATGTGCTTACGAGCCCAAATCTAGAACAATTTGTTTCTCGGACTTTATTTATTTTTTTCTTTGCTTTAACTTGTCAATAACTTTAGAAAGGGTTAATATAAGTTACCATCAGCTTGATTTAATTTCTTGACTATTTTAAAAAGTTTGTTTTAATTTAGCACCAATTTGATTTTTTCTTTTATTAATATTAATTAAAAACAGGTGCATTTAAGAAAGATATTTTGCTTTAATTTGTTGGTTCTTTTTTACTTACTATTTAAAACACACACTAAACATTAACTAGGTTTTCGAAGTCATACAAAAATAAATATTCCTGAAAAATTTATCAAATTACCAAATTGTCTTTTATTCTTCTAAATTTCTTAAATTCTGAGAAATTTCCATATATTCCCAAAAATTCCCTCATAATCTGAGGATATTCCCGAATCCTTTCGTATTTCTGTTACTTTCCTGTGATATGTACACCAACTTCCATAGTGAGATGCCACTCGTCAATGTTCCTATAGACTGACATAGCAAAAGTTGGTTAAAACATAGTTCATAGGTTTGCATGTCTAAATATTTCATTATTGTCCTTGTCATTGTGTTTTTAATCTGCTTAGGTTTTTTTGTTATTACTTTTAATCATGTTCTGATAAAAATTTCCTGTTTTAAAGAAAAAAATCAACCAGTAACATTTCTAGAAGTAGGAATATTTGCTATATTATTCAATTGGTCAAAAGCAAGAATACAATGCATAAAGTTAAAAGTTGACAACTTATTGCACTGTGTCTTCTATTATGTTGATATATGAACTACTTATTTATTTATTTCAATTCTATGACCAATAGCCATTTAAAATGCAATAATTGGTAAAACATACAACAGAGAACTACAATACCTATTTTAGTGCATTCTAACTTCTTACGCTTATGTTACTTCATTCTATAAAAATAAAAGTTAAAACAAGTGGGCTTATACAAGAAATAAAATAATATAAAATAACATAAGAAATAAGGATTTGGAGGTTATTTATACATGAAATAAAAATTAAATAAGAAATCAGAACAATTGCTACCAAACCCATTAACAACAGTTTTTGCCGGCTGTTCTATCTTGTTATACCTATTGGATTCATTTTTTAAATACAACTTTAATTGTAACACAAAACTTAGTCAAATATAAAAATTTTGAAATAAAATTGTCAGCAGAGATGCAAGTGTGGGGGAAGGGGTTCAGGTTGGAAAATTGGCTTCGGTAAGTTGAGAAAAACAAAATATGAATAATTTTGCTTCAGTTGGCAAGTAGGTAATTTTTCTTTTAGTTTACTTATTTACTCCCTCCCCAATATTTTCTCTTCGGGCCCTCCCTGATTGTCAGTTCCATGTTCCAAGATATAATCAGCATTTTTCGAGAAAACATCAGGAAAACCAATTTCTAGTAATATGTGTAAATAACATGAGTGTTAATGGTTTTAAATTTTTTCCACTTGTGTGAATGCTATTTATTAAACAAATTTCCTAGAAATGAGTATTCCACTTTTTCCATAAAAAAATTTGCTTCAAGAGTGATAGTTAATAAGATTATTTGCAGAATTCAATAAAATTTAATATAACAATATTTTTATTTAACACAACAGTAAGAACAATACTTATTGAACTAAAAAACATAATATAATTACTTCATCATACTCATTTTAACATATCTTGTCAAACTCAAATGATATTTTTCCAAATTATTTTTTTTTTGAAAAAACTGCTGACAGTTATGTCAGAAGACAAAAGTTGGTCATATTTTATTTCGCTGTATAAACCCTGCTTAAATAACAATATTAAAAGTTAATGTCAATTTTAAAATGACAAAAATAATTTATTATGAACTGATATATGAAATACAACTTTTGTAATTATTTCATTAGGAAAATCTTCTGAGAGTTATTATATTAATTAATTTACCTCTATTGGAGTTCGAGCAATATGCTTGCTAGGCGATCTTGGGTCTAAACTTTCTTTTTCAATATTTTCTCTATATACTTTTGGAGTTAAAATTGGTGTTGAAGGAATACTTCCTTTTTCTTCCATGATGGGTTTTTCTGTTAGTTGTTGGGACAATTTACTTCCGCTTATGCCCATATTTTATATTGTAATATCGTTAATATGTCTGATAATGAGGATACAAATTTCAATACTCTTTTTAGACAAATTTCAAATAAGATTGACCATTTAAAATTTTAAAAGTCATTTAAACATGTCATCTGCTACAAAAACAAATGAAAACCGTTAAAAATAGTACATCGTTGTCAGTTACTCACTCAGAGGCAACTGGCACAACTATGAGCTGGCTGTGGCATTGGCTTTCGGTGCTAGGATCACACTCTAAACGATATTAAAAATGATTGAAAAAAAGACTACCTGTGATTTATGCGCTACTTCTTTAAAATCACAGTAATTTTTTACTCACCGATTTTTGTGACTTTTGGCATGTTTGTAGATTTCGGGTCATTGATCACGAATCCGAAATCAAATCTACTCGGCAACGTTTTGTTTTTGAGTTATATGTCTTCAAAATCTCAAATTTCAGTTGTTAATGGTTTTTTTCTATAGAAAATACCCTTTCTTTAATCGTAAATTTGATGGAAGTGATATTAAACTGTGTAATTATTAGATGTGTATTATATTGCAGTTTTTTTACTAAAAAATCAATAAAAACCTAATTTTATAATTTATAGTTTTTACATTACGTCAGCAGCAGGATTTTTTTTTTTAATGTTGTTGAAAAGTCAGGGAAAAGTTGCGTTATTGTCATTATTTTGTAAACCGCCTACTTCAAACCAACATTGCAAGATCCGTTACTGATTTTCTAATATACATATACGCGGTGGCACTAGGTGAATTAGTACCGTGTTAGTACCAGGCTAGGCGTCGTAGGCATGATCAATAAAGCCCCAATACAAAAGACGATTAAAATTAACGAACAGCAAAGTGCATCACTGGCGGAAGTCTAACATTCGGCATCGGCACTTCCGTCAACGAAGCACTTCGCTGTTCTTCGCCTTTTCTGTTAAAGCTTTAACGATGATGGTGTCTAACTTGTTGCTAACACGGTACCAACCCACCTAACGCGGGGTTCGCGCTCCTGTAGGTACCGAAGAATTGCAGACAACAGCGAAGTTCATCACCGGCGGAAGTCTAACATTCTAGACTTCTGCCATTTATGCACTTCGCTGTTGGAAAATGTTGAACGCCTTTTGTATTAGGGATTTATTGATGATCCCTACGGCGCCTAACCGGGTGCTAACCCGGTACCAATCCTCCTAGTGCGCTCGAGCTCCTGCAGGTACCGATCTATCTACGTATGTAACAAAAGTGGCCATAATTTATGTGTACCAATTATTGATTATCTTTAAAGTTGTATCCCGTTGGTTTTTCATGACGTCAAGATGCCAACACGGAAAAACTTACTAGTCCAAAAAATATGAAATACGGCAGTTTTTGAGTAATCTCTTTTTAGATAAAAAAATATTTATGAACTTTGAAGATGAATAACTCAAAAACAGAGTGTGACTGACAAAAAATGACTTTGGATTCGTAATCAAATTGCAATTTAAAAAGTAAAGGTTTTCCCGCATATTCATTTGTTCAAAACTGACGTTTTCAAATTAAAATTACGTCAATTTGAATAACACTAACCTCAAAAAAAAACTTATTGTTGACGTAATAATACTGCAATAAAATAGATATTTTCTAATAATTACACGGTTTAATATCTTTTCTGTCAAATACATGCTAAAATAAAGGACATTTCCTAAAGAAAGAAGGCAAATCCATTAAAAAGTGAATTTGAAAAAGAATAACTCGGAATTGAAACATTGCGAATAGATTTTACTTTGGATCCGTGATCAGCGATCCAAAATCTACCAACATGCCAAAAATCATGAAAATCGGCGAGGAAGAGCTGTAGTAAAAAATTATCAAAATAACAATCATGGCCAGTTACGATTTTAGAAATAACCTGTGATTTGGCTTAACTAACTTGCAACTAATAGTGACCCTGTGTGATTGGCGCCTGGTGGAATAGTCTACTCACGGGAGCGCTTGTCGTTCTTGTGTCACAAGAGCGTTCACGCTTGAGATTTTCTCTTACTTGCGTAAATTTGATATATTTTTGACTAAGACTGTAAATATTATTTTTATGATAACAAAGCCTTATTTATGATATTTGTAAATAGAGTTGGAATTAAGCGTCATATACATTACTTCAGTTTCTGAATCAGAGCGCTCCGTATCTGTATGGTGCTAACTATGCCCGCTCGCTGTATCGACTTCAATCGTATCGGCGACCAGATTGTTCTTCTAGATCAGGCAGGGTGAATTTGTCTTAATCTGAAATAAATTCGCACGATTCTACAATATTATTATATTACTCAGACAAGCTTCAGACATTTTTGTTTTGATACATGGCAATCACGATTGTTCGCCCGATGAAAAAAAGTCTCACATAGAATAGCTGCACCGAATAAATGCCAAGTTGCACCTGAACAGGGCGACCGAAAATTTAATAAATAAAATAATACGTTCGCGTCATTTGCAAACCACTTAACAGATAATCTAGTTCACAGAATTGTGAAAAGAGAACGATCATTATATACATTAACAAAGAAATAACGCGAAATCAAAACCAACGGTTAAAATTGCTGTGATTAAAAAATCACGGTACATGTGATTGGAAAATCATGTTTTATTAGCTCAACTCTCAACGATACGCCGTTATGCACGGAACGCAATGCAAATTACGTCAATCGTTTTGTCCATTTATGTCAAATTTTATTTTTCTTTATCTGCTTTCCGGTGTTTTGTTATATATTTTTTTTCAAATATAGGTTATAAACAGTTACAATTAGTTTTAACGTCAAAATTATCACCCACTTTTGCACCACAAATGGGTACTTCCTTTTTAAGTTGTGATTTTGTTGATTAGTTTTTAAGTTAAACGTTTACGGGAGTTCCATTCAAGCGTTATCGTTGTTTGCAACGCCGTTACGCTTAGAACACAAATAAGTGTTAGACGTAATTTGGATTGTGTTCCATGCACGCCTGCTATTCATCGAAGGCAAATATTTTACCAATTACTGGGTAAATATTCACTTTCGCCTACCATCGCCGATTTTAATAAAAATTTGGTACACAGGTACCAATTTTTTGGAGCTGATCACAAATTTTAAATCCATTACTTTCAGCCTCGTTTCCGAGTTAGCCGTCATCACAGTACATAATCTCATACACACAATTTTTCACCTTCTTTTCTGTTTCCTTCAGTAATTTTTATAAGAAAACGATTGAATACATAATTAAAATATCAAAAATACACATGTTTTCCAATTTATAACGTACATTATATTACTCAAAAATCACATCGAGAAAATAAGATGTCAATTGCTGCGCGGTCATGAGATATACTAATCAAATCATCCGATTATAAAGATCTCTCTCCATTATTTCTCCAGCCCAATACTAATTTTGAAATATTAATTTGTTGTAGGCCGATCCCGGAAAATCATTCGTAAACAAAAATTTGCACCTCTACCTCATTATCAGAATTACCGGGTTGTATACGCCGTTGAAACGGCAGGAGATTCATGCTGTGTTGACTTCGATTTACGTCCCTCCGCTTGTGTTCTCGAAGCATGTATGCCCGACAGAGATAGAGAGTGTCGTCGCGCTAGTTTATACGCAGGTGCGAGACATTGTTTCGATTTAATGAAATGAGGAAATGAGATATACTAATTTCATTACTATTACTAATTTCTCGATTGTTTCCGTGTGGTCAGACGTAACGGTAAAAGACAATTTTTAGAAGTAAGCAATTATATACCCTTTCAGCTTCCATTTTGCCTGTATTATTGCAACAATACACCTAAAACTGCTTAATTTTTTCAGAACTCTAATCTACACTATATCTTTTTACAAATAAAAATGACCTGAAATTCTTTATATTAAGTAGGGGCACGCAAATAAGTTGGGGTATTGGGTACATTATTGTTTTCATTAAAATGAAAAAATAGTAATTCCTAATTAATAGTCACTCAGTCAATGTTGGAGTTGCTATCAGTGATGCCACTCTAGTATAATTATACTAGATCTAATACCTTTTCATATAATTTAGTACGCTAGTAAGTTGGCAGTATAATTTAGTATGTTTTTCAATTGGCAATTGTTCCTTCCACGCTAATGGAACGGATCGTTGGAAAGTCGGTTCACGTTAAATAAGAAAAACTTGCGGATAACTGCTTTTTTTGACAAACTTGTTCTAATCTAACAGGGGGATTCACTTAACAGCATAGATTTTGTTAAAAAATCCTTGTTTCAACATAGGCTTGAAATTCGGTTGGCGCGCCACCCGCTTTCTTTACAGCAAACCTAACCAATTCTAACCTAACCTTACTTTAAGAAAATAAGTAATACACATTTTTATTAATTATAAACTTTCTTAAAAAAAAAATTCGTCTTTGTCCGGATTCAAATGTGAGCTGTACGACGCGGGCTAAGAACTGTACCACTGCGCCACCAAGCTTCTCGACGAAAAACATATAAATAGCTTATATTAGTTAGCGTGGACGTTCATCACCACACATCTGCTTTCGCGTGAACCAACATTTAGAAAGTCCGTTCTCGTTAGTGTGGAAGGGACATAGCGTTTTCAATGATTGAATTTGGACAACAATAAAAATTATGAGTTTCTCCGGGAACAAGATATATGCCACGTACTTTAACTACATAATTCGCAGCACTACTGGATGTTTTATTTTGTCGTTATTTTTCCCACGGGCATGTTTTGTTCGTAGCAGTATTTATACGTTCATAATATTTTTTTATCTAGTACAGTTTTTATTAAAAATTACCACCAAATCAAGACTGGTTGCTATTACCAGGAATGTTCCAAAGTGCACAATTGTTCCTTTTTGGGCTCATTTTGATGTCAATTTGCACAATCAGCTATTCCTGTCTTTCAAAGTTTGCATATATAAAGAACTAAGATACAAGCAGAAGTCTTTAGTCTAGTCAGATATTTTTAATAAATGCGTATTAGTCTTTTTGAAAAACAGGCAACGATGCCTATTTTTTTTTGGAGTTATTGGTGGCAGTAGTGGCAGCTATTCGGAGGAAGTAGAGGAAGTGCCTCTTCCCCAAAAAAAACCTGACAAATTATTTTTTAACACAATTTAAAAATCAATACAATATACTAATTTTCAATATTAAATTCATTTCATTAAAAATTATCAATAATTGCAATGTTAAATTTAAGGCATTCGTAGTATTGTCGCTGGCTGGTCGTCAGAAACCTAAAGGCAAACACAAAACGAAATGATATTATTGCTCATATTAAGCAAATCCGTATGTGCGCCCACCGCATCGGCAGCAAACTCGTTTGTGTCGATCGGAAGAGCCACGTGCGAGCTCGGCAAAAATCATCCAGGGAGAAACGAAAACAATGCCTGAAAATAATGCGTTGCTATGGCAACGAGAGTATCGCATGTACGAAGGCCGCGCCTCTAGGGAAGCGCCGCAGTTTAACGCTTCCGTTCGTATTGTACGTGAAGTAGATCGCGCTTTATTCAGTATTTTATCGGCGGTCTTTTATTTTATTCTTTGGAGGAGTGGCGAGTGTGTGTGGTTGAAAATGAATTCGTTTGTGCCCGTTAGTGAGATTGTTTGTAGTTTGTTAAAAACTCCATTTCCCGTTGAAAAGAAGATGACAAAAAGAAACTTTTAATTACGGGTCGACATACAAAAGTTCTGACAATTAGTGCTAAAAAAGACATTAAAACTTCTGATAAATCCTACAATATTCATTTAAAAAATTCTTGGTTTTCTGAATTTAAGTGGCTGTGTAGCAGTGGATATTTGCAAAAAATGTTTTGCATGCGGTGCCCATTTTTGACCTTGCTTGTTCTACTTTTCTCTAACCAGCACTTCTATTTTTTTTCTTACTTCTTTCATATTATATTAAATTTTTTTTTAATTTTTTGAAAATATAATATTTTTTTATTATTAAAAACAACAAAAAGTAGTCTAAAATAAACTAATAAACTCTGTTTAGGGTATAATTATAAACACGTACAGGGATAAATAAAACACTTTAACACTATTAATAAAAGTAACAAAATCATTCAGATTCCGAGGAGTCTGAATTATCGGGAACAATATCTTTTTTCTGGTATATTATTTGGGTGGTAATTTTACTTACCAATTCCAGAGTTATTTTGAAATTATTACATTTGCCGGTATGAGTAAGCTTTTTGTTAATAGTATACCTTCTAGGGTATTGGTTTTCAATCTATTTCTGACAGCTGTTTTATTTAGATTAGCTTGAGAAAACATCTTTCTACATTGGCGCTTCAATGTGGGAGACATAACAAGTTAAAAACAAATCTAGTGATTTTTAAAACTGTGGTTCGGTATTGCCCAATTTAATTTTAGAAACTGCACTGCAGATCAGCAAAATCTACATTTCTTAACTGTCTCCGTTCATTATCGAAATCCTGAATACCTAAATTAAATGTTTTAAGACATGCTAAAAGTATAACGCACTGTACTAAGGCACAGGAAGCCAAAGAGACCCTAAAAATAGAGACTCAAAAAACCTTCATAAATTAAAACACACATTAGTAAAAGAAACAGATTCAGAAATAGGTGCAATAATAAAAGAAAAAAGGCAACACAGTTAATTGTAGGTGTAGTAGCACTCTCTCTGCAGAATGAAATAGCCAATAATCTACGAAATAATCATTTTTCACTAATAACAGATGAAACGACAAAAAGCTTTAATTGTCATCGTGAGGTACTGGAAAGAAGATATTTCAAAAATATGTGATAGAGTGCTAGATTTAATTGGTATTGAAGATTGTTCTGCAAATGTATTTTTTTCTCAATTAAAAAAATTACTGGACTCTAACAACACACCATACCGCAATTTAACTTGATTTGCTGCAGATAATGCCAGTGCAATGATAGGACATTTAAAGGGGGTTCAAGCAAGACTCAAAGAGTTATCACCATATTTATATGTGCAAGGTTGGGCATCTCACTCATTACATCTTTGAACCTCTGCTGCAGCAAAGAAACTTCCAGGTACTGCAGAACAGTTTGCCAGAGATGTTTAATACTTACTTTAGTCATAGCAGCAACAGAGTAGAAAAATTGCAAGAGTGCAAGATATTTGCCGCGGAGAAACCCACAATTTCTTTACCCTAGCCAAACTAGGTGACTTTCCCTGTAGGTATTAAGATTAAAGTTAATATCAATAAGATAATTTATATAGTTAATAAAAACTAAAATAGTTCTAGTGATATTTAGTTATATATTTGTAGTATTATTATTTTATTTCATTAATAGTAGAATGAGGTTCATTTATTTTTCTACCTGGTGGTCAATTCAATCAAATTTCGGAACATTGGGGATTATGTATATTTATATATATTATATATATATGTATATATATATATATATATATATATGTATATATATATATATATATATATATATATATATATATACATATATATATACATACATACATATATATATATATATATATATATATATATATATATATATATATATATATATATGTATATATATATATATATATATATATATATATATATATATATATATATATATATATATATATATATATATATATATATATACATATATATGTTACGCTAATGTATGCAGGAGGCGATTCAGTACAAACTGATATTTTAAACAGGCAGAAAGAAGTAAGAAAAAAAAATAATGGTGGCTAAAGAAGGTTTAGTATCACAAGCGAATGAAATGTTAAAAGTTTCAAATCTTAAATTTCTCACTGGTAAACTGGGAGACACAGTGAAACTACGAGTACCAGACATTAACAGAGCAAGGACTGATCTACGAAATATATTAGCAGCAATATTAGAAGTTCTAAATGGAGAGCTTTATCAATTAGGAACGAAACAAGGAAGACTCTCACAGTTATATACTAGAAATCAGTTTACAATTTGCAAGGAACAATTTATTTTGCTTGACTATGTTCCAGATTTAGCAGTATCACTTCGAGAATGTGTTTTAGAAAATCATCTCTTTCTGGTGGCCAGGGATATTAGCGGGGTGTTTGCAAAGGACAGTGCAAATCTGATAAGTGCAAATGTAAAAAATCTGGTAAACTCTGTAATTCTAAATGTCATAGCAGTCATATATGTCTAAATAAAATAAAATTTAAATATCTAGTAATTTTTAGTAAGTAGTAGTAAGCATAAACATTGTTTGTGTCTTTTATAATATGAGTTTTGGTTTATTTTTTATGGAAAAGTTTTGTAAATATATGGCATAGTTTGTTTGTAATAATGTGTTTTTTGTAGTATGGGTTTAATTGTTTTGATGGAAATGATTTGTAAATGTTTGCAATATAAAATAGTAATACCACCATTTATCCTTCATTTTCACTTTCATTTGAAAAAAACCATTCAGGTTACCTCAGTGTGACATAAAATAGTATTTCTTTATACGTTTTAACGCCAAATAAATTATAAAATATATTTTTATTATCAGCCTCTCGCGCCATAGTGCCCAATTCTGCCCCCTTAACCACTCAGAATTTTTTTAGAGAAAAAAATGTTTAAACTTCCCCCACCACCTTATTATTGAAAATATAAAAAATGATACTGAGCAAAAAGCTGCATAATTGCCAGAGGAATACAATGCTTATATTTTCGACAAATTTGAAGTAGGAAAATTCCAGAAAAAATTGGCATTTCCATTCTATTACGCCCCCTAGCGACAATTTTTTTAAATTAAAAATGATTTCTCTTCGCTACTTTATCCATGAATATATCTATTTTCCCCATTATTGTTAAAAATCCATTCCTTAAGCAAAATCTAACTTGTGATAGATCATTGAAAAGGAAATTTCACGTAGATTACTAATATGAAAAAAAAAAATATAGAGGTTGTCATTAAAAAAAAAAATGTGATCACTTCCGGTTAAACCGGGAATTCTATGAAAAAAAATGTTTTTCTATCATAGCTTTTATATTACTCCACATATTTTTATCAAATTTGGTGTACCGGGTGTACAACTAAGAAGGGAGGCCGGTCGTATCTTAGGAACCACTTGTCTTATGGTTTCGGGAAAAACAATTCTATAGTAAATCGGCCAAGAGAAATGTCTGGAAATTTCTTTTAACCTCGAAAAATTTCCGCTAGGGGGCGCATAAGAACTTTAAATCGTAAATGTCGATTTTTTGGTGAATTTGCATAGTTAAGGTGTGTTGAAAATATAAGCATAGTATTCTTCAATAAGTTACGCAACTTTTTGCTATGTATAATTTTTTTCTATTTTCAATAATAAAGTGGTGGTGGAAGGTCAAACATTTTTTGTTTTAAAGGTTGATATCTCTGTTTTGAATGAACTTATTTTATTGAACTTGATAGATATACCCGAAAACCACATTGACATATTTCTCGATTTTTTACGAAATTTTGGATTTTCGTCCCCTCTACTTTATAAATATATAAAAAAAACGAGATCCCCGAAAAGCTATAAATCAACATGTTACCCATTTTTTTTTAAATCTAGAAAGTTGATGATAGTCGCTCGAATCTGAACAGTAGCGTTGGATTAAAAAAATAACTTCACCTACTTTTAGAGAAGGAAAAGTGCCCAATCGTGAAGTGAGAACTATTTTTATCCATCGTTTAAATTTTACAAAAATTTTAGAAAAATATATTGAAATTAAATGATATTATATTTATTGTAAGCCAGAAGATAAAAAACTAAGCAGTAAAAGAATTACCAGGAAATAGGACACCAAAGAAAGAGTTTATGCTTTTATATTTGCTGTGCTATTTCCTGCTACTCCATTTATTGTTGTGTAAAAAAGCAGGGATGATCTAAAAAAATGCTATAAATAACAAAGAAACACAGAAATTGTTTATTAATTAACTATTGGTGTCAAGTGAACTGTTGGAAATGTCTACAGTCATGCTCGATACATAGGCGGAGCCTTTCTCCTTTTTACTGCAGCTTCTATTTCTGCAACTGGTATCATCGGATTGCGTTTCTAAGTCGGTTGATGAAGTCCTCCCTTGTTGTTAATCTATCTTGGTACATCAAATTCTTAAGGCGACCCCACAAGTAAAAGTCTAGACACGTCAAATCGGGGGAACAAAGGTGCCAGGGAAATATACTGCCCCTACCTATCCAGCTTCTTGGAAAACGAACCGTCTGACATTGAGTAGTGAGCTGGGCAGCCATCATGTAGGAAGAATATGGTGTCTAACTCTATGCCCTCAAGCAAAACTGGCAGCTGATTTTCTAGAAAATCTCAATAAGTCCGTCCATTTAGTGGATTATCGAAAATTACTGGGACGATAATTCGGTTGTTTACGACCTTGACCCTAGACTTCTCGCATCCAGAGAGGATTGTGGCCCGACCAATAATGCAGGTTATGCAAGTTCACTTTCCAATCGGAGCGGAAAGTAGCTATATAATAAATAATATATGGATTTATGGATTTTCGGGTATACAGATTTCAATTTTTGAATCAATTTAATGTTTTATGGAGATCTAAAGATAATGTGGAAGTACTGATTTAATTTGCATAATTTTTTCTCAAAATTTTTCAAATTTTTGGGTTAAATTGAAATGATACCTGAAAATAACTTTCACTTTACCATTGGCACTTTTTCTTCTCTACAATTCGGTGTAGTTAATTTTTTGATCCGACGTTTTGGATCCAAGCAACCATCATCAATTTTCTTAATTTAAATACAGATCTGGTTTTTTTATTTCACTATATTATACCCTTCATAACCACAAAATAAAATGTGACAAAAAAAGTCATATCATACCATCCGATTTTTTTGCGAAAATCCGTATTTTTTGAGGAATTCCAGAAAAACGCCATCTAGCGACCAGTAGCAAATAGAGCGAAAAAAGCCCTTTTTTTATGACCAAGTTAAATAAAATCGGTTCATTTAAAACAGAGACATCAACGTTTGAAACAAAAAATGCTTGATTTTCCCCCTCCACTTTATTATTGAAAATAGAAAAAAATGATAAATAGCTAAAAGTTGTTATATATAAGTTATATTTTCGACACACCTTCCCTATGTAAATTCACGACAAAATCGACATTTACGATTTAAAGTTCTTGTTGCGCCCCGTAGCGGCAATTTTTCGAGGTTAAAAATAATTTCCAGTGATTTCTCTTGGCCGATTTACTACATAATTTATTTAGGAAAAAATAATATGCCACAGCTTTTTCTGAAAACAAAAAATATTTTTGAAATACCCATTTAATTTGGAGCAAATTTGGTCACTAGACTTATTTTCGTACGACGCACTACTAAAATCCTAATACAACTCTGCAATGGTAATTTTATGTAAAATCCGTTTCTGTTTATTTTTATGAAACATACTTATTCGAAAGTTGGCACGTGTAATGCTGTGACTAGTACCCATAAAACAATTTTAATTTGGCATAAATAGCGATTACTGGATTGGGTGTGCTGGACTACAATTTTGGCCACCCAGCTCACCTGATATTAATGCAATAGATTTCTTTCTCTGGGGACACCTACAAATATTAGTGTACATAACACCAGTTCAAAAAGCGAAGAAGATCTATGAAATCGGATAGAAGAGTCCTGTACTATTATTAGGAACACTCCTGGTATTTTCGAAAGGGTTCGCCAGTCGCTAATAAGGCATACAAACGCATGTATTGAAGTCAGGGAGGGCCATTTTTAGCAATTCATTTAAATTTATTTTTTCTGGGAGAGTATTATTATTTGTAAAGTTGTTTAAGTTATCTTTAGTTTACAGTTATTTTAGTTTATTATTTTAATAAAATAATTTTGGTTTGTAGTTAAGTTGTTTTTTTACATTATTTATTATTTATTTCTGCACCTTAATCAAAAGTTTTGACAACTGTCATGTTATTATAAACAAATGAATTACTGTCGTTTAGCAAAGCCCACCTTGCCACTTTAGGTTTTTTTGACTAGTGGATTAAATTGCTGTTGGTTTCGTTTCTTAAATTCTTCTACTAAATTGTTAGTTTAATTAGAAAATAGGATATTTAGAAATGATGGTAGTACATTTTATTAAATAAAAAAAAACCAAGTCGTTGGAAAAAAAAGTTTGGGAGATAAAAGTGGCCATGACCCTGAAAAAAGAATCACTCAGTAGATTATTCGAAATTATAACTATTTCTTTTTATTGGTACTACACAGTATTACACTTGCCAACTAATGTTTCATAAAAAATAAACAGAAGTACATTTTACATAAAATTACCATTTCAAAATAGCTTTAGGATTGCAGTAGATGCATGAATATGACGGGGACCAAATTTGCTTCAAAATAAGGATTTCAACAATAATTTTTGTTTTCAGAAAAAGCAGTGGCTTATATTTTTTTCTTAAAAAATCCTCAGTCCAAATACCGAACGGACATCACTGGTAGGAATTAAAAAAAAACTTTTGTGTCAAAAATCGCCCTTTAATGGATAAAATATGTAAACCAAATTTGAAAAAAATATATATGATATGAAAGTTACGATCGAAAAACAATTTCTTTTTATAGAATTTTAACACCCTGTATCTTAATTCATTTTTGGACCTATGTTTATACGAATTTTTTGTCTTAAAATCATGCAACGAATCGTCCCTTAAGTTTGGCAGCATACTTTTTTAACAACCTGTATATATCGATATTAGGTTAGGGTTTAGTCATTAGTTTATCGAGTCATTTATCGGAGCAGAGTTCAGCAAAGCATTCAGCATACCTGTGATTTCTTGCTTGCCGCGAGCTACGGACTACTGCTGACGATTCGCTGGATGCTCAGTGAATAATCCGCGTTTGCAGATTTCAACTTGATGGGTCTTCCGGTTCGTCTCGTCGAATGCAGACCTCTGTGTTGTTAACATAGGTGGTGCCACGTGTTCGGTTTTGCTGCTTTATTTCGGGGGGAAACGGGAGACTCAACCGCTCAGTGTGGAAACTAACGACCCCGCTAGAAAGGGAGCAGACGCTGTGAACGTGTGAGGCCCAGTTGTTCCTGCATTCTATCCCGTTCGTCTGCCGCAGTTCTACATAGAATATTAGCGTAACGGCCGCTACGTGGCGGGAGTGGGAGGGGTAAGGGGATAGCTTGAAAGAAAGGGTCATCTCGTGATATCAGTAGTACTCTCAAGGGGCACCCAGTGGAAGCCAAGATGCATTTCAGAATTTAAAAGAGGAAAAAATCAAGAGTTATTTGATAAATTCGGGGTGTTCGGGAGCTAAGAGCTCGCCATCCGGACATCCTACCTATTGGGCTGGAAAATGGCGCTGAAAGCAAAAAAGTGGCAGCCGACTCCATTTTGAGAAAGAAAGAAGATTTCAACTTGGTTAGCATGCGGACGGATAAGTTATTTTTTGCTTCTAATTAGCAGATGACGCATTTTGATGAACATTTCTGGAATTGTATGCATGTTTGGTTAATGGTTGTTAGTTATTAAGGCTGGTAATTCCACGGATTCTGAATGCTGCGTAGATGTGTTTAGTTGATATGATATTTTAATCTTTGTTACCTATTATTCGCAATTATTAACACTGTGCCTTTGGATAATATTTTGAAATTTAAAAGTCAACTAGCAATGTCAAGATTAGAAAAACAAACGAGTATAGTGTAAGAATACTTTACTCGTATGACTCGTTAAGTTATAGGTTTTGGTTGCTTTTGTAAATTATAAATACTTAAATAATATATTTTGTAATGTTCTAATCGACATTATATTTTATTTATAATGTATTAACTTTATTCTATAATTATCTGAAAGTCTGGGGTGCAAATATGAATTACACTAATTTATAATGAATTTATTGATTAGCATTGAAATAAACAAATTATGTTTCTTTTAGTATTAGGAATAAAAAATAAGCGAATGAAAAACCCCTTTCATCTAGGTATCAGTTATGTAAAAATATTGACAAATAATATTTAATTCATCCGGGACCGACTGCCAGACATGAAACAAAGAACGGTTCACAGGTTGTTCTGCTGTACAAAAGTAACGAGAGCTGAACAGGAGTCATAGAGTGTACATAGTAAGTGAACTTAGCAGTCGTTTGAGATTTGAGACTCGAGTGATTTTAAGATGAGTGACTCGAGTCACTCAATCAGTAACATTACAGTAGCTTCCTCTCAATTTCTGGTTATATTTTTAAATAGGTTTATTATTTAAATGACAAGCATATTTACTTTTATTCAAATTATTATTAATTTGGTAAGTACACATACAGACAACTTCTTAAAATATATTATTATATAAATATTATAGATATAAATGACTAGGGTTTACAAAATTATAGTTTAGGCAATGCTTGTATTCTTTAACTCATATTTTATATTGACCATACTGTTAAACATTTTAGCATAGCTAGATATCTTACTTGTAATGAGTTTATAAATACTAAATTATATTACTGCAAGTAAATTAAAATTTAGTTGTAATGACCAGTATGAATGTCACTCTATCAAGAAACACTTTAAATTATTGACTAATCCTTTAGAGTTACATTTGACATGTTAGTGTACAATTTATATTTTGTACTATGACATCAAATTTACTTTTACATAAAAGGGAATTGACCACTAAAACTTTACTTAATATGCATGCTAAAAAGCAGGTCGCAATTAAAAACTTATTACTTAAAGTAACTTTGACTTATAAGAAAAGTGAAAGTTTCAAACTATTAATTTTTAGAGAAAAACTTTATTAATTCACTGAGTCTGAACCATGTCCAGTGATTTTAGGAATTTGTGATCAAACCTTCCTGTTTCACAACCTTTTCATGAACATTTAGTATGCAAATTTGTTATTCTTTATTGTTGGTACCATCAAATGTAAACACCAAGTTATTTTACAGAAATACAACAGTGGCTCGGTGGAACAGACCAATTGTATAAATAGTATTTTCTCTTATTTTCTTCCTTTATGCAGAGTTGCTTGTTGCTATCTAAATTTTCATACATAATTCTCATATTTTCAGGAGATATATTATGAGTTATTAAGTAATAGTTTTTACAGCCTCTAGTTACCCACTCTGTGTCAAATCTAATATCGTGGATTCGGATTATATTGCTTACTGGAGATAACCAAAGTCCCACACTGACATCCTCAGACTTAAAAGTTCTGAAAAATATAATTAACTATATATATATATTTTGATGGTTAAAGTAGCAAACAAACAGAAACAAAAGAACTTGTAAATTAACTTCATTTGCCTTAACCATACAACAATTTTCAGACATAACAGATCTGTGAAGCAAGTGCAGTTATAAAAATTTTCAAGGAGGAGGCAAAATAAAAACAATTGCAGAATATTTGTTTCTTAGATTCAATTGTTTTTAATAACTCTAATTTGTTAAAAAACATTTAAATCAATTTTTGGCAATGTCACGTTATTCTTTACTTAAATCTTGCCTTCAAAACCATAAATACTTTTTAGTGTGTACCAGTTGTAACAATTTATCAACTAAAATTTTAACTTTTTTGAACAAAATTTCTGTGGACAAAAATGTATAAAATTCTCTTGGATTTGTTAAGTTGCAAAACTCCCCTCCTCTCTGGAGAACAAACTTTAACAAAAAAAATGTAGGTATAAAACTAAACACTGATATGTTTCTATTTATAATGGATATCAAAATATTTCCCCCATGAGCTACACCTATCATACCCAATGTTTCTAATTTTTCAAAAACAAGATAAGAGAATCAATTATAGATGTTACCTAATTGGTGAGAGTTGAAGTTCTCAATTTTCATAACCTGTGTTGGTTAGGGTAAAAATAATTATGCTCTAATTTAATTTAAGGGATCATAACAAAATGGGAAAATATTGTTTTAGAAAATTTTGATAAACAATGACTATATATTGCACTTAATCATGTATTATAATGAGTAATTGATTTAACAAAGTTTTAGTTAATCAAATACTTATTTAATTGTTATTTAAACTATTGACTGTAATTATATCCTTATTTTAAACTTTAACCCTCCATTAGTTGCATGGATTTTACTGACAAGTTTAGTCATGTGGTCGACATTAGTAGACCAATTTTTTTATGGCATATAAGGATAAAAACCTACAAATTAAGGGAAGAATTAAAGGTTGTTTTTATGTCATATCTTTGATACACAATTCATTTTGTGTTATATTATTTATAAACTTTACAATGGTGAAATTAAAAACAGTATCTTACATTTTTAAAATTTTATTCACAATATGACAAGTACTTAATTTAGTATCCTGATTACTTATTCGGGTGTACTACCGACAGCTATTGAGGTGGGTGGGGTTTTAGGAAAAATATTTATCAATTGATCACTTTTTAAAGTGTGAGTCTACGAGAGTAATCCACGTGACTAATGGAGAGTTAACTGAAAATACTTAAATAATTGATTGAATATGTTTTTATTACCTTAAATGATTAGCATTATTTGCAATAAAACTGATTAATTGTTTAGATAAAATATATCCACCACCTAATGCATAAGGAACATATCTATCACAGGTGATCCAATCAGTTTCTTTCCATTTCCCAGTCGTTTTTATCTTAGCACTTCCATGAAAATAGCCCCAATAAAAACTCATGTTTAGTACTTGAAAATTACTTGCTTTGTTTCCGTTGATTTGAACATCTGTGGATATAAAGTGATTAAGTTTTTCAGGGGGCAGATTTAATGAAAATTGTAAATTTGAGTTGCTTAAAGTATATTCCATTTTTGGTATTTCACTCATTAAAGTCTGTAAATTTATAAAGGTGTCATCATCACATTTTAATGCATATTTATATCCTAAACCATAGTTGAACTGTTCATCTAACCATTCAAAGCTACGAAGAACCTTTTGAGTCAAATTTTTATAGCTGTCATATATAGGGAGAATTAATATGTCACTAAATTCAGATTGCTCAGCACTTAAGTGAAGAACTTCATCATTACTAAGTCCAAGACTTCCAATAACAAAATAATGCTTGAATCTGTAAGTAGCAGTACCTGAGACTTGTTTTCCTAACATTAACCAAGTCTCTCTAATAACAGCTCGTCTTTCTAAGTTTTTAGGTGCTGAAAGTATCAGTATTATTAACTCAGGATTTTTCAATTTAGAGTTTTGCAATATATTGTATTCTCGATCTTTATTATCTATTATACATGTTTTGTCTATTGGTGTTAAGTTTAGTGTAAGCATACTTCCCAGAAAAAAGGAAAATAATGCTAAAAATAAAGATCTGTAATGTTTGTTTTCTCTGACTTTTCTCATAGCAGATTTTGCCGTCTAATTATTTATAATTTTCTGCATGGAGGTCATCATATATGTTGTTATTAATACAATCGTTTTTGAACATTCTAAAATACTTAATGTGTAATAAACACAAATATTCAATAAACAAAACGTTGGTAGGGTTATGATATCCCCATGTTCTATCCAATTTCAATTTATGTAATATTTGTTTCAATGGCTTTACTGCAAAGCAATCGCCAGATTGCTCTACGTCTGGGGCTTATTTAGAGCTGGGGCGACCCTCCCAGATGATTTACACCTTATTCCAGTTTAGAGACGTTAGACTTTATCGGTAAGATGTCCGAATGGTGAGCTCTAAGCTCCCGAAACACCCCGAATCTTTCTGAAAAATTATATTTTCTCTTAATTTTTGAAATGCATCTTCGCTTCCATTAGAGAATACTACTGGTCTCACGAGATGACCTTTTCTTTCAAGCTAGCCCCTTACCCCTCCCACTCCCGCTACATAGCGGCCATTACGCTATTATTCTATGTAGAACTGCGCCAGACGAACGGGATAGAATGCAAGAACAACTAGGCCTCACACGTTCACAGCGTCTGCTCCCTTTCTAGCGGGGTCATGAACACGTGGAACCACTTATGTTAGAAACACAAAGGTCTGCCTTCGACGAGGCGATTCGGAAGACTGAAAATATCAATCTCTGTTTTTAGCACTGTTCATCACAACACGCCGAATTAGTTAGAGCTAGAGCGACCCTTCTAGACGATTTACACCTTATTCCAGTATTGGAGACGTTTTGGATGGGATGTTCTGATGGCGGGCTCTAAGCTCCCGGTATATCCCATATATTCCAAATATCTTTTTAATTTTTTTCTTCTTTAAAATCGTTCTGATGCATCTTGGCTTCCACTTTCGTTCTTTTTTTTACAATACTTAGTTCTGCTACAAAAGCCATTTGCCAGCTCGGGAAAATAAAAGCAAGCAAATTTCCCTGGTTTAGATTTTCATTTTTATGGAAAAAAAACGTAGTGTGCGAATCTCAAACTAATTCATGACTTATAAATACGTTCAATATTTACTTACACTTACCATCGTTGATATTAATGCTTTTTGGCACTTTTCCAATTGCCGACAAAGGCATTTGCGTGAATGTATTTCCGCATTTTAGACTGTTATTGTTTTCAGAAATATGGCTAAAACAGATTGAAGCCAGATAGCGGAATTGAAGCTATATTCGCAATTTTTGGAAAGAACGAGTTGTAATTGAAGATGAAACCAACGAATCTTCCAATGGTGATGATATTAATAAGATTATTAGAGAAAAATGACCAGGAGGAAATGGACAACGAAATCTTTAGTAAGCATGATACTGAAAGTGAATGTTCCGAGGAGTCCATTGCTGAAGTTGCTAAAAATGAAAATAAAGACTTTGCGGTCCAGTCCGCGATAAGCAACCAAGTAATACAATAGATTCCTGGAGCCTTTAAGTAAGTGACGAAATGATAGGAAGAATTGTTATTTACACTAACCAGAGAATAAAATAAAAGTCTCGAAAAAATAGCCACTTTCGTTTATTCAAGATACAATTTTAAATTAAATAAAAGTTTTTATTGGGCTGCTATATCTTCAAGGCATTTTAAATCCAATCATGAATGATCGTGAAAATCTCCCTTCAGTTTCGCGAATCAATGGCCAAAATCATTGCAACTTCTCTTCGAGCTGAAAACATACCTAAACAAGTTCCTAAAGCAAAAATAAAAAGATGTGCTTTCTGCTCCACTAGCAACGTAAGATGTTTTGTTAACAATGTTACAAAAAAAAAAGCCGGAATGTTTTGACAAATATATACTGCTAAGTTTATTATAACTAAGATAATATTTTATAATTTTTAATTAATATTTTTATAATACATGTTTTTTTCTTAATGTATAACAAGAATAAACAACTTGCATAGTATGTACGTAAAATATTTAGTGCATACTACCTAAAGGCCAATTTTACCCCGTGTTCGGCTGCCTCCGCTAGGGTTCGCTGTTATCAGTTCTTCGCTACAGCGACTTTATTCATGTATAAAGTCACTGTATCCTTGTCTACAGTAAGTCACTGTATCCTTGTCGTTGTTGTTATTAAATTGTTGGCGCAGATGTTAATTCATTTGTCAGATGCTCTTCTTCCAGGGCTAAATCAGAGCTGGGGCGACCCTCCCAGATGATTTACACCTTGTTCCAGTTTGGAGACTTATTAAAAATTAATCTGAGGTACGCCCCGTTTATTCCAATATCTTTTTCAATTTTTTCTTCCTTCTGGCGCATTGTTAGCGCAGATGTTAGTTCATTTGCCAGATTGCTCTCCGTCCAGGGCTTAGTCAGAACTAGGGCGACCTTCCCAGATGTTTTACACCTTATTTCAGTTTGGAGACGTTATCTGTACACCCCGTTTATTTCAATGTCTTTTTCAATTTTTTATTTCTTTTAAAATTTTACTAATGCATCTCGGCTTCCACTAGATGCTCCTTGGGAGTACGTACAATCGGTATCATGAGATGACCTTCGGAAAAATTAAATTGACAAAAAGAAAAAAGTCATCACTTTGATTTAAACCAAAATAATACTATATTGCCCATGCATTAAAAATTTCTTTATAATGCATGGGCGGATCCACATAGAAGGTTATATACTAAAAAAATCATCACTTTCGTTTTTTCTTCTTTTACTTTTATAAAATGTAGGGGTGGGCAGTAATAGATCTATTATACTTCTAGTAGGGCGTCAAGTGACAACTCAGGCGTCTAAGCAGAGCCGAAAACGAGGTAAATAACAACTAGTAAGGGCTACCTATAACTAGGTTTGCCAGATTTCCACAAAGCAAAAGCGGGAGGCTAGTTCCGTTCCTTCGGTAGGAAGGGTAACGGCCTCCAAAATAAAGTGAAGAGCAAAAAAAGCCTAGCCGAGACACTTGTGAAATGAAGTCATCCAGGTGGTGTACGTTTTCATCAAGGTTTATTTGGTTCTTACATGGACGCAATTGATTAAATTATAATTTTTTTTCATTCATTGTAATAATTAATTTTTATTTCTCCCAAAAAGCGAGAGTTTTGAACTATTCAGTAGGAAGCGGGAGACATATATAAAAAGCCTATAACTTGAACTGAATTGTTAGAACTGATTCCTGCTATTGGAACTATGGATTGATCCGGACCAAAATATTAAATAGTTACAGCTACGGTTTCGATGCGTGTACGAAACCTACGAATTAGCCGTCGATCAGCTCGCAATTGTTGACTCAGCTGACTGTAGACTGGGAAGATGAAACTGAACTTTATAAGGAACAGTTATTAGTTACCTACTCCATATATATATATATATATATATATATATATATATATATATATATATATATATCAAAAGTCGGACATACGTATTCTAACTTCACCGGCGCGCGTATGTCCGAGTTATCTAGGCTTATAGGTAATTGTTTTAGGTTTAGGCCGATTACAGGCTTATGTTCTTACCGAGCCAGCCGAGATTCTGGGAACATCAACGCGTAATTTTTAATTTTTTATCGATAGTAGTATTTTTAAAACACTGATTTTAAAGGTACCACGGTCGGTTCTGAGTTGCAAGTGTAAAGTTCTACGAAATAAGTACAGGTGGGACTAGGTTAAAGAAATATATTTCAGTACATAAAATATTACTTAAATTATTATGTTTGAAAATCCTTGAGAATTTATGAAAATTAAATTTTATCTGGAAATGTATTGTAAAACTTAAAAATATATGAAATACAATTTTGAGAATATTGACAAATTTAGGAAAATTAGCTATATTCGATTCGATTTTGGTTTAGTTCAAGGTTAACCGAATATAAATTGATAATGTGATTTTTTTCACTGAACTCGTAACTGGATCTGATACTTTTGGTTCTGGGATCAGTTCTTAACTTAACTTTTGAACAGCATCATGGTTCACTATTCACAATTTTACCCAAATATACTATACTGCTGCGCAACTTTTTCTGCCAAGTTACGGTAGCAACCTCTTTACTTTTATCATGCGGATATTTGTCTACTATTGTTATAGAATGGGACAGACAAGCAGAACCCGGCACTTGAAAAACTCGTTTGAATGAAATTATTTCATTATAAGTATTACCCTTGGGTAAAATAATTATTTATTCATTCTTCACGTTGATAACCCTAAACATAGGAATCTGAGAAATGCAATATATCAGCTGTAAGATAATGTAACACATAGAAAATAATGTGAAAGGAGAACGAAAAGTGTTGTGTGTTAAATGCCTTTAGTTGAATAAAAAATATAGTAACAAACCATTGATTTTTTAGAATTTGCTTCAATTAACCATTATTAAAACATTGAAATGTCAATAGAACATACGAATCTCCCAGTTATGACGTAATAATAATAATAATATCAGTGGCGGCTCGTCAGGGTAGGCCTCTGAGGCCGCGCCTCACCCCCAAAATAAAGGAAAAGAGAATTTTTTTATATAACTTTTTATCTATTACCAATTAGAAATATACTTTTTAACAGTTTTACAACATAATAACATTAAAAAAAAAAACAAAATATAATCCCATAATAAATATTTTAGAAAATAAATTCTGACCACATCAAAAAACCGACCATGCAAACCAATTCCTAAAGAAAGTGCTCTCGAATGAGGCGAAATAATTTTAGCTTGGAAAGTTTCGACTTCTGACCTATTTATCGGTGCCGATGCCGGCGAGTCACCTGATTACGGCAGAGCGGGATGGCGATTGCCGATGCACGCGTTTTCTATTGCATTCTTGAGGCGATAAATCTGTAGCTTGGATATGCTTTTATTGGTTATTTAAATCACATGACTAGCGGAATATTCCAACGGCTTCTTTTTACGTGGTGCGTGCGGCTGAGAAAGAAATAGGAAATAGATTGCGATAATCGCTGATTGAGGGCGTTCTGTCTTTTAAGGTGAATAAATACGCGTGAGTAAGTTTTTGTTTTGTTTTGATTTGGTAAGTTGGACCGTTCCATTTTTTGTATTTGCTTTTTGCTTTTGAAATGAATCCTATTCACGACATTATTGCTTCATTAATTGAAACGCCTTTTTTAAGAAGAAGCGAAACTGAAAAGAAACAGATATTAGGTAGCCGTCCGACGCGACGCCGAAAATTTTAGCAATATTTAACGATAAGAGGCAAGGTAAAAAACATTCAAGAACTTTTCAAATATCTAGGTACGAAACTTATAGGTGGCTATGCGGAAGTATTTATAATGAAAGCTTATATTGTTGGCCTTGTATTTTATTAGGTTGCGTCAAAAATAATTGGAGTTCAGGGGGCGGATATTCGGATTTAAAAAATTTTTCACGAGCAGTAAAATCCCATGAAAGTTCAAGAGAGCATATGAAAAATTCGGTAGCACTTACAAGACTGGAGCAAAATAGGGCGACTATTGCGGATGCACTACAAGAAAATGTAAGTCTTATTAAAATTGTTTATAATGAAAATGTTCGAAAAAACCGTTTATTATTAAATTATTTAATTGATGTTACTATTACTTTGGGTAAACAGTACTTGGCATTTCGAGGTCATAATGAAACAACAGATTCTTTTAACCGTGGCAATTTTAAGGAAATATTTGCATGCTTAATAAAAAGAAATGCCGAACTTACTGAACATTGTGCTAAATTTAGTAATATTTTTACGGGACAATCTAAGACTATACAAAATGAACTAATTGGTTGCATACATGACTATATTCAAGAATATATAAAAAAAGAAATCAATGACACCGATTGTTGTTTTTTTGGCGTAATTGCGGATGATAGTACTGATATAACAGAAAAATCACAGTGTTCGATAAGAGTTAGGTATGTGACCAACGGATCTTTAAAAGAAAGATGTTTAGGATTTTTTGACGTTAGCGATAATAGAACAGCAGAGAGCCTTTTTCATTTAATACAAAACAGCTTAGAGCCTTATGACTTTAAAAATAAATTGGTCGCGCAGTGTTACGATGGGGCTAGTGTTATGGCAGGTGAAATAAATGGGCTTCAAACAAAAGTTAGATCTATTGCTCCTTTAGCTATGTTTACTCATTGTTGCGCCCCCAGATTAAATCTAGTTTTACAACAGGGAACAAAACTGATTACCTAAAGTCGTATATTTTTTGCCACTTTATTAGGAATACCAAAAAAAAAGAATTCCGCGAGCTGTAGAAACGCGATGGTATACACGGTCTAAAATTTTAAACTTAGTGGCTAATGAATGGGACAATTTAATTATAGTATTTGAAACTATTATTAATGACTTAAGTTCTGGAACAGAATCTATTAATGGTGCAAAAGGATTTCTAAAGCAATTTAATGATTTCGAATTTTGCCTTTTAACGCATATTTATAAACAAATTTTTAGTTGCACTGATGTACTTTTTCAAATATTACAGTTAAAGCATTTAGATATAAATTACTGCATTTCGCAAATAAACCTTGCCAAGCAACGAATTATTGAATTTAGAAACGAGGACCATTTCAAAGAACTTTTCAATATTGCTAAAAAAGCCACTATTCTGCCAACTAACACACGTCGAGGGCAATGTTCTAGCGACTTTGATATTTTTACTAAATATAAAATATTATATTTCGAAATAATAGATTGTATAATTCTTCAATTAGGGACGCGGTTTGAAAATTTAAATAATTTAAATTTCTTTGCTTTAGTCGATTGCACAAAATATTCGGAATATGTTAAATGCTTTCCAGACGACTTATTAAATAATTTATTAAAAAATTATCCAAACATTTTTGACAGAGATAGATTAAAGAATGAGCTTTCTGTATTGTATAGGGATGAACAATTTTCAAATTTAGATGTCGAAAAAAGTCTAGCTTTGTTATTTAAAGATTTTAAAGCAATTTTTGCGGAAGCATATAAGCTTTTTAATTTAGTTTTAACTATTCCCGCAACAAGTGTATCGGCCGAACGAAATTTTTCATGTCTTAAACGGATCAAAACCTACCTAAGAAACACAATGACACAAGAACGGCTTTCGGGTTTAGCAATGATGTCAATAGAGCAGGAATTACTGTCAGAACTTAGTGAAGACCAAAACTTTTACGACCAAATTATAGATAAATTTGCAACCTTAAAAGACAGACGTATAGATTTAATGTACAAAAAGTAGTTTTTTTATCTTATTTCATAAAACTATTTATTTTAAGTTTTAATAAACTAAATTATGTTTTTATTATCGCAATCACCGCTATATTTTAGTGATAGGTGTACATATTTTACTTGTTTTGTTTACTTTTTATTTACTTTTTTTAGAGTTTATTTTTTTAGTTTTTAGTGGTTTAGTAGGGCTATTGGCGATGACCTCCATTAAAAAAAAAAAGGTCAACGCGTCGCAGAATAATACCTCATGGGTGACGTGGAAATTTATTCACATTTAAACAAAATTAACCTCATGTAGCCTCACCCTTCAATATACTCACGAGTCGCCACTGAATAATATTAATACTAAATCGGAGCCGTGGGCACAGAAAGCTTTCCACGGCAATGACTTAAATCCAATGACTTAAATCAAACGCCCATAGAGAAATCAGCATCAAACAAGTGGCTAGGTAGTAGATTTTTCTTCTCGGAAACTAAAGGATTCAGGATTGCGATGTAGGATCAGGTCATATGTACTAACAACTACAAGAATTTTATAATTAAGAATTCTTACATCCAATTGGACATGTGTAGGAAACATCACAAAAAATCAGAAACCGTTCAGCACATAAAATGAGGGTGCACTTACTGAGCAAACACAGATTACTCGTACAGGCACAACCAAATCTACACATCGTATATTAAAAGTTACCCAACCAGTATGGGCTTAATTCTAAATACCTACTTACGATATTACAATTACCAACCTGCTCCGAACCATCGACTCTTTTAGACTTTACCACGATCGGACGATTGCTACTGATAGACAGGTGACAAATGTTGGACGTCACTTAAGCTACTTACCAAAAGTGATAATGTGACCTTAAATGACTGGGTCACTTTCATAAATGGTCATTTATAAAGTGACCAATTTTCGAAAATGCTGCATAAATGACCGGTAATTTTTTTTATAAGTGACCGGTTTATAATATCCATTGAAAGCATGAAAAAATCTTTAAATGCCTTTTTTGTTTAACAGTTCAATTTTTATAAAAGCAACTTTTTAGGCATACTTTCGTACGTTTTTAAAAATGACCATAACTAGCAAACTGCCTGTGTTTATGGTATGAGTACATGACGAACTTAGTATCTAATTCAAGCATTCTGACGAAATGTGACGGAACTGTCTGTTCGGCTACAGTGGTGGCAAGATTAAGATGTCTCATTGAAAGATGGAAAGTTACGTCTTCGTGGTTTGGACCGAGCTCCTTGAAAACTTGCGCCCTTAAGCAATGCTTACTTCCGCTCTATGGTAGCTACGCCACTGCTTGTGCTAAATAAAATTTTGCTATATTACATCAGGGTTATCAACCTAGGCCGCATAGAAAAGAGCACAATTATAAACTTTGAACGTATTATAGCAGCGAAGTCCAGAGGTAAATTGTTTTCGAGGTGCCTCCACCATTTCATGAAAACAAAGTAGTTGAATATTGCAAGAGATACCATTTGTTTGAATATTTTATTTACGTTTTATGTAGACAATAAACTATAAACACAACACATAAAATATGTGAGGTACTTAATTTAAATACCTATTTATTAAATAAATATAAAAAATATTTTTAAGTAAATAATCACAGACATAAAAAAAACAAACTTAGATAAAACAATAGATACAAAACAGTAAACTAAAATCAGATAAAATAGAAACTACAACTATCTAAGCAAAATCATATTTCGCCTTAACAGAACTTGTTAATTCAAGCGATATTCATACAATTTTTGACAGTCCACATTTTTAAAATTATATTGAACTATAAGTAATTTTTAAAATATTGTTCCTTTTCATCCTGTATATTATGTATAAAGTTGTTACTAAATAGCTATATATGCCTATACAAAAATCTGTTTGTGACGGAATTATATACGAGCTAAGTTTCAGGTAAAAACCAGTTCACCGAGTTTCTAAAATACTTGTATAGCATATCTGTAAGTTTTATTACCATACATTAAAGTATGGCAAAAAAAAACATTTATTATAAATTTTCACAATTTCAAAACGTTTATAATTAGTAACGCGTATAATATATTTGGATTTATTTTTTTTTGCACACGGTTAAGGTCAAATTAATTTAAAAAAATAATAATAGAATGTGTCAGAAAAGCAAAATACGTTCATTGTCCATTTGGTTTTACACAATCGACAATAATTGTCAGCCTAGTACAGTACATTTACCACACAATGTTTAATTTAATTTTAAAGAGGCCTGGGAATCCTCTTCAAAAATAGAAATTTTTGAAAATAATCAATAATGTTTAACATCTATATATATAAAAGTTAAATAAGCGATATGCCGATATCTTCGCCACTGTTTAAATGTTTAAAATAGTGGCATGAAAAAGTGGTCCGTTATGTTTAAAAATCACCTATTGACCTAATTTTAAACTGTTGGGATGAATTTAGCCCTAGTTATAAAATTGGACAGCTTTAAGATAATCTCTCATGTTTTTTACATTCTCAAATTATGTGGGGCTAGAAGCTAATTTTATTTCACAGTACGATAGTGTTGAGTTATTAACTTCATTTTTCCTGGGTTCCAAACTAAGCAAATTTTACTTGTATAGTTATAATCAACGACATATAAATAAATACGATAGACTCCATTGTTTACATTTAAAAGCGATCAGTCATTAAACTATAGAGAGCGCGTTTGACAGATTTGCTACTCTCGACAGTAAATTTTGGGATTACTGTGCCTAATTCACGAAGATATTGGCAAAAATATTGCTTTTAGGAAAGTTAATATTGCATTTTATTTCTAAAATAACTTTAAATAAGCTAATAACAAACAAACCGGGAAAGCTTCTTTTTATCATTTCGTTTTTATTAATTTTGTTTTGCTTAAAGGAATAATATTTGTACTGTTGCATTTACTCGAGTCATTTCCCACCTTTACTTCAGGCTGCTCTGTAGGTAAAATGAATGTGCAAGTGTTTATTTATCTCTTTCTGTCTTTGCCTGCTAAAATAGAGTAGACATTTAAGCAATAAACGATAAGCTGTCAAATCGAAATTAATCGGAATAGACACTGGTTACAAGCTGTCGTTATCTAAACACGTTATCTAAACAAAGACACCACGCTCATCGGTCATGTCAGCCATTAATTTATTATGAAATTCATTTTATCAAACGAATGCGCCATCTGTGGAGGGGGTCTTGACTTATTTCGACCTTGCATTGTTGTCTTGTTTTGACAGCGTTTGTTAGATATTTTTGTTGTTTTTGTCCTGGATTTTCATGATTTTTAGTATTTAAATTTACTGTGGGTTATGAGTTACAGTTAAATATAGTAGTGTCTAGGAAAATATGTAAGAAAAAAGGATGATTTCAACCTGAAAGCCTGTTTACGCCGGTAAGTAACCTTTAACCTTACCTTTATGTCAAATGTGTCTTGCCCAGTGAAGTAAATTCGATAGACGCGTAAGGAAAAATTAAATGCTTTTACAAAATTTCTGATTAAACTGCAGAAAATTTCAAAATTCTGTTTTTAAAACCTTTTAATGCTCATAGAGAGTAATAAAGTAGAAGGATAAACATATAATGAATTTCGAGGGGATCATTTATGCCCATATAACACCATGCACTTTATTATGCAATCTATTATATAGTTATTGCTTTTTTTCTTATTGGTAGCATTTAATTTTGTGTTTGGGGCCATTACATTACAACGATTTCTAGCTCTGGGTTACAGATTTTTTATAAGAGGCAACGTTATGTAGGTTGTTTATCGTGCATTTTTTTCTGCATCTGCCCTTACATTAAATGTTAAAAATAACTTCAGTTTGGTCCGATCTAGTAATTTTTAAGACCTTTTTTGGTATATACTTGATTTTTCAAATATAGAGAGAAGAGACTAACTATAGATTGCGTTTAACGCTCTATCCCTTCTACGCTAACGTGAACGAAATTTCTAAATTTTGGTTCACGTAAAATTAGATGTGATTTCATTAGCGTTCAGCTAATTCTAGCTATTTATTTATTTTCTTTCATAAGCTTTGTAGCGTGGTGGTAGGGTTCTTGGCCCGCGTCGTATGGGTGGTGGGTTCGAATCTCGACACAGACGAATTTTTTTTTAGTTAATACTATAACATGCTTGTCGCATGGACTATACTAAAGACTTAAACTTTAAGTACTTTGCAACGCCCAAAATTAATATTTTGTTTTAGATTACCACGAAAACGACAAATAATAGGTTGAAATTTTGAAGATTGATCACCATTTTCCCCTAAAGAACTAAATAATGTAAGGATTATTTTGTGTCCAGTCATATGAATAAACTTAATGGCTGAGGACTGATTAGATCAAATGCTGCCATAGCTATAAATTAATAGATACTACTCCTCCATTCTAATGGTCATGACCTAATAAGGCTACCTCAAAATGTGATACTGGGATAATTTAGAGAACATTTTTTTGGTAAGTTTCTTGATTTAAAATTTAAACCCACACTGATATTCATAGTAACTCGATAGTTAATATAAAATATAATAATTTAATATGTTTAACAAAAACCAAAACACACTCATGTACAATCATATAAACATATGTATAAGTTTTAACTTTAAATATGCATCCTCATATTGCTTATATGTTTTAAAAATAATTAACCAATTTTTGTTAGATTTAAACATATCGGGAGAACATTATATAATAATTTTTCTTGCTTCTTCTGTTCGATGTAAATATTGCTATGTAAATAAAATCATCTTTCCAAATTTTTAGAGATGTCAATGTTTTAGTTTTGCAAGATGCCGAAATCATGTTTATTTCCATTGATAGGTCTGTGTGTTAATTAGTCTGTTCAGAACAAACTATTTAATACAGTTCAAATTTTGTGCATGGAATTGAATTGGTAAATCTATAATTTAGTGAAACAAAATGGTGTAAGAACCACTTACCAGTTTGTGGTATGCTTTTTTCTTAAAGTTTCATTAAAAAGGCTCTGCCTATTTCCCCGACGTAGTACCTGTAAATTTGCTTATTGTGAAGTATTTATTTTATTTAAAAATAGAAATTTATCAGATACAATTTATACTTATAACAACAAATAACTTTTAAAATGTGTTATCTGTGTGTGGTAGAATTAAGCAAGCGTGGAGTTCCAGATAAAAGTAAATTTACATTTTAGTTTTTAGAAAGAATTTATGAGTGATAACCAGGTTTGACAAATTTTCAAGTAGACTTCTAAAATATAAGTCAGAATACATATGAAATAAAGGGTAACAACAAAATTACATTGAGTAAAATAGGACCGGGTGTTTGTTACAAATTTTGCATGTTATTACCTAATTTTTATTACATTAATGTATGCAAAACTTCCGATTGCCAAAAATTAAGTTGATAGAATACATAAGACCCCCTAAAAAAGTATATATCGAAAGAAGTTCCGAACCTGCCAAGACAAAAAAAATTATTGCAAAAAGCATACTAAGATTTGACGGAATACTATAACGAGATTCTGAATTATATTTTAATATGTCCCTACTTATTTCTAAGTGACCTGGTTTAATAATTGCAGAAAGAAAAACAATGTCTTGGTCTCAGTCAAGTGGTTTAATACATTAAAAAGCTACGGTTACACGTGTTTCGCCAAACAAACAGGCATCATCGGATTTTAAATCAACAAAAACATGTAGAATATATAAAACTAGCACATATAACTCAGATGTGTTTGTTTAATTATGTATTGTATTGTATTGTGTTTGTTTAATTATGATGTTATTATAACTACTTAGATAATAAAACTGTCAGCTCTCTCGATAAGAATTAGTCTTAGGCAGTAAAGCCTATCTTGAGTTGAATTAATTTAACCTTAAAGTAAAATACATATATATATATATATATATATATATATATATATATATATATATATATATATATATATATTACTTTACTTTACTTTACTTTATTGGTGACAATATACAATAAATGCACTTACACAAGTCAACAGTCAATAAGTATTTAAACACTAAGTACGACATAATGATAAAATATTACATTATAATAAACAACAAAGCATCACATTATAACAGAACATTACATCAATAAAACATTGCATTAAAATAAAATTCCAACAAAATGACCAAAATTTACATTAAATTAAAATACACATCACATTCAATTAAAGTTAAAATTTAAAAAGTCCTGAAATGAATAAAAGGCATTGTCGATCAGCAATCTTTTTATTGTTATTTTAAATTGTGCTAGTGGCAGCCTCCTAACAGTGTCTGGCAATTTATTAAAAAACTGTATTGCAAGACAACCCGGACCGCTCCGACACCTATTCAAACGATGATATCCCGGAACCAGATCATCCCTTGTTCGTGTGGCATACCCGTGAATGTCCCGATGGGTCGGATAAGAGAGAATATTCCGTCTTACATAGACCAGATTTTCCAGAATGTAAATAGACGGGAATGTTAGAATTCGGTTTGTCACGAAAGCAGCTTTACAGTCTGCTCTATAAGCCAAACCCGAGACAAGTCTAACTGCTCGTCTCTGCAGTCGAAATATCCGCACCCCACCAGCAGCATGACCCCAGGCAAGTACTCCATAAGAAATGAGACTATGACACAAAGAGAAATAGGCCTGCCGTAGTACATCGTTGGTTACACAGTAAGTTAGATTTCTGAGCGCAAAGATGTTAGAGCTCAACCTCCCCACCAAAGTATCAATATGACAGCACCATGTCAACCTTGAGTCCATTTGTACACCAAGAAATCTGGCACTAGTCTTGGTCTTCGTCTGTTGAGAAGGTCTTAGTGAGAACAAGACCCGATCAGTTTTGGAGTCATTCAAGTATAGCTGATTAGCTGCGAACCAGTCTTCGGCTCTTGACTGTGATTGTGCTGCACCCTCCAACGTCTCGTTGCACACACCAGAAGTGTATGACAAGGTAGTGTTATCTGCGAACAGAGTAAACCTAGCAGACGGACAGATCAGAGGAAGGTCGTTAATATAAATCAAAAATAACAGTGGTCCCAAGACTGAGCCCTGCGGGACCCCGTCAGTGATAATTCCTTCCTCAGACTGAGCACCACCAAAAACTACCGACTGCCGCCTGTTACTCAGAAAAGACTCAATTAATGCCAGGGCATCAGAATGCAAATTATAGATTTTAAGTTTGTCTAGCAGCAATTGATGGGGGACACAGTCGAAGGCTTTACTAAGGTCACAGAAAGTTGTTGCCGTGAACTGTTTATTCTCAAATGACTCCAGTATGTCTCCCAGAAGACGGAGTATACCCATAGTGGTGCCCCGGTCCTGACGAAAACCAAACTGGCAATCTGAGAAAATCCCATACATCTCAAAGAATTGAGACAATCTCAAGGCTATACATTTTTCTAGTATTTTGGAGAAAACAGACAGTATAGAAATTGGCCTATAGTTAGCCATGTCATTAGCATCACCCTTTTTGTATATAGGCGTCACCACCGCCATCTTCAATACGTCAGGGAAAGTACGTTCCCGAAAACAGAGAATAATCAGACCTGTCAAGGGTATTAGGACTATATTAATAATAACTTTTAGGACGACAACATTAAAACTATGAGGATCTTTACAGGGTTTATTTTTTAGAGACGCACATACATCCCTAACTTCAACAAAGCTAACCTCGTCAAATTCAAATTGATTTTCTGGAATGTTGGCTACCCGCTGAACGAACTGCAGCGGGTCAGTGTCAGTATCTTTAATATTTTTTCTTGTGTTAAGTGCAACATCAATGAAATAATTATTGAATTCTGCTGGTGATATGTTCACTCTATCATGATTAATTTTTGAAGAGGTTCCGCTAAACTCATTAATTATTTTCCACATGCATTTAATAGGGTTTGTGGCATTTTTTATTAAATTGTTGTTTGATTCTTTTTTTGCACTTTTTATTGATGCTTTATAGAATGACCTGAAAGAGTTGATTCTTTCCCTTAGATATGGAGATGGGACAGATCTGTATAGGTCATTCAAAAAGTGCAAATACTGTCTCATGTGTTTTAAATTATCATTAAACCAATTTATTGTGTTACAAGAGTTTTGCCTTACGTTATATATTTTTTGTGGAAATGACCTTTCAAATGCAACGGTCAGTTTATTTAAAAATATTTCAAATTTTTTATTTATATTTATATTTGTGTTATATACAAAAGAAAAATCAGTACATTCAACAGTATTATAAAAACAAAACTTACCATGCTCTGTTATGGGTCTTAGTACTCTCCTAAATGTTTTATTGACAATGGTTGCCTGTGATTTAACCTCACATAACAGGGCCTTATGGTCAGAAAAACTGGTTGTTAGCACTTTACTCGAGTAATTTTCATCACCAAAGTTTAGGAATATATTGTCAAGGCAATTGCCACCTCTGGTGGCAGCAAAGTTGGTAATAAACAGACCATGGGAACTCATCAGGGAACACAACTCAGTACATCTCCCCTCCCCCGTGCCAAAATGGACATTGAAATCACCCGTTATTACTAGTTTACTTCTGATGTCGAACATGTTCAGTATGCCATCCATGTGACTCAAAAAGGTGTCAAGACAGCCGGATGGTGCCCTGTATACAGTCAGCACATTAATATTTATATCTTCGAGAAATACACCACACAGCTCAATGCACCTCTCAATATTAAAAGTATCCAGTGTATTAATTACCTTGTAGTTTAGAGAAGGAGAAAGTAAGATTGCTGATCCACCACCTCCATGCTGAGTCCTACTAAATACAGCCGCAGTATTAAAGTTATTGATACGGAGAATGTTCGATTCCTGATTCGTTAGCCAATGTTCATTCAGACAAACCACTTTTACATCCTTGTCCGCCAGAAAAGCTTCAAGTTCATTGGTCTTGTTCCTGATTGATTGAATGTTCAGGTGAAATACATTCACTGTAACCTGGCATTCCCTTTTGGTTGTAGCGGATTCAGGCGTTGCAGATTTAGAAAATGGTTAATGAGAACTTTTGCTGGCCACACATTTGTGTCCATCAAAGTATCCTTTTTATTTTTTGGTACCCCCAATTTGAATGAGCTCTTGTATTTGTCTTTTCTTGTAGCCATCTTCTCACAGATGCAGTCTTCCTTCAGATTCAAATTTTCAAGATAGTTGAGTATTTGAGCTACTTCTGTTTTAGGATCCAGTCCCGAAACAAAGATCCAAGCCAGGTGAGATCCAGTTTGAGCAATTGAGAGTCCACCGAGATTTTCACGAGTTCCCCGCACTGGTTCAGGTCTTTTATTTTCTGCAGTTGGGATATGTCTTGGTTTTCTGTGTTTAACAAGAGTCCAGTTGTTATCATCATTATCCTCAAAAGTTGATTTGTTTTGGTTGCTTTCAGGCACCGATTTATTTTTCTTATTTTTATCTCCCACAATTTTTGGTTTGGGGCTAAAAGGTTTATTTTCGTCAGAAGTCAAAACTTTCCTTTCCTTTCCAATATATGTTTTTGGCACTGCACTTCGCAACTTGCCAGATTGCTCCCCGTCCAGAGCTTACTCGCTTTATCCGGCGACCCTCGGAGCGAGATACACTTTATTCCGGTTTGGGGACGTTATCGGTGGGATGTCCGGATGGCGAGCTCTGGGCTCCCGATCACCCCGTGTATTTCAAATCTTTAAATTTGACTTTCTTAAAAAACTTTTCTAATGCATCTTGGCTTCCACTAGATGCCCCTTGAGAGTACTACTGGTCTCACGAGATAACCTTTTCTTTCAAGCTATCCCCTTACCCCTCCCACTCCCGCCACATAGCGGCCATTACGCTAATATTCTATGTAGAACTGCGGCAGACGAACGGGATAGAATACAGGAACAACTAGGCCTCACACGTTCACAGCGTCTGCTCCCTTTCTAGCGGGGTCGTTAGTTTCCACTCTGAGCGGTTGAGTCTCCCGTTTCCCCCCGAAATAAAGCAGCAAAACCGAACACGTGGCACCACTTATGTTATCAACACAGAGGTCTGCATTCGACGAGACGAACCGGAAGACTGAAGTCAAAACTTTTGTTTTGGTTTTTGATTTCGAGGTTAGATCGGTTGTCGATGTCTGGGTCTCGATATCGATAATGTCCAGGTCGATACGGTCACGGACTTCGACATCGGGTTCTGTTGCATTGCCAGTGTTGGGGTGTGTTCGAGCTGGCTGAGCGGAGTTGTTCTGTTCAGGTTCAGGGCACACTCGTGCCGGAGTCGGAGTGTTCTGCGGTTGGCAACAGTGGTTTTCGATTTCCGTTTCAATTTCAAATGACGGCGAGGTGGGCGGGAATAACATCACTTGTTTACCTTTTTTTTTTTGCTGTTTTTCTTTGTTGTTTTTTCCAATTTTTCTTCGAATTGGACTTTTTCTTTCCACAAAATGCAATTTTCTTGTAGAATTTTATTTTTTTCCTCTAATTCAGCCACTAGCTTCTTCAGATATATGATTTCCATATCTTTTGCCGAGTCGTCACTGCTAACCTCAAACTCCGAACCACAGCACACAACGCGGTTTTTATCAACAAAATGAACCTTCTCGGCCCAATCTCTGACTGCACACGATTTATGAAAAATACCGCCACATTTTATACACATAACAACACTGGTATTTTTTGTTTTACAGCACAAAAACGGCTCTTTTCCCGGAGTATCGCTTTTACGACGTTTTACAGACGACGCCATTTCTTCTTTATGTATATATATATATATATATATATATATATATATATATATATAACTTTATACAAAAAATTGTATAAATAATTGTAATTGTATCTTTGCCAGTATAGGTAGTTACCGCAAAACAACCAGTTAAATTATTTATATTAGCGCTTTGTTAATACTTAGCTCTGGACCTGACTATTTTGATTAACAAATAGGTATTTTTCTAGCTCTATGTATAGTTAAAGGAAATAGCTCTGGACCTTACTATTTTGATTAACAAATAGGTTTTTTTCTAGTTCTCTATATATAGTTAAGGGATATCTTACTTCATTTTGCTTTTATTTTAAAAATAGTTTACCTTAAATTTTTTTGTAATTTATTTATTTTAAAAAGCATGAGTGGGTTATGAATTCTCCCTGTGTCTCTCACAATAAAAGAATTATTTCTATAATTTTATTATAATCTTTTGATATTTAATATATCTAAAATAATTAAACCCCATCATCATTTTTATATTCTGTCTTTTCCAGGCCCCTCTCCATTTTGCAAGCTGAGATCGATGAATAATTTTTATAACCTAGTTTTTTAATGCAACTTCTAAAGAACAATGTTGAAATTGTCATAGAATGGAAAACCAAGAGAAATATTTGTTATACTACATACAAGATAAAATATTAGTGGCACTGCACGGCATTTTATTATATTTATATATATTTGTCTAAATTAATAATGTACCACACTGGTCATCTTGTGTGTAAATTTTCAAAGATCTAAATATAACTGGCATTTTTTTTAAACGAGACATTTTCTGAATTGATCTTTCAGTAGATAGGTCTCTTCTCCCTTGTTCTTGATACCTTTATCCTTCAAAAATGGAGAAAAACTTTGTCATACACATTGTTTTTATGGCCCAGCCATTTTTCCTTTTCCATTGTATTTTTAAAAATAAAAGTATCAAATTCTGTACGTTTAAAATCAGGAGAAGGAGACCTACCCATTGAAAGTAAAATGTTCAGGGTGCCTTATTAAAAAATGCAAGTTAAATTAATATCTCTAATAAGTTAGAGCAGATCGTAATTTGGAAAAGTTAAAATGATCACGCTGAGTGGTACAGTGTAAAGAACTAAAATTTTTGCTAGCCATAGGCAAATATAGATTTATTGCTTCTTGTAAAAACGATTACAAGTAGTAGCCAGTAGTTTGGAACGCCAAAAGTTGAGAAATAGTTTTATTTGATAAAACATAACTTTATTATTTAAAAAAATTTTAATTTTTTGTGGGTGTCATTTTTTGTTGATGTATGTAAAGTATTTTTTAAATTATTTCTTTGTTTACTACCTGTCTAAGTCATAGTAAGTTTTTAAATCATGTTTAATAAAACAACATGATTAGATATGCAAATTGATCAAAAACTTTTTATGCAACACTGAATCTTCCAACCTGTAGGTTTTTAAAATGTATTTATAGGTATTCGTCAATATCCCCACTTTAACCTATAGTACAATCATAAATGGAAGAATTTTATCCAGTTTGTATATCACCCTTTTCTGAAGACTGAAAGTGTGTAGCATTATAGAGTTTTCCGAAATGAATAAATTTACTTATTCAGTATTCCTTGTAATAGGAAATTTTCTATTTATTAGCTCATAGATCTGAATGTAAATAATTTGTTTTGCTTTTGTTAAGTGGGCAGTATGTTAGTTGAATTTATAATGATATGATTTTAAATTAGCTCTATAGAGTTTTGCTTAGTTTTTTTAGGTAATTATATATTTCCTCCCAATGTTTTTAAGGCCCATATTTATTATTATCTGAAAGGCTGTCTCATAGTCTTGTTTTTTTTGTGGGTGAGTTCTAGAAAATTATTATACATACAATTAGCTAAAGTTTGGTATCTACATGTCAGAAATCGTATACAAAGTTACTTTAATGTTTATTTCACTCCGTCCTGTAACGTTTGGGAGTGTAAGTGGGCACATATGTATTTCATAATCAGACCTTTATTGCTATTATAAAAAGCATTTAAAAGGGCTGTATGTAGTATGCCAGGTATCTTTTACGCAGAGTCCTTTCATAACAGAAATCGGGGCCAATTCTCAGTTTAAATCAGCTTCCTTACAGTTAAACACATCAGAAAATTAGAGATAGCTAAGACCAATTATGCCACTTGTATCAGGACTAAGTATGGTGTTAGCTTACAGGTTCCCTTTACATTAAAAACAATAATTTGGAAATCATCCCCCTAGTTTTCGGACAGTAAGGGTTTAAAAATCTGAACGGGACTCTGTCAATTGTTATCCAATCGTTCTCTTCAGAAAAGTAAAAATGTATGTAGAAAAGAAATCTTGACAATAAACGAGATTTGCACTGAATTTTGTTAATTAGGAGTTGTAGCGTGTGTAAGACGTAGAAGAAGTCATTTAATTATTTTTTAAGTTAACGGTATGGCAAGTTTTTCTCTCCGGTGGTTAAACTGAACTAATATTGATATATCACAACACAGGACTTTACTGTATTTAGAGTAATATGTACTATATCATAACATTTGAAATTAATTGTTATTTCATTCTTCCTTTTCTTTATTAAAAAATATGTCTTATTTATGATTTCATAAAATCAGTTATGCTTCCATTATATAAAGTTTGTGAAGCATTCGGTTAAAAGAAAATTTTTCTTTGCAAGATTTTTATGGTTTTTTAATTTTCACTTTGTTTTGAAATTCCCATGCAACATATTTATCGTAAGAGACCTTAATTTTTACAAAAAAAACTTCAGTATTATAATAATATTTTTTGTAAATTCCACATTTTTTAATTTAAGATCACGTATATTTATTTTACATTAAACGTCCAAAATCATACTGATGGCAATTTATTTAAACCAGGAAACCAAACTGCATTTTTATTGCAATAAGTACCTGCAGTTGGTTTTTCTAACCGGTTATATTAAAAAGATAGCGCCCCCTGACAGTAAAAAAAGTCTTTTGTTTATTAATTTTAATTTCACATTACGGAAGAACTTTTGCTTTAAAATGAAACGACTACGGATTAGCAACCACTATTTGAAAATAAACTGTAAAATTTCTGTAGGGGTGGTCAGAAACAGCTAGGCGACTAAATGCTGCCGAGAAGGATCAAAATCGTATGGATAAAGTCATAGTTCAAATGTTTACACCAACTTATTATTGAAATATATCTGACTATAAGAGGGGCTTACTGTAGTAACACGATTCTTGTACAAGGGAAATATTCTTATCTCTAGGACACTTTTATTTACAAGCTCTCTCGGCTTGTCATATTGATATTTTTTTGCATGCATGTACTTAAAATTTAATAGCTGTTTTATATCGTATATTAATTAATTGTGTATATTAATTTCTCCCTCATATATTATCCCATTGGATAAGTAATAAATTATATTGTTTGAATTCCTTGTTTTTCTTTTCAATCTGTTTCAGTTCCTAGATTAGTTGAAATAGACTTATTATTTTATGAGAACAGAAAGGGCAGGTAATAAGGTACATCCTTATTTGCTTTTCTGGTGTAGAATATTAAGTATACAATATTCTGTTAAGCGAACAGACCTAATTAAGATTATTAACATTGGCAACTTTAAACCATATAAAGTTCTCACAAAACGACGAGTGTAAAATCGGGCACGAAAATCTCATTAAATTCAATAATAATAGATTCTTTTTCACCGCTAATACAAAAATTAAATTTATTTTAAAACTGATATATGTCATTCCCGCAAACTAATAGAGCGACATGATTGTTAGCATTCAAACTTTAAAAAAACAGCGTGAGACCTTCAGATGTTGACTTCATAAAAAAGAGGAAAATCAAATTTGATTTAAAAAGACCGTCTTAAACTCTGATGATAAAACAGAAAACTTCTTAAAACTGAATTTGCTGTAAAAAAACTACGCCACTGATGAGTTAGGTCGTGATCCTGTGACCTTTGTTGTCATTTACTCTATACTTTATTTATGAGATCAGTTCATCTTTCTTCCACTCATGCAAAACCTGTCAAACAATGACTGATCTTTTTTTTGAGCGGTTCCTTAGGGGAATGCTGAGTCTATCCATTTTATACGTCATTAGTTATAATAGAACAAGTTATAATTTCATTTTTATAATATCTTAAAAACTCGGTTTTTACGATGTAACTGTTGCCAAGTTGTAAATATCAATATTTTACAGAAAGCATAAAATATAACTAATACTTATAACGTATGTTTATATATCATATTAATATTTGTTTTTAATTTATTCGAATTAAAATTTTTATGTATCTATCATATCATAAATCATGCGAATAGTGAATGTTTTCAAATTCTAGGGCCAATCGTTTTTCAGATGCCCTTCTTCAATAAACATATTTAAATAAAGAGCAACTGAAATTCAGTGCTCATAATTTAAATGTGACATTACAAAGAAAAATAAAAAAGACATAGTTGCTGGTTTTCAATTACTTGTCACTCGCGCTTGCTCCGCCAAATACAATATTCATTTAATTAAATGTGATTTTAATCCACTTTCTTCACGAAGGTCTTTTGAAAGTAATTATCTTAAAATACTGTTACGAATTTAGCCCTAGTTATAGATTTGTTAAGTTTTAGGAGAATTTATTTTTATTTGTTATTTAAATGAAGAAGACTTAACGTTATTTTTATACATGTAACGACTATGATAGTGTCAAAAATCGTTCTCGAAGGTTCTGTTAGGCTTTATTCTTTTCTCCCTGAATTTAGATTATTCTAGAATTTTCTAGATCATTCCATCCTTTTCTAAAGGCTATATAAGCGCGCCTCGAGGCCATATTTTGATTCAGCTTAGTCACAGTACAATGAATGAAGAGATGTAATTGCCAGTCGGCTGACATAAGAATCGAAGAGGACCCCGAACATATTTTGATTCAGTTGTAATTGAGATTTCGAAGTGTTAACAAGATGACATTGGCAAGTTTAAAGTTACGTTAGTTACGATTGTTAGGTTAAATCAGCGTTTACGTTTGATACCCGTAACCTGTGTTTTCAATAAAAGGAGTGCATTCAGAAACTACGTATTTGTGTACCGGCCAATCCGGAACAATACATTTCTGAATTTTTAAAAATGTCACTCCTAACACTTAAAAAGACGATTATTTGGTCAATGCCTTTAAAAAATTGATTTCTGCATTTTTTTGAAAATTTACTCTTAAGAGGGTAAAAAATTCATTTAAATTTTTACAATTTCTCTTTAATCACATGGGCTTGTAAAACAGTTCTTTTCTCAAAGGCTTTTAAGAATAATTATTTAAAAATTAGTTTCTGAATTTTTTGAAATTTCACCCTTGACGAAGAGAAATAAGTTTTTACTTTTTAACAATACCTCTTTAGATAAATGATATTTTTAAGACGATTCGTTCGTCAATGACTTTTAATAACACTAATCTAAAAATCGATTTCTAGATGCTTCGAAATTCCACCCTTAATGGGGTAAAAAGGTATGAAATGTTAATTTACATTTTGCCACATCTCTTTAACTAAGTAAATGAGATTTTAAGCCGAATTTTTCGTCAGTAGTTTTCTAAAAACAATTATCTAAAAATCAATTTGCGAATTTTACCCAAATTTCACCCTTAAGAGAGGTATTTGTGAGAAGGCTAGACCGTTCAAATCGACTTAATGAATTTGCAAGTACAAAAACTAATATTTTATGTTGTCACTATGTAAACCTTATATTTTTATGAATAATTGTTTTTAGAGTTACATTTATATTCGCCACTTTCCTCTATAATGCGAACATGTAAGCTGTATGCGGACTGTTGCCAGATGTCTGTGTTATATTAGGGAGTTATTAAGCCTTACAAAATACAAAAATTAACTATTAAGAAGTTTTTTATTAAAACCATTTAAAATATCATAGCACCACTTTTTCCCTCTTTTTTGGTTTATTAATCTACCATTCTGCAAAATATTAAATAATAATTTAATACAATTATACCTAAAAATGCACTTTGAAAAAAATGATGAATTAAATTTGCCGATGGTTTTATAGATTGAACAGTTGTTATAGCAGTCCATGGGCTTGTCCGAGTTTAACACATAAATTAAAATCTTAATACATATCTTAATTGGCTGAAAACTTATTGCATAGTTAATTTTAATTTTTATTTAAGGTCGTGACATATTTTGTTAATTTTGACAAAATTCTACTGAATTGCTTTTAAAAATTACCTGTATATTTTTAATTTATAACATCTCTTTTCAGATTTATGGCAAATATCAAAGTAATAAGTAATTTTAATGTTACTATTTTCCAAAATATTTCCTCTTTGTTCGATTCCATATGATTTACACTTACAAACACGTAGACCTAATAATTTTTGATAAAAAACGGGAAAATTCAATAAAATGTAGTTTTCTTAACAACGTCGTGTCTAAAACAAAGTCAATTTTCAGCAAACATTCGCATCCCTAGAGAAAAAAATTCAAAAATCGTTGAAATTAATTCTTTGTATTTTTTTCCTATACCGTAAAAATCTAATAAATAATCAAACCGAATTTTTTTTAGTAAAAATGGGTTCACCGAATATGTTAGGTCTTTTTACATCATTTTGTACTATGTATATCCCTATCATTTGATATTACACAATACCTCGATTGAAAGCCAGTTAACCCATCATTCCCAGAAGCTGAACTTCATTAAAACCCGTTTAATACTTTTTAAGATAGACACTCGGACATCAGGACCATTTTTGTACAAGATATCCAGACTTTTTTATTTTTTTTCTCGCACTAAGGACTAGCAATGTAAACTTTAATTAAGTCAAAAGAGTTACAATATAAAAAAATTGTCCACCTCTCTAATTTTTCTGATGTCCGGGTTAAAAAATAGCTCTGCTTCCTGGAGTTAAGGAAATTCAAACAAAAACAAGATTCACTTATGGCTTAAATTTATTAAATTTGTCCTAAGAGAACACTTTACCTCTAAAACATAATTTTTGATAAAAAAAAGAAAATTCAATGAAAAGTACTTTTCTTAAACTCATTAGCCATATGTACAATTAAAGAAAACATCATTTTAAAATGTTTTGGGGTTCAAAGATGCTCTCTTATTCGTATGCGATAATGCGATAGTCATTGTTTATTTCTAGATTCCTAATGAATAAATTTCAGATTATTTATACTATTAGTTTTAAAAACTTACGTTTATTAATAACTTTTGTAGCAATAATATTATAATAAAAACAATATTTTCGTCTTTTGTTACCAATAATCGTATTTAAAGTAAATGAAACCAATATTTTACATATTGGAACGACCCGTACTAAATACTATTTTTGTTAAAGTAAATTCACGAATTCACGTCAATGGGCAATTAGTTGAGTGCGATATTTCAAAAACTTAATAAAGTATACCAAAAAAAAAAAGCTTTTTGTATACGAGCTTTTATTTGTGTTATTATTATAGTTTTTCAGATAAGAAGATAAGAGATAATTATCGATTTACCCCATACAATTTCCTTCCTAAGTATATTGCTTTTAATGAAATCTATATTTTTATAAAATTTTGCCATAATATACAATTATTTATATTATATATTCCGAACGACCAAAAGAAACTTTTAGTTCTTTTATAACATCCGTATTGTATTGCCAATTGAAATCACAGTACACACTTATGTTTTAATAGGGATCAGTTCTTTGATAAGACAACCACATGAGATTGAATTATTTACTTTTAGGGTTAAAACAATATCTTATGAGATAAACAATAAAAAACATAAATATATTACATTTTAACATATAATAAAATTAAATACAAAAACTCTCAGTTGCATCCAATTTTGCCGAGTCTAGTTATTACGCGTGGCTGCTACCGCGGCTCGTTGCGAGCGAGACCGCTAGTTTTGAGTATGCGGAGAATATTAATACTTTCGCATCTGATGGTTAATCTGTGACATTAAAGCTTTGTCAGATAAAGTTATTAGGGCATGTTACATAAAATAGGTCTCGAATTGGTCAAAGTTTCAAAATAGGTATGTAATAATATACAGAGTGTCAAAAACAATCTCATTTTGACCATAGTCTCGGCCTCGGTCTAGTGAACTGCTTATGAAAATCTGACCACAACACTATTCGATTTCCTTCTAAACCTAAACTGTTTTCTTTTATATTATTTCCCTTCTCACAACTGAGATGTCATGCCCACGCTCAATTCTAGGCGAAAAGATTATGATACGTATATTTTTAAGATTACAAAAAAAATTTTTGGAAATAAATATTTGAAATAAAACAGATAGCCTTAGGCGTATATTAAATTACATATTTTTTCCAACTTCGTTTAAGTTCCACCATTTTAGTCCTTGATTCGAAAGAGGGGTGTTTTTTACCCTCTGTAAATCGAAAGCTGGAAAAAATGAATAGGTTCATCGAAACTCAAATAGAATACAGGGGGAGGCGGAACAAAAGATAATTGAGGCACACTTTTAAGTTTTTGGTTAATGGGTGCGGTTTTTTCAGTAGTTTTTTTTGTTGTCGTGTGCACATTCTATGATGATCCAATAAAGATAGTGTTTTTTTATGCGAGGGTAGTTTTTTAACAGGACAGGTAAAAAATTGAAAGACAGGTGTAAAGACAACATATTATTCCTTTATTTTCATTTAGAATAAAATATTGTAAGTAGTACCGAAAAAAATACCAATTTGAAGTAAAAATTGTAACATTGTAGTATTGATCCATTATGTTCTTAGAAGTAGGTATAAATGAATGGAACTTTGTTAATTAATTTCTAAACGGTACAAAATATTAAAAATTGTCCCAGTGGCGTCGTATTAAAATCTTCGGGAGGGTTAAAGGGGTCGCAACCCGGAAAAAATAACACCGTGAAGATTTGCATAAAGGTCATTTAGTTACCAATTTTAATTTCAAAATTCTAGAAATGTACGAGCTGTAGAAAAAAAACAAAAAACGTAACATTGGTTGTGGAACCGTGTTTTTGTCAAGTATACAGGATATCTGAAATATATACAATTAATATAAAAATTATACAATTTTAAATAATACCTGAGGGAAATCTCGTCTACATGCATGAATAATAATTATTATTAATTATAGAGAACGTTGAGGGGGGATGTATGAAAGCTATATTTGAAGTTATGAGAGTTATAAAAATGTTTTATATGTTTCATATTGTGGTATTAATATGCTGTATATTTGTGAAATAACAGATTAGATATGATAATAGGGTGATTCAGAAAATTATGAATTAAGCAAGTTTTTTTAATGAGATCCTTATATTGGTTGACCCAGCTCTATTTAACCAGGGAATATCTTTGCCCCTTTAGATCAAAAAATTCTTGGTTGTGAGAACTACTTTTAGTAGCAGTATCTTTATATATATGGGCTGTATTTAAAGTGTACTTTTTAAATGCAACTTTGTTCAATGGTACTCTGGAATATAAAAAATTCGTCGATCGGACCTTAGAAGGCACATCGTCACTGTGGAGGGAGAGAAAAAATTGAGAGTTTACATTTGTAACGAAAATATACACAATTTTTGTTACATTACAATTTTTAAGAAAAAATCTGAGATTTAGTGAAATATCAGTGAAATTACAAAAATAAGGAGATGAAATATTGAAAGGTAAGACATATTTTAAATAAATAAACCAACTAAAGAAGTAGTAACTAGTTGATTTTATTCTCATATCTTGTCTTCTTATATAAAAAAAACTGAAATCAGGAAATGTCTCAAGTACTGCTTTAAAAAGAAATGAAACATCATAAAATAAATTCACGACGGTAGCGTCGCAAATGAGACATTAAAGGTTATAAATCCGCTCGCGGACTAGGTAAAAGGATTCTCTCACTTGCTCGACGTGTGGTCGAAGCGGCGAAAAAGTCATAGAGGCATTTTTATCGATATATTGTAAAACCACGTTTTCTCTTTTAGCATAAAAGCATATTTTAGGTTTGCATTTCCTATTATCTTGATTATCATATAAATTGATTCTGGGCTAACTAAGCTATATGTAAATATAATACCTATTGTTTAAATTAGATTTATCGTTTTTCCTTTCTTAGAGTAAAATTTGTCAGGATAATAAAATCAAAATTTTCCTAAGTAATCCATATACCTTTTAACTTTTTGAAATTCTCTTTGATTATAATATTAATATCTTAAGCATTATATGTATATGTTTTTCTTTTAAAATATAGTGGGCGTAATAAAAAATATTAAAATTAGTTGGTCTATATATAGATCACAAAATTGATTTCCTTATATCTGTTTTTTTTATTTATCTTGTAGTGGACAAATTAATTTTTGAGTTTTAATTTGGAGGCCACTAGAATTCTTGTGCCTTTCATGATAATAATTAGCTTAAGGACTCTCTTTTTTTTATGAAATAAAAAAAAAGGAGATCTCTAACAATCAGAAATTTCTTTTTATTCTGATAGCATTATCGTATAAATTCTAGCGATTATTTTACTGCTGTGAATTTAATTATTTTAGTGAAACTCGAATTATTAAATACGAATCGGAGGTTGGACTAGACGCTACCATATTTCGAGGAAATCGCTATTATACATCGGAACTGGACACGTGGGACAGAAAGTCTCCAGGCAAATCAATCAGAAGAAAATAATTCCGGTAAGTGTATCCTTTATGTATCTAATATATAAAGAGTTTCAAATATTATTTGCAAGCTACAATCCACATTTTCTTTTATATATAATAGTAAATTCTTGAGGATACACTGCCGGCCGGACTTATTTTTTTTCATTATTGGAGTTTGCTGTCTTACTATCGTCCTCCATTTAAAATAAAACGATTAAAAATTATTGAAAAAAAATATACATATAAAAGGGATATTTTCTCTTTCCTTTCATTTCATGACTAAATCTAAAAAAAAAGGATAAATAAATCAAGCGATTTTTTTTATGCCTCTAAAAGCCTTTTTTCCACTTTTTTCGTGGGAGAGCTCTTAATTTTACATACTCATTATATCACTTATTTTTTCTTTGTAAATAATAGATAGTCTTTACTTTAAGAAACCTAGATCTTAATTTTGCTAAATAGTTTAAATAATATTATAACCTTTAGTCGTAATTGCAAGTGTAAAAAGAAAGGGAGAAGAAAGATATAATTTTCTTTATAGAGGTTCTCAAGATAAATTGTTTACTTACTTACATTACATTTATTGAAGCTCAGTGCACTTCCTCAATTCACATTTTTATTTTCCTTAACTCTGGAACCAGAATCTCAATTCCACATTAATTTTTTTATACAACTAAATCAACTAAATATTACAGCTTTCGCGTTTGATTAGTCAAATCACAACGTTGCCAATAATTTAGGTCTATATGATGAACTGAGGGACGATTTCTGTACTTTCGCATCCTTGATCTGATAGTGCCCTAGATTTAAGTTAGCTCATAGCAATATTAATTTTTTTATTAATTTAAATCAATTAGTTAAATTAACCTACATAAAAGTCCAGAAAGTGTTAAGACCTAACAGTTTATACACGCATTTAAATACGTATATTTTTTTTTCCAGATTCTATTAATAAATAATATTTTCTCTTGTTTTCCTCTTGGTCAAGCTATTTGATAACTTTTTTTTTAATATCTTTTTAGGGAAGTCATTGACACTTCAAGCGTGTTGTTTTTTTTTAGCCTTTTAAATACGTCCATATACCACATATTATATAATAGTATATAATTTTATTTCAGCTGATATTTACATATTTTATAGATTTCAAAGCAATCTTTCTTTTTTTTTTCTACATCGAGTTAAATACTCATGCTAGATATTTTCCTTTAAAAGTTCTATTTAAAATTTTTTGCATAGTAATACATTTGTAAATAATTACATGCATAGTAAAATGTTATTAAAGTTTAATTATTTTAAGGTAGATAACAGTAAGTTGAGATAAGAAGTAAATTTAGTCTACTATATTTCGATTAGGTATTACTCATAATTGTTTTTCTTTGCACAAATGGCGCCCCACGTGGAGCTTAAATAAATAAAATATAAAATAAAACTGCTATAAAATATACTTAATAAAAATCAAAACTCTTAATTCTCTTACCTATCACACATACTCATTTACTAATTTTGATATCTAAAAAAAAAAAAGAAAATCAAAAGATCTTATTTAATAAAGACATATAATTGCCGATGAAAAAACTTAAAACTTCCAGACCTATTGCGTTTTTAGAAGCTACATTTTGACGAATAACAAAAAAATGTTTTTTAACATGTGATTTAAATATTTAAATTACTAAATTACTAAATTACTAAATGCTTTCTAAGTTCTTTTGAACTGCAAAATATTCTAAAATTGTATTAATTAGTGAAATTTTGTTATGTTGTGTTTTGACTAAAACTAGGGGTTCCAGAAAATCTTAGAGAGAGATAGATGACCGAAACCTAGCTTTAATAAGTTTTAACTTTGAAAATACCCGGTTACATTGAATTTTAGTACAGACCAGTGTTAAAATATATTTATAAGCTATACACAACTTACTATAATCGGTAAACTGTATTTAAACAAAAGTTTTAGAATACAGGGCAAGCACTTCTTGCAATGGACACTTTCTTTGTTACAGATCCTCGAAAGTCCAGCAGAATTACCACATTCACATTGTTCTGTTGAATCGCCGATATCGTTACTGTCAGTCTCGTGTAATCGCACAAATGTTTTGTTAGTCATATATTCATTATCTAAACATTTAGCAAGTAATTCAGAACACGAAGCTCAGCTAATTAATTCTTCTTTAATGCAAGTGGGGTCCTGTCCGTTCACGAAAGCTACTGAATATATCTCGTTTTTCCTTATTCGAACCGGCGCGGCGGGTCGAAAAATGGCAACTGAAGCACGAGTGTTAAATATACTGAGTAACACTATATACATCTGTCTCCAAGTACCTTTAAACGGAAGAATTAGACTACATAACGGAATCAAATAATATCACGGAAGCAGTCAGTCGAAGCTATTCCAGAGAGTTTTTATGGTATTTACACCCAACCAGAAGATTTTTTTAAGATGGTCCAGCAGATCATTACCAAATGCAAAAAGCGCAAGAAGAAAAATACCCGGCGAAGTTGCTGATGAATAATCTTCAACGTCTGATTCAATAAAATCACACAGAGTAATCTTTTTTTTTTCTCCAGTATTTAATACATTTATGTATATATATATATATATATATATATATATATATATATATATATATATATATATATATATATATATATATAGAACGGAAGCTTTCACGGCTTTGGTCAAATAAGAAATAATGGTTCTTGGGATTAGACCGTGTCAAATTGGAATTACTATCCGACGTTTCGCCTTCGATTGCACGAGGCATCTTCAGGGCTCGTTACTCCACGAGATCTGAACACTGAATGATCTCGAAGAGATTCAGGCGGGCTTTTATACCCGACTTGTGCTCGCCGAACCGTAACCCTGTGTTAAGATCGGTTTCCACGTGTGATGTAGACCGTAACGCGTGTCTCTATTGAAATTTTTTGTATGTTTAAATATTTCAATAGATTCTCTAACTTTTCGTTTATAAAAATAAAAAATGAAATAAGTAAGATGTAAGACAAGCTTCCACTAGGTCTATTAAGTTTTTATCAAGATTATTATTATCCAGTATGTCTGATATAATGGAAATTGAGTCGTTGACAGAAACATTTATGTAAAGTGATTCTATATCTAAACTGACCAAAATATCTTCGGGATCCAACTGGATTGTCTTAAGTTTTTCCACGAAATGTGCAGGACCAATTTGATCAACACATCCATCCATTACCAATTTGATCAACACATCCAGTCTACCACCAGCGGAGAAAAAATCATTAAAACCAAGCAGCTCCAAGATTCCCAGGTTCTACGGTCTTCCGAAGATACACAAAGACAACGTACCACTTCGACCGATCGTCAGTGCAATAGACTCCCCCACATACAAACTAGGTAAATATATTTCAAATTTTCTTAATCCATTTACTGGAAAAACAGATTCTTTTATTAAAAACTCTCTGAAAAATTTGACACGGTCTAATCCCTAATTAAATGAAGCATGCAATTTGAAGCATATTTCTTTTAATATTCTTCATGACAAAAGTTATCTTACTTTAAAAATGAACATTAGATTAAAAAAAAAGTATTTGCACTTCTTGTTTTTTCTAATTCTAATAGCCGTCAGGTGTTATTCAATCGGGTACCTGATATGAACTGACAAAATAATTTCCAAAAAAAGTTAAGGCAGAAAAATCCAATTTCTTTAAAATTACGAATGCAATTCTTACTTAACTAATTCTACCAATTACTTATTTAACAAACAAAATAATTCAACAATAAATAATATGTACTATTTTCCTGGCCTAAGTACTTCCCTCGTAAAAAGAAATTATTGTAATCGTGAAAAAAAATCACCTTGCCAGGTTTTTACAGATCTTCACGTTTTAGGGCCCCTAGATCTGTCGGTCTGTACGTATCATGGCTCAAAAACTACTTCACTAAAATCAAGGGTAATAAGGGAATGAAATGGTATGGTATGGTATTTTGGTAAAACTCAAATATGGCGGACCAAATTGCGGTCTAGTGAAACGTTAAAAAAGTTGTTCCTAAAAAACAACTTATCCATTTTATCTGAAATTTCGCACAAAAATCAAGTATTACGTAGAAATCAACTGGTAAAATTTTCATACGAATCCAAGATGGCAAAACAAAATGGTGGCGAAAAGAAATGTTAAACAAGTTATTACTAAAGAACTACTTGTGGTACGGATTCAAGATGACGGAAGGAAATGGAAATCCCTGTCAGTATGCGTCATAGCTAAAAAAAACTAATTACCCGATTGACCTTTTGGCCAAAAATTAAAGGTCTTATGGGGATGACCTGATAACATTTTGGTAAATATCTAATAAGGCGAAACAAAATGGCGTCCTAATGAAATGTTAAAAAAACTTAACTAAACAAAACTAATTATCCAATATAGCTCGAATTTTGCAAAACGATCAAGTGTTACATAGAAATGAACTGGTAACATTTTCGTATGAATCCAAGATAGTGGCCTGAGAAAATATTAAAAGGATTAGCCTGAAAAACTACTTTTAGGTTAATTTCAAATTTCGTGCAAGCATTAAGTATGATATAGCAAAATTTTGTGGTACGAATTCAAAAAGGCAGAACAAAATTGCGACCAAATAAAATGTTTAAAAAATCAACGTAAAATTTTTTTTGTTTAATTTACTTTCAGACAAACTTTTCACAAGCATTAAATGTGATATAGGAATAAACTAGCACCAATTAAACATGAAGGAATAAAATGGCGGTCTTAAAAAATCAGTGTAAAAATTACTTATTCAATTTACTTTAAATTATGTCCAAAAATTAAGTGAGGCATAGTTAAAAACTCATAAATTAATGGTATGAATCCAATATGGTAGAACAAAACATTTTTTTAATCTATATTCGCACAAATCCACTCACATACACCTCCGATAAGATTTTTTTTCGGTGTTTGGGATGTCATCTGAAACGTGGATGTTTGACAAACATGGGGTGGTATTATTTATAATAAGAGAAAAACAAACATATCATTTTGTTTAAAAACAACCAAAGCCTACTTATCATACTTTAAAAATCAAATGTATGTCACCAAACATACCGAAATATGTCAAACAAAATGCCAAGAGAAACATCTAATAACAAACACCCATATTTATTTTTGGTGACAACTGCAACGTAAATTAAAAAAGTAGTAGAAAAAAAGATTATAGAAAACAAGCCGCACCAAGCTTATAAAAATGTATTTATTTTCGACATTCCAATCTTTTTGCAATTCCACTATTAAAGCACGTGATAAGAAAGAGGGGTGTTTTTTACCCTCTGTAAACCAAAGGCTGGAAACTGAAAAAAATGAATAGGTTTATCGGCAACCGGAAGCAGAGGGGAACAACACAAGGGAACTTCGGGACTAAGTATCAAATTCACGCGCACTTCTAGTTTTTATGTTATGTTTTTGGCTCAAATTTTTTGTGTAGTTTTTTTTATCATGTCTATACCCTATGATGATAATGGTATTTTTTAAGCGAGGGTCGTTTTTTTTTAGAAGAGACAAGTGTCTGAAGTTAAGGCAAGTGGCGCTTATAAATGAGAGGGAGAAGTTATTATTAGTTTATTTTGACTATAAATAAACACTTTCTATAAGGAAATATACTTTACAATAAATTTTCTGCAATCGGCCATAATTTTAAATACAATAAATATGTAGATTGTTTATGTAAAAAAAAAGTCCCTATAGAGAGCTATAATTAAATAACCTCCGACAAATACATCAACGTTATTTTTATGAAAAAATTACATCAGCTTTATTATGCAGGTATATCATGTTGTTTTCAAGACATTTGCACTGTTTTGCAATCTTTAAAATCATTAATTATTACAGAATCGACATGTTTGTTTCCAACAAGAGTTTTTAAAGAAATTCTGTTTTTTTTGTTATATTTAATTTTTTAGTGAATGACAAAAAAAAAAGAAACATCTTCCGTTTTATTTAAAGTCGTGTACTCAACTTAGCGAGTATGAATGAACAAACAACACCGCACGAATCAGGGGCGGATCCAGAAAAAATCTAGGGGGAGCGAACAATCGAAATAAATAAAAAGCATTTAAGCCATCATGTATTATCTGTCTGACAAATTAGAGTACTACAGTCTGATAAAGTGCAAAAATATTAAGAACAGACATTTTACTTAGATATCACTATGAAAACTTTATATTACAATCTACTAGAATTTACAGCCTCCCAAAATTCAAACTTTCAAACTTGAAAATCTCGAGAATATACGGTATGTTATGTCAAATGGGCTTAGAAATTTGCAAAAATTCAAAAATGAAAAACATTTAATTTTTTACATTTCAGTGTTTTTTTGAAGTGATTTTAATTTTTTATTTTTTTTAGTTTTTTTAATATCTTTACATTTTTTTATTTTTATTTTATTCTTCTTTGCTTTATTTAATTTAATTTAATTTTTCATTTTCATAAAGAAATACACACTAAATTTTTTTTTATTATTCTGCTTTATTTCTTAACTATATGCGGTGTATGCGGTATAGTGCTTCAAAAAATTCAAATTTTTCGGTTTTTTCAAGATTGATTAGCTTTTTATTTTAGATTTTTTGTAAAGAAGACAGTACGAAAACTCTCTTTAACTTTTTAAGATATTATATGTTCACTAACACAACTTCATTATTTATTATCGTCAAGAGCATTTCACCATACAAGTACGTAATTGGTTTGTCAGATATTAAACGTTTTCCGCACATTTTCTATTTCTGTGCGTGCCTCTTATTACTTAGCACGTTCTTTTTGGTACTAAAATCTCCATGGAAAGTTACTTTACAAAATGGTAAAAATTCCAAAATCCGTTCAGTAATAATTGCAGAAAAAAATGGAGATATACATACATACATACATAATTACGTACAGCTCGAAAACAGAATCTCCTTTTTCTTGAGCTGTTTAATTAATAAATTATTTATTTATTTACAGGCCAGTGGCCTATTTACAGTAACAACAGAGATAATTTATCCAATATAAACTTAAACAAGACTAAATAACAGAGTGGAATATAAATTAATAATATTACAAGTAAAATAGCGCGAATAATAAACAAAACGTAGCCATACCTAGCGTATAGAGAACATTAATTAATAGTTATTTGATTAATTAGCCAACTTATATGCCTTTTATTGCCCTTAAAAACTCTTAATTAGAACCAAAAATATCTGGTAGTGCGTATTTTCCCCTAAACTACTTTATTAATTGTAATTTGTTTTAGGACCAATGCAAGTCTTGATGTTTCATATAGGTATCGTAGACAAGGCTTAGGAAGTTAGTTCTGCTCATATGTGCATTGCAGATATTCGTGACGTGTATATTATAGTCATACTTCGGTACTCTTTGTTGCCCTATTTGCATAGGAAGAAAGAAAAGACTTTAGTAACGTGTATAGATCCAAGTGTCATATAGCCCCAATTATAGCCCATTCCATCATAATTGGGCATCTTTATTATATGGAAGCTTCAAATTCTACACCTTTAAATTTACTGAATATGCTTGTTACATAAAGTGGTTCATTTATAATTACTGTTGCTGAGAAAGTCTGTAGTTTGAGAATTAAAAAAGATGCACCATATGATAAATGTAGTGTCAACTTTATTTTTAATTCTATGTTGAATAAATTTTTTTATTGCTGTAAAGTGTATCACATATTTTGTATATTGATTAAAGATATATAGCTAAAGTTTAGAAATTTGAATAATTTTTCCCCATATTTTAAAAATATTAACTGTGCTTCTTTATATATTTTCTCGAGTTGGTATACACAATTCAGTAATAAGTCAATTTAGTAAGTATGCCAAATATCGCACCTCACACCTTCAATTTTTTTTTAAATCTAAGTATGGTTTAGGAAAAAATTAGGTACATGATATAATTATAAATGACAAAAGTCTTTCGAATATATCCTCAATTAATTTCATGCTTTTAGATTCTTAGGTTTATTAACTGGTATAAAGTAGTTTAGATCTTGTGAATTATTTTATCAATTAACTTTTAAAATACAAACTTTTATAACCTAATCTTATAGAATTTCCTAAAATTATCTTATCGTTGACTTTACTTTATGTTGGGAACTGGCCGCCAAACTTATAAGACTGCGTATTGTTAAAAAAAATTATGGTGTATCTTTTAGAATCTTTATTCAAGTAAATGTTAAGTTTTCTAAATAAATAGTTCCAAACCAGTAAAAAGGTATCCTACAATAGCTTTATATATAGATTCCGGCATATCATAATTATCAGCTGTACATATAAGGTATCATATTATAAGGCTAATAATATCTAAGGTTGAGACAGTGTTTCAAGAGTGATAGACATTGACTAAAAGCATTATCCCTTATAATACCTGTAGTGCTTTGTTTAATGTCCGACTAAGTAAAATAATTTTTAATTGAGAAAAATCTAGTTTAAACAATATCTTATTTAACTGACTTTGACCTAATGTCATTATTTGTCAAAATAAACTCATAGTAAATTGTGCCAATGATATATAACCAAATCTCATTGGAATTTAAGAGCAAATCGTATTATATAATTATACAAAAATTTTGAATACTTCAAAATGAAGTAATCGTTTTATGATTGCATACGAATTTTGATTGATCATAAATTAAACCTCCATTTAACTTTTTTGTTGAAAGGGGTAGAAAAAATTGGTAAACGCAGAAGTTGTAGATTTTTAATCCATTATTTTCTATGTATACTGGGTGTTTTTTCAAATTCTGAAAATATTAACAAGATAGATTGTCTTGTTTTTAAAATACAGACAACTGTATTTTTGCTATGATAACTTTAAGTTTATGTAGAGAGTGTATGAATTTTTTCGGAGTCCAGTCTGGAGTTAGCCTAACCCTGGATGTAATAATAATAGCTATATTTTAAAAAATGATATACTTTAAATCATTTTGTGTATTTAATCACAAATATTTGTAAAAGTTATAAATCTGTGTAAGTTTCTAATTATTGTGAGGCATTTGACACAATCCCTCAGGCTATCCTACTGGACATTGTGGATAGCTATATGATGTGGAGGATCCATGTTGAATGTTTTCAAAATGTATCTAATTATGTTAAAGTTGGAGCTTTGAGTCAGCCTAAAGAAATCAAAATTGGAGTACCATAAGGTACAGTGCTGGGTCCTGTGCTTTTAAACATATATATCAACACTCTTTGTAATCTTGGCACAAGGGGGTAAAGTGGTTGCCTATGCTGATGACTCCATTTTGATTTTCCCGAGTAATACATGGGAAGAAGTGTAGGATTTATTAATTAAGGACATAAATAAGATTAAATGGTTTTTGGATAATTTTAAACTGACTCTTAATGTAAAGAAAATTAATTTATTCAATTACATCAATTAATCATCTAAATTTTAATTAAATTAGCATAGATTATTTCAGTGTACTATTACGGCTAGGAAATAAAGCAATAAAAAGTTTAAAGAAATAAAAAGTTTTAAGAAGTAAAAGTCTATTCATAAATAAGTCCGACACATTGTAAATGCATAAATAAAACCTACTTCACAAAATGGTGAATGAGTCCTTATATAGCTTATTTTCAGAATAAATCTAAACCTAAGGTTATATTAAATATAAATTTTATTTAAAACACAATACAGCAAATATTATTCTCTTATGATGTAATCGGTTTTCTCAACTCACAAAGGGGTTGTTTTCACTTGCCTCGCCCCTGGCAATAACTGAATCGGTGTAGTTGGTAAGAAGGCCAGATTTTAACCAATGACACAGTCCAAGATGATATCATTTTCTTACTTTCTAGAGCTTACATCTTGTTGGTGATCTTATTATACTATCTACTTATACTTTCAAAAACATTTACACTTATTAAAAAAAAAGAAATGAATAAAATAGATATGGCACTACTTCGAAAAATAACCAGGACTGGTGAACTTATGCTATTTGAATTTTAAAAAGAAAACGAAAAAAAAAACTACATATTATATTTAAATAATGAGCCCATATAATTTCAAAAAAAATGATCAAACTAAATGCTTAATTGTGGAAGTATATTCCAGCTTTATCTTACAGATGTTATAAATATATCAGAAATTGTGCCATCTATGCATTTTTACCTTCCGATAAAACTTTAAATTCTATGAATGTCAGTTTTTAAATATTTACAATTGGACAAAAAATGGTGGATCTACAGGCATTTCCTTTATTTTTTTTAGCTTGCCATGTCACAAATATTAATGCAACTTTTAACAGACTTCAAAAAAGGAGGTTATCAATTTCACCCTATGCATTTTTTATGTATGTAGAACGATTACTCTAGGATGGTTTCAACAATTTCGATGAACTTTTCAGGGAATATTTGGGGTATTGCCCGAGTGGTCCCACAGCTAGCATATTGTAAAAAAGTATGACGCTATATTAAATATTTATTCATCGTAAAAAAGCATTCACCATTTTATCAGGAATCTACATAGATATTATATATCGTTATTTGTTAAATATGACTTTTAAAATAAAACTCATATAAATAGAACTAAAAAGGATGAAATAAAAAAATGTATAAAAAAAAAACCGACTTCAAAAAATGCACCTAAAATTGGAAAATAATATTATATTCCATCTGGAAAATTTTATCCAAACAGAATTTTTTATAAAAAATAGAACAGACTTAAAAAAAAACACTAAAAAGTAAAAATTTGATATTTTATTCCACATTGAAAATTTGACTCTATGAAGTCATCTTCAAACTAATTCTTAATAACTTAATCATAAACAGACATTTATATAATGAATACCTACATATATGGGAATAAAATATTATTGTTTACTTTTTGTTGTTTATTATATTGATTTAGTAATTTTTATATTTTTTATTTCATCTTTGTTAGTTTTCTTTATACAAAGTTTCAAGTTATAAGGCCTAAACTTAGGTTAAAATTTTGGACTCCATGATTCCATTGCATATGAAATTTTGCCAGAATCACCATATTAACATGCATACTTTTTTCCTGGCATATGGTGAACGCGATTTAGATTGTCCTTCGCGCTCGCGTATATGGGTATGGCATCATTCCGATATATTTAATATGTTTGCTATGGGACCACTCCAGTAACATCCTGAATATTCCCTATTTCATCCAAACTGGTCATACAAGACAATCACATACCATTGCTTTTTCCATTCATTTAACATCTTAATTGAGCTCAATATTTTTACTTATATAAGCAAATTTAATTCAATATCTAAATCAGATTTGTCAATAAGATAGAATTCTTAGACAATAAAGAATTTAAGTTACATTAAAATTTCAATTATATTTGTGCCATAAATAAATTCTTACGCATCTCTCATAGAAAACCTTGTAGAGTGTAGAGGAAAATTTAAATGATTTTAATTATCATAACAATTCCTTTTTGTTTGTGTATTTTTTTCTTTTTTTGTAAGAAACAATGTTTGCTTTTTTTCAAATAAATAAAAATATATAAACAGAAAATAGCCATTAATATTTTTAGACTTAACAAATTACAAAATCAAAGTGCAACCTATCAAATTCTGTGGAACCTGGTCTGAAATAATGGCTCCTGTGTTGTTGATCTGACAGAAACATGAGAGTTTATTTTACATAAGAGACAAGGTGACTTAATAAAATTGTTAAGAATTTTAAATAAATTACATAAGTCCAGATGGCACAGTACAAAATACTCTATTAGAACATACACATTGCTGAAAGGTCAAAGACATCTTAAAATAAAGCCTAATAGTTTTATTGTCCTATTCGTGATATTATCTATGTGTTTGGCAAAAGTAAATTTGGAATTCAATAGCACTCCCAAGTCTTCAACAGTATCAACTCTTTTCAAGATGCTTTCGTTTAGTGTATAAATAATGTATTTTTTAAACAACGGAAACTTAATTTCTAAATAGGGATATCTCCAATAATATCAACACAGGGGTAGGAATGATTTCGTTATGACACTTCACCAAATCGCTTTATTTCATAAGAGTCCTCTAGTCGCATGTATAAAATTATATATATTACCATTAAAAATAAAACGTATTCAAAGCATAAAAGTAAACCAAAAATTTCTTATTGAAAGAGAATTATTACATTAACAAAATAGGTTGCCTTTTTTGAAAATACTGACCCAAATAAATTTGTCTCAGGCCAAGTCTAGGGTAAGCACGGCCCTGTATGAGAGTAATAGTTATCTTTTTAAAAATGATAAGTATATGGATCTCTTCATGTGAAATGAATCTTCAAAGCACTTTATTTTGCTACCTATTTAACAAATTTTTCTAAAAGTTATCTTTGTAAGAAGAAAATATTTTGAAAAAGAAAAATGCCTCATTATTAAAATATCTAATTATTGTGACATATGAATTACCTCAGCAGTTCTATATTTATTCTCAGATGGACCATGGAACCATTCCTCACTGCTTTGTCTGTCTACTCATAATTTTATATGCAAAGCTGATTTTCATTTTTTATTGTTGCCTGAGATTCATACCCCGATTTGCCAAGATGGAGCCCACTGTGGATGATACATCCATGAATTTACTTGGTTTTTCTAAAAATGCAAACACAACTATATATCATAATCATGTTATCAACCAAATACAAATGTTTTTGTCGAGGTTTTTCTTTTAATTAACATTTAGTGTGCACTATACATTAAAAAACCGATATATTGTAGAAAATCCGAAGAGGAACATTTAAGAAAATAGATGTATACGCAAAAAAACCAATATGAAATTTGTACATTACAATATACTTTGTGCTGTCCTAATATTGATAGTCCATTTAAATTGCTGAATCTAACTTTCTAGTAATCTCGTTCTTGAAATTGCATTTAAATGGGCGAAAAACTGAGAATTCATGACATATCGGGAACACAGTAAAAGCTTGCATATTATTTCTGCACGTTTCACAACCGAACCAACTAACAATTTACAGGCATTTTTCATCATGTTAGTAAAACTTATTTTATTGTATCCTAACAGTGATACTGTCGCAGTAGAATTAATACGTAGCTATTTGCTATTTTTATAAACTAGGTAATTCTTTGACAACATTTAAAACTGATTATTCAGGAATATTAATAACATGTTATCAAACATAAATAAAGAAACAATATTACTAATATTGTCGGAAATATGTACTTCATTTGAACAATAATGCACTTTGGCAACAGTGACAAAAGTTTCTTACGTCATTGGCGTGCATGTTAATGTATTTCGACGTTTTAGGCCAACGACGAATTCCATGCATTCCAATGTGTCGGGATTTCGACTGTTGGTGCCAGTGACGCTTATGTGTAATGTAGGTTTGGGCAAGTGAAGTTTAGGGCCAAATACATCGAACCAAATATCTATTGTGGGATTCTGATTTGCCATCGCTGCGACAAAGATTCCTTTTATTTACAATGATTCTTTTTCTTACTTACAGTTAATGAGTAATTTTAGTTCAGGTGAAGACCATCTAGGGAAATTAAAATATTAGAACTTTTTTATAGGTATAAATAGCTCGATAGATAAACAAAGAATTTTGTGAAGTGTATGTGTATACTCTAGTCTCCAGTCCTTTTCACAATAACGTAGTATCCCAGTCGAACGCAGTCAGAACATTACTAATCTGAGCCCAATCAGCATTCTTCAAGTCCCGGTAAAAATCGTCACAAACTAGTCTGCTTTCGTACTGTGGTTTGTTTATGAACAAATACAAGACCGAACACAGAACCTGCTTGATTTGGGATTTCGTTGATTTGGTACATGTTTTGAAGGGAACACATATCGCTCACAATTTCCAACGATTCGGCCTTCGCAGGTGATGGTCGGCACACAGCCCCCTTATAACTTCTCTCCCAGTTACCGTAGGGCAGGTTAAAGTCTCCCAATACATACGCATTTGCATCAGGATTCGTTTATGGTTGTCCTTTCTAAAAATGATGTGGTTATGTAAGTGAAGTTCAGTATCTGATATAGCATCTGACAACCACGTTTCTGCAAAAACTAATATATTATATTCAGTTGGTGAAACTTTTTCAACATTTCATTGAGTTTAGTACGAAGACCTCTTACGTTTTGGTAATGTGGACCGTGCTGACTAGTCATATCGGTTTCAATAGAGATCTTCTTAAATGTCTGACCAAGTACATATGCTCTTGTGAATTACGCAGTGTAACCTTAGGAGAACAGGCTCCATTACGGTTTTTATTTTCATATTCGCTCTTAATGACCTCAACTGGTTCAATAGCGATATCTTGAACTATAGAATTTATATTTTCGGCATCTGCTTCCGTTTCGGATAAGTTGAAAACCACTAGGGACTGGATCGCTTTTGCCTTTCGTACATTTTCTGGGGTGGTTGACGAAGGATTGCTGTTGACAAAAGCGGATGTATTTTATTTGTTCAATTAATTTCTGCCTTAGCTCAGCAGTTTCTTGCCGGAGTTTGGGTACTTGCTTATAACCATCATTGCATTCCGGAGAGAAAAATTTCATCACCCTTCCATCCTTCAAGTCAATGACCTTTAATTCGGATGCTGTTAATTTGGAGCAAAGTTTGTGTATGCTAGCACTATAGCTATCACCGTTTAAAAAAAGTTGAAGCTCGAGTCAGGTTTATGACAAAGCACGTACTCCATGTCGGACAGGAGCTGGATAGTTGACCTAGTTGTGGAGATAAGACCAAAAACAAAAGAAGAGTGGTAGATTGACTTGACAGAGGTGTCTTGCGAAACTTCGCGGAATATACCAGGTAATTTTAAGTGAGGTTAATTTAATGACACCTATCTGTTATTAGCGGAGAAATTTGTCTGTTTTCGTAGAATTTTGCTGATAATATGAAACACCCACACTCCACAAATGAAAGCCGATCCACAGGGTTAGAAGTAACTCACATCTCTATGTACAACCGAAATGTTAGAGGGGGCTGCGTCCGCACAATAAGGCGATTTGGGATACTGAAATTTTATAAGATTATATTGTGCCAATAGCTGAATCTTTTTGTGTAGCGATTTCTAGCTTTTTAAGTCTAAACATCATGAAAAGACATGCAGCTCCACCTCCTTACAAATTAATGATGCTGTTGAGCCCCTTTTGTGAGCGATTTTAGGAGACTCACCTTTTGATAGATTTATTTTATTGTCACCATAAAATCACATATATATTTCTTAAATCATATGAAAAGACTAATCTCTCCTCTTGGACGAGTCTGTTCAAAGGTAAATCGGATTCTGAACGTTTGTCTCGTTCTAAATGAGAACAGTGGACTACAAAACATATATCGTAATTTAGGCGGTTGGTTATAAAATCAATCAAAACGCATTGTGTTTATTTAGTTCGCACATTGAGCATTTTCGCTGTTTAAGCGTAAATTCACATTCTTTTTTTTTACAAATATTCTATACACCTCTGTCGTACTCAGAATAGATTCAGTTTTAAAATGAGCGTCTCTAATCTATCGAAAATTAGAAACTTTCTAAAACAATGACATTAGCATTTAACACAATTAATTCATTATTACAAAAATAAAAACAATAATAATTTTTATAACAGATTCATAAATATTTATAAATCGTTAAGAGTTACCTGTATCCATTATTATACACTTGTTCTCGATAAAAAACCAACTAAAAAGTCAAACCAATGCTTCAACGGAAAACAACCAGGAGCTCAGGACCGAACCAGAATCCGATATTTTCAAAGATCCCTTCGTTTCCTCAACCGATGCATTTATTCATTCATTCATTCTTATTTCTTCCTTCTTCCGAGACTTCGGACCCTCGATTCAAGGGTAAAAAACTCCCCTAGGTGGTATCGCGTGCTATAGTGATAGAATTCGTTTCCAGATTAAAAGACTAAATTATACAGTGTGAAAGAAAGTAACCCATGCTTATTTTTATCTTTATTATATGACCATTTATATAATTTAGTTTGTGTAATGTAGTATACATAGGGTAAATTAATTGTAAAATAACGTATGCCCTATAAGTTTTGAGAAGAAATGGTATTAGCGATGTTTTATCAAGTTTTAATTTCACACTAAACTAACCCTGCACTACGTCTCCAGCAAAACTTTTTCGACAAGCTGTAATAAGCGATCAGAAAATATTCTTGAAACAGTTTTACCTAATCACCTAGTTCAGTTTCGTTTCGTTATTCTATAATTTAATATTTATTCTTAAACAGTTTAGCAGCAATTTCGTCTGTAATTGGATTTTGCAAAATTTTATTGAATAAACTTGGAATTTTGTGTTATCGATGTTGTTTTCTAGACGGGCTTTTTAAAGACTCCGTCTGAGATTTTTCTCCGCTTATGTAGTTTAAGAGCGATTTACATTTATTTGGTGTATATTTTTACAGTTTGGTGTTCAGTAATCATCAGCATTAATCATTGGTCTTTAGACTCCTCACGTCTAAATTTTTGTTCGTTTGTAAAAATAGGTAATGCAGGGTTGCCCAGGATTAGGATACGGCTTGGCATAAAGTCTTCCATTTCTCCGTCAATCTCGGTATACTAAGAGCATGCCCACCTGCTCATTTCTTGTATATGATAGTGGTGGTGGTATTTTTATAAAAAAAAATACTGAAATTTTTAAAAAATTATTTACCGATACCCAAAACCAAATATTTAATATACCTACTATTTATCTGTACACATTAATAAATTACAATTATTGTAAACTGTCAATCTGGACCTAATAACAGTCCTTTGGGGGGGGGGTTCAAATAATCCCCCGAACATCTACAACAGGATGAGGGCTCGCATTTTCCATTAGCTTCAGTAACTCGGACATGTTGTGAGATCCCAAAACTATCTCGGATGTCTTTGAGCAATTAACGACTTATTCTAGAATAAAACCCAAGTCCATCCACTCTAACAAAGATCATACCATACCTTATACTCACCTTGGAGAGTATAAGGTATGAGTATTGAGCATATCGGTCTCATTCAAGTCAGAATTCTCGCATACATTGATCATTAGAGCACTCAAAATAAGACTCTAGCTTATTTACCCCCCATCCAGTTTAATGATCTCGGCAATTGTTTGATGGGGAGTTAATTAACTTTATGGAGTCTTCTTCTTACAGAATTGCCACTTAATGAATTAGACTGATATTCCAAAGAAAGCGGTTCTCTGCTAAGATGCTAACTCCTGGACATCTTGGTAGAGATATCTGGTAGCACGTCCTGTTGCCTGAAATCGACTTAGCGTGTATACTTATTCACATTAAGCTGCTGGGCTATGCATGACTATCGAGCTCCATGTAGGGCAAATGCACAAAATAGAATCACAGAAACAGTCTATGGTGGCCTAAGGAGCTCTGAAAAGAATGAAATCGCAATCGTCGTTTGACTGAAAGAGATCATTCCGCCTGCGGCATTGCAGGGCTTTATCCAGACAGAGATAATGGTATTCTTGTTGTGATGTTGTGTATTGTTGTGACGTTGGTGTAACGTGAAGCAAAAATGCATTACCATTTTTCACCCAACGAAAGTCAGAAATCAACAGTGTAATTCATGCCGGCCGTGGTATTAATCAGCGGTGTGTCTGTGATTCCATTTTGTGCCTTTGCCCTACGCTGGATTCGCTAGTCTAGGTGGTCTAATGAGCTCTAAAAATTGCGATCGTTGTTTGACTGTAATGGATCATTGCGCTTGAGGTATTGCAGGACATATTCCAGACAGGGACCATAGTATCCTTGTTGTGACGTTTGTGAAACATGAAACAAAAATGCATTAACATTTTTCTCCCAACGAAAGTCAGAAATCAACAAAGTAATTCAATGCCGGTCATGGTATTAGCCAGGGGAATAGTTGTTTCTGTGATTCCATTTTGTACAGTGTGTCTATAAATTTGTACCTCAGTGCAATGAGTCGGACGGACGAAAGAGACCCTCAACACTATGCGGACGAATCAACAAATTGACGAATGAACAATAGTGAGTAGCGAACTTAATAATTTTGCATGTCTATTAAAACTACCAAAATATTTTAATCACACGAGTTGTAGAAAACATTCTGACAATTGTTTAAAATTATGCACCAATTATTACCAGTAAATCATGCTACTTTATTCTATGTCCTATGACGCTTTGAATTGATTCATATGCCTAAAGAGGCAATGAGAAGACCGTGAACTAAACATTTAGTACAGACATATTCCATTAGAGTTGTATAGGATAAACTACCTTTCTCCGTGCGCATTCCTTTCAAAATTAGTTTTATCAGAATGACAGGTTGTTGAGAAAAGTATCCAATTGGAAATAGAACTGTTCTTTATTTTCTTTATTGGCGTCGTTATTTATTTTTGAGCTCTAGAGTAATTTGTTGTTGTTTTAGTAATGAATTCAGTCCTAATGAAAAATCATATTCCCTAAATTATCCCATTTCATAAGAAAGTGTAGCTACCTCAGTGCATCCTAAGCTATCCTTCGGTCTTATATCACTAAGAAAAGCTATATCGTTTAAACTTTGTTTCGAATCGTTGCGGCCGCTGCTATTTATTCGGACAGTGTTGAGGTTGATTATGTTAAGAAACATTTTTAGGCCCTTTTGCGGTCATGCTAAGCAAAGTGTATATTAAATAGCCCTTGTCGTTCTACGACACAAATACAGTTAAATATAATATACTTAAAATGAGTAAAAAGCAACTAGACTGGAATATTAAAAAAAAACACATGAAAGAGAAAACTTGTAAACCTTATTTGCACCTGAAGTGAAATAATTTAATTTTTTCCAAAAAGCACCGCAGAGGTAGGTATGTTAACATTTCCTGCGAAAATAGTTTAAGTAGTGGTTTTTAGATTAAAATATATTAAAGGAAAATATTTTTCAACATGACTTTCTTGCAAGGGATTTTTATTAGACCTTCCTAAAAACTAATTCGTAAACTTACGTTTTTTTTGGTAAATGCTAGTACTAATTTAAGCCAAATTTTAAAATCAAATACCAAAGATGATATTTCAAATACATGACAGCCTTACTAACAACAGCTTAATATTGTTTCAATCGAACTCAGTGTTAAGTACTGAACCCAAAAAATGGTTAATATCCGATGCATGAATGGACAAAGAAAAGACAATGGAAAAAGTTAAAAAAGATTTTTTTAACAATGCACAATTTTTAAATGTGTTCAGATTATTTGTTGGGTTTAGATTGACAAACAAAAATCTTTTTTGGCTTTTTCGCAACTGAATAAAAATATATGTAACATATTATTCAGTTGCGAAAAAGCCAAAAAAGATTTTGGTTTGTCAATGCATAATTTATCATACATATTAAAACACGTAGTCAGCATGGCAAATTATTTTCTCTTAATACTGGCGGTTCAAGGATGGCAAAATGAATGAATAAATGCATCGTCAGCCGGAAATGAAGGGATTTCCTAAAAGTATCAGATTAAGCTATGTTTCTGGTTACCTCGTCTCGTGAATGGGCTTGACCTTTTATATTTTTTCCAATGCACGTGCTTGCCCTACAAAAGTGTGTTTTTTTAAGGATGCATTTTTGCAGAAAACAAGTGTGTCCTGTTTTTTATAAAGATGCATTTTTTTATTTAAAATTATGTAAAAAAATGTGATATAAAAATTTTAGAAAGTACATTTTTGATCCTTAATAAGATATCTGTATATCTGTATCTATAGCCCCAAAGATGTTGAGTTTCGGTTGAGTGCTCTGAGTAATGGTTGTAAGAGCGAATCATTTTGAAGACAATGTCTAGACTTCAATGACGAAATTTGTTTCAACGAAGTGATCGAGGAGGTCTAGATGACTAGAGCGTCATTTGGATAATATTACACATATCGTTGTTAGATCCTGTCGTGCTAGGGATCAAAAACACAGAACACGAAGAGCTTGTCGCACTGCGTATGATAGGAATTCCCCATAGCGATATATGTTCAACTAAACTATTATTATGACATTTTCATGACTTTCGGTTTGACTGGAGTCAACTTTGTTTTTTTTTTTAAGTAGAACAGCCTATATTTATTAGTTAATCCCTTACTCAAATTGAAAGATTTTTTTAAAGCAAACCTACCCTTACCTTTAGCGGGTTCGGATATATTTAAGACTTAATGAAAAAATGATACACACTGTGTTAATTAAGACCCGATATTTTATTTTTATTTATGTATTAACTATCGAAAAAAAATTATTAAAACGTTAATATGATTCTACAAAATAAATACCAGGGAGGGTCAAAAGCAGTATCGAGTTGGCGGATTCTATGTTCACAATTTCCTGCTCATTTCAAAATTGTATAATGTCCCTATACCTATTTGCAATGTTTTTCTAGATATTCATATTTAAACGTAATACATATATTTAAAATATATAAAATGACACACACGACAGGTTTAAACATTATATTTTGTATGTAATTTTTGTTAGTACCTATTTTAAATGGCAAATAATTATTCAGGTTTTGACTAATATTTATAATTCAGGGCGAATGTAATCAAATCATCAAAATCAAAACTAAATAAAAAACAGAGCAGTGTTGAGAATTTGGGGGCCATGTGGGAATAATTTTGAGTTTTACCTTTTTATTTAGGGCATTGTTTTTAATATTCTTTTATCTATGATTCGATATAAGAGGGTAAAAGACGATCTAAGCGAGGAGACACGTGTGATGAACCCAAAGAGCGCACAAATCTTTCAATATGGTGTACACGTCCCTCTTAAATACCTTTTAAATATTATTAAATACTCATTTAATCTTTTAAATATGCCTTATTTTCTTTAAATATCTTTCAATACATTTTTAATACCTTTCAATACATTTTAACACCTTTCAATATATTTTTAGTTCCTTTAAATATCCTCGAGTATCCATTTTTTCTCTTCGGAACTACGTGCAGAATGCACTTGTTTTTTGCAGGATATCAAAGAGTACACTAAACTAAAAATACTGTTTGGCATAGAGAGAAGTCGTTTTCTTTGCAGGGTATACCTCTAAAGTAATAGATTATTATAATCGTTTTTTTTGTGAATGAATGTACCAAAAATAGGGTGTTAATAAGCTTACTAATTCTGCTGCCTTATATTATTATATTAACCGTTGGTACCACAAAAAATCTTTTGTGTCATAAACACATAACAGTATAAGGAAGTAAATAGTAAATCAAAACTAAAAGTATACAGGCAAAATTAAATAACAAACAAGAGGCGCTGGGTTAATGTATAAAATATACTATCCCTTTAAAAACTGCATTTAGATACATACAAAAAATCTACAATTTTTTTTAATATCTTCTCATTTTTTTTTAAATAATTAAATAAATATCGTTCGGAAAATAGGGAAATAAGTATGTCTATATGTATCTCATGTTTTAACTGGTTACAAATGGAAAATGAAGAGTTCAACGTAAAATGGGGGATGTTTGGGGGGACATTTTAAACGGCGGCAAAGTGAGGGATTATCTCCTTGAATAGGGGATAGCGAATGGTCCCTTTTTACAACTATAATATATGAGCAGTGAAGGTATTATCGATGTGTAGTAGACGTAGATTATTCATAATTTTTAGGATATTAAAATACTCTGGAAATTTTTAGGAATATTTAAGCCAAAATTTCAATTACATTTAGAAAAATAATCGGTAAAAATCACCGAAATGTGTTCTTACAATATCTTTTCAACTAAATGAGATTTTAAGACTATTCTTTTCTCCCTTTATTATCTTAAAATACATTTATCAACCCTCTAAATGGTATCGTTAAGTTTGTGAAAAAAAAAGAAATACTTTTTTGCAATTTTCAAAAGAATATGTTCCGTTAAAAATAACGTTCGAATTTGGCATGTGAAATAGGACTAGATAAAAAAATTTTTTTAACTCGCGCTTAAAAAATTGAAAAGGGCTAAAATGTATTTTAGGTTTTTACAATATGTCTTCATTGAATGAAATTTGTTAACCATTTTCTCAAATATTTATGAATCGATTACACCCTTAAGGGAGTGCAAAAGGGTGAAATGTGTACCATTAAAGATAAAATGTTCAAATTTGGCATGGATCTTCTTTTCGCTATGTAAGTGCTCGATAAAAAATATTTTTTAAAACCCGCCCTTTATAAAGCTGAAAAGGGTTGACATTTGTTTTTACCTATTTCCAATATACCTGCAGCTAAATGAGAATTTAGAACGATTATTTCGTTCGCTTTCAAAAATAATTTTCTAAAAATAGATTTCTTGTTTTTTTTTTAATTTTACCCGTAAGGGGTAAAAAGGGGAGAAATTGGAAAACTTCTTGCACAGAGGCTTTCAAACATAATTATCTAAAATAAATTTATAGATTTTTCTAAATACCACCTCTAAGGGAGTAAAATGTGTTTTTGATTTATTTGCAATATCTCTTTAACTAAACGAAATTTTATAACGATTCTTTTGTCGATTTCTTTTAAAAATTAATATTTAAAGATCTATTTCTGGGTTGTTCAAAAAAACTGTGTTTTTTTTACAATATCTATTTAACTTAATGATATTTTAAGCCAATTCTTATTTCAATGGCCTTCAAAAATAATTATTTAAATACAGATTTATGAATTTTTCGACATTCCACTCTTGAGGATGTGAAATGTGTTTATACTTTTTTACAATATCTTTTCAACTAAATCTGATTTTAAGAAAATTCCTTCATCAATGGCTTTCTGAAAAAATCATCTAAAAATTGTTTGTGGATTTTTCGGAATATATTTTCAGTTTTTTGCAAACTCTTAAACTAAATGCGATTTTAGGACGATTTGTTGTTCACTGGCTTCCAAAAACAATAATTTAATAATGATTTCTGGATTTTTCAAAATTGCACCAATAAGTAAAAATAATATGTTTTGATGTTTTTTTCTTTGGCACAAATAACATTTTAATTCGATTTTAGTGTTAAAAACTTTTTCGTGTCGAGATGGAAGAACTGTTGAATAATGTATTTTAATTTATTTAGAAGTCAGTAGTTTAGTTCTGTGTACAGTATTTCCAACATAGCACCTTAAGTTTATTTTCGATATGTATTTATTGCTGTGATTGTTCTAATAAACTTAATCTTGCTTAGCCACAAAAATTAGATTTATGGTTTCTATTTCTTCTGGTTATTATAAACTTAGTTCCAACTTGTATGTTCAAGTGACTGAACCCTCTTCTGTTCATTGGCAGTAGATGGAGATATTGCTCTTTAATTTGTCTACATGTTTTTGAAAAAAACATCACTCATTTCAAATTAATACTGGCAAGCCTTATAACCCTTCACTACCCTTTTGACAAGCTGCAATGTTTACATGTCATGTACGCCATGATTTACTAAAATATTTTAGAATTTTAAGCATATTTACTAAGTTCCTAGGTTAAAACATGAATATCTAGAAAACCGTCATAGTGTTGTATACAGGTATAGGAACATTGTACCTTAAACATAGCTTAACAAATAAACAGAGCATTCCATTTTGAAAAATTGGTAAATTTTCTTTACCCGGAACTTCCCTCTTTATGAATTTTTCCGTTTATTTGGATATTTTACCAGTTTCTACCTATGCCACACTTGTTTTTTGGGCATAATCTAAAATAAATTGAGTAACTAGTTTTTAAACTGATTTTTTTAAGACCGTCATTTTAGTCCGTTATGGTGAATTCGTACCAGTTTACCTCTATATCACATTTAATTTTTTAGTCATTTCAAGTCATTTGAATTAGAAGATTTTTCCGTTGATTTTTCCAACATTTTATTTGGTTGCCATTTTGTTCGCCATCTTGAATACCTACCACAATTTTACCATTTTATCTCTATCCCACACTTCATGCTTGCACAAAATTTGAAATTAATCTGGAAAGAAGTTTTTCAGGTTGGTTTTTAAAACATTTTATTAGACCGCCATTTTGTTTTGACATTTTGGATTCATTCCAAAGTGTTACCAGTTCATTCTTATGTAATACTTCATTTTTGTGCAAAATTTAAGATAATTTGGATAATCAGTTTTTAGTGATATATACTCCTGTAAATATAACTAAAAACTTTTTTTAACAATTCACTAGGCCGCCATTTTCTTTGGCCGTAATGCATTTTTACCAAAATATTACTAAATCATCTCCATACGACCCTTATTAGTTCATCAAAATTTGAAGTTAATCGGTTAAGCAGTTCTTTAGCAACGCCTTGAACTGACAGACAGACAGATAGACCCACGGAAATGACAAAACATATTTTTGGCATCCAGGACTCGGAACCTAGAACGTAATTTTGCAAAAATTTTATTTGGCCGCTATTTTATTCCGCCATCTTTTTACCGTATGAATTGTATCAGTTCATTTCTATATCATAATCAATTCTTGCACAAAATTTGAAATCAGTATACTAAGTAGTTTTTTCAGGCTGAGTTTTTAAATAGTTTATTAAGCCGCCATTTTGTTTCGCCATCTCGAATTCGTACCAAAAATTTTAACAGTTGATTCCTAAATAATATTGGATTTTTGTATACAATTTGAGGTAAATTGGAAATAATTCTTAAGTAATATTTTTTTAGCATTCCACTACGCCACCATTTTGTTTCGTTATATTGAATTTTTATCAAATTTTACCAGGTCATCCCTATGTGATCCTTAATTGTTCACCAAAATTTCAAGTCAATCGGTTAAGTAGTTTTTGTACTATGCCGCGAACAGACAGCCAGACAGACAGACAGACCGACAGAATCGAGGAAACATGTTTTTCAGAATCTAGGGTCTTTGAAACCTAAAGTTCTGCAAAAATCTCAGGGGGTGATTTTTTTCACGATTACAATACTTTTTTACGGGGAAAGTAAAAAATGGAAGCTGATGCAAAAAAGAAATCTGCCAACCCTATAATATTTTTGAGCTACCCTGTATAAAATAACATCGTAATATGGCCCTTATTTTGTACAACCATATCAGTACTTTAACGCATCAAAATTTTGTCTCGATAGGTATTTTTTTACTAATTCGTTAATATCTCAAAACGGGCAACATATAGGAATGTGTTATAAAAAAATTTTTAATAACTGATCTGACTTTCGGTCCAATCAAAATATTATGTCTCCATAGTTCAGTTGAAACTGTATCGCCACGCCAAATTAAAAAAAAATGTACTTGTAGTTTTTCATTTCAGGCTAAGGCACAACCCAGTTTCGGGCAACTTGTATATTTATTTCAAGGATTCTTAAAAAAATTTGGGCTGTCACATTTGAAACAAGTGAGGTGTCTCTTTTTTCTATAGTTTCCTAGACACTAGATCTATCTGTGATTTAGAGACTTAACAAGTACGTAACTGTACGTAATTTTAATCCTTATATACCAAACGTACTTTTGTGCTGATTGTGAGACCTCAGTGTAATAGCTTGAACGTTGTTACCTTGTAGGCCGAACAGAAAAAACAATGGCTTTAAATTAAAGAAAGTATTTTGTGAGGAAACATTTTCAATCTCTCAAAATCTTGTAGCTGTTACTCTATAAATAAAACGTTTAATGAAATTCAAACTTCAAAACTCTGTAAAAATACTAGCATTATCTTTAAACATCACAATTAGTGAAGAAATAGCACAAAGAAACTTTATCTCGACAATAAATCGACATTCAGCATCATTAATCCCCAAGAATCCGTATGCAACGGTAAATCCGTAGAGAAAAACGGTCAATCTTTTTAACACGACTAACTTTTTGTCCACTTTAGATAACATAAAACGACCGCGGTCCAGTGGTCAGTAAGGGCAGGTGTGGACCCGTTGCATACGGCTACTTAGGGTTAGCTAGTACCATTATTCGTCTGAAAAGACCACATGTGACTTATCCGGCATTTGAGCGGCAAAAAAAAACGTATTTTGCTTGTTCAACATTAAGACTTCTTTATATCTCTTGTTGAAATACTAGACTTATCAACTGGTGGTGTTCTAATATTCTTTAGGTACCTAGCTTTTTTTTAAATAAAATAAAAACATATATTAACTACCCAACAGCGAATTATATATTATTCCAGTATTTTGATCGATATATAGGTACTGTTCCGTACTATACTGTACTATACCCCGGTTGTTCGTGAACGCTCTCGACCCTCCCCTTTTTGTTGGGCCTGCTTGTCATCGCGAAGAGTGTCTTGGAGAACAATGTCGAGGAAAAAAAACTGCGATTTGCCACACGAATTCTGACTGGCCATTGCCAACTAAGAATACACCTTCACAATATGATGCTTAGTAACATTTCTTATTATAGAGGTTGCGAGCAAGCCAGTATATCATATACTTAATGAGTGAGATGTTTTCCTATAAATTAGAGAATTTAGCACTGCAGGCCGGAAGTCCCCCTCGTCTAAATATTCGTTTTATTTCACGTTAGCTGTAAACCCAACCTCTGATTCAATTAATATCATCAAGTTAACGCCTATTGGTCTTAGAAAAAAGGTGGACTTTAAGTTTAATTAATTAAAATATATTATTTAACTAATTGGCTACGATTCTTATGGAACTCAAACTTTTTGATTCTCGTAACTCTAGAAATTATTTTAAGTTCGATTATTCGTATTTGTACATTTGTTATTGCAAAAATCAAGTTATGAGTTATGAACCAAAAATTATTTTTATATGAAACATCTTGTATATTAATCCATTTTTGATGCAGACAATTATAAAAATACTTGATGTGTTAAATTTTACACCCAAAATAGTTAGATTTGCAGTTAAAAATACACACAAACCTACTGAGTTTTCTTTATTAGAAAAGGTAGGAGGTTAGAAAGAAATTGTGCCATCACTTAACTTATTTAAATTAATTTATGGTTAAATTGTAGTTTGTTTGTTTCTGCATTTCGATATTATAAGCATTTACGTTTAGCTCAAATTGTAAGTAAAAATTCAGATGCCACACTTTTATAACAATACCTACAGAAAGAGATTTAATATTTTCCCACCTCAAGAATTCACAAAAGAATTCTATTCTTATAGTATCCTATATTTCCCTAAAAAATCAGCATATTTTTCCAACCCTCCCGAGGCACACGCTGTGCATGTGTGCATTTTTATTATTCTTTTTTGTAATTTTTGGAGAAATAGGGGTTGAAAAGTTGGCGAGGGGTAGTTTTTTCAATGGATACTTCATTTATATGCAGCAACGCAAAATAATTCAGCAAAATGGTGGCACACGACTGAGAATGAGATTGCTTATTTGAATAATATAAAGCAGGGGTTGATGATGCTTGATTTATTTTGTTTGAGATAAGTTTCTTTTTTAGATCATTGACTAAGCACATTGACTTGCAAAAATAATTTTCATACCATAAGTATATCTTTTACGAGGAACACAAGACAAGAAGTGGATTTCTGGCTTCAACCACTGCAGTTAAAAATGATATACGGTTTAATGGTATTAAATAATTATAGTAGGCACATCAGTTTGAAACCTGATTAGGACTATATAATAATTGCAAATGCGTTTGCTGTGTGTTAATTTTGTGGGTTATGAACCAATAATTCAGTTAAACGCAATTAAAGAAATACCTGTATTTATGTATTCTTAACACTTCCATCCAAATAATATAAACCCCTCCTACAGAACTTTCAGTATTAAATAGAGTTAATTTTATAAACCTAACCAGTGGCGTAACTACAAATTTTGGGTCCTTCTGGAGTTTTAGCACACAAAATAACTCATGACTAAAAAAATTCTTCCTCTTAGAAAACATTGGGCTCCATTATCACAGGGCCTCTAACATCAATGCCCCCCCCACTAGTGGGAGTATAGTCATGCCGTTGAAACTAAAAAAATGTTAAATACAAATTTATCCTACTTTGGGATTGCGTATTTGACAAGAAAAAATTGGAGCACTTTTTATTAATATGTTCAAGGGCATGACTAAGTTACCATACATGTTTCCCAGAAGAAATATTTCTCGAGAAAAACTGATGCTTCATTAGTTTTATTTAATTTATCTACAAAATCTACAAATAATTTGTACAATGCTTTGTGCACTCAAGAATAAGCAAATACTGAAAAATTAATTTTGTATTATGGCATTAATATCCGATATATCGGGCATTGAATTAACTACATACATATTGCACAGTGGCTTATTAAGAATGCCTTGATGGGGGGGGGAGGAGCATATACATTAGGCGACTTTTTTTTCATACTTACATAATTGTGGTTCTGCCTTATAAAATAATTTCTACTTTCAATCATTTTGCTTTGGTTATTAGCTCTGGGGGGGGGAGGCAGCATTGCCCTTTTTGGAGTTTCTAACAAACTTCAAACAATGTCACTAACGGGTCCAAACGAATTCATTTTCAACCACACACACGCGCCACTCCTCTAAATAATAAAATAAAAGATCGTCGATAAAATACTAAATAAAGCGCGATTGCCGCGATCTACTTTACGTACAATACGAATGGAAGCGTTAAACTGCTGCCCTTCCCTAGAGGCGCGGTCTTCGTACATACGATCCTCTCGTTGCCATAGCAACGCATTGTTTTCGTTTCTCGCTGGAAGATTTTTTTGAAGTATATCATTTCGTTTTGTCTTTGCCTCTAGGTTTCTGACGAGCGGCCAGCGGCAATACTACGAATGCATTAAATTTAACATTGCAATTATTGATAATTTTTATTGAAATGAATTAGATTTAATATTGAAAATTAGTATATTATATTGATTTTTAAAGTTTAAAATAATTTGCCAGGTTTTTTTTGGGATGAGGCACTTCCCCTACATCCTCCGAAAAGCCGCCATTGATATCTACGGAAAGAGATTTAATATCTCAAGAATAAATTGTCCTTAAAAAACGTTTAATAACAGACCTGATTTCCGATCAAATCAGAAGTGACTGAAATATCAAATTATTTTACCTCTATAATTCAGTTGAAACTGTATAGTCACACAATTTAAAAAAAAAATGCACTTGTAGTTTTTCATTTCAGGCTAAGGTACAACCGAGTTTCGGGCAACTTGTAATTTGGGCTATTACATTTGGGTTTTTTTTCTCTAGTTTCCTAGACATTAGACCTAGTGTGTGACTTAGAGACTTTGTACGTAAATTTAATCCTTATATACCAAACGTACTTAGCAGTTTTGTGCTGATTCAGAGACCTCAGTGTAATGGCTTAAATTGTGTTAACTTGTAGGCCGAATAGAAAAAACATTGACGTTAAATTAAACAAAGTATTTTTTGAAGAAACATTTTCTATCTATTAAAATCTTGTACCTATATTACTGTATAAATAAATATAATAATATAATTTGTACAATGCTTTGTGCACTCAAGAATGCTGATAAATTATTTTTCTACAACAGCATTAATATCCGATATACCTTGCAATGAATTAACTACAGAGCCTACACAGGCGTATTTAGAATGCCTTCGCGGGGGGGGGGGGGTTGGCAAGCATTTATATTTGGCGACTAAAAAAAGGTCCTTGCTTTTTGCTTATTAAAAGAACATAAGGCTTAATACCTTTTATGAAAATTGGCAACGATGCATGACATGCCCCCCTATATACGCCACTGATGTTGCATTTACAAAAAAAGGGTAAGAACATTATACTTCTGTTAACGATGTTGTCTGCTATAACATCGTCCTAAAAATGAGGAGTTGCATATTTAAATTTAAAATATTGTATAATAAGTCGATTTTAATCTTTCGGCATTTTCGATATTATCAGCATTTAAGTTCAGCTCTAACTGTAAGTAAAAAATTCTCACGCCATATTTTTGTGACAATATCTACAGAAAGAGAATTAATATTTTTCCAACTCAAGAATCCATAATCCTTGTAAAATCTTATATTTCCTTAAAGAATCCGCATTTTTATAATTTTTGGTGAAATAGGGGTTCAAAAATTGCCGAGGGATAATTTTCTTAAACGGATACTTCATTTATATGCAGGGATACAAAATGATTGAGACAAATGGTAGCACACGAATGATAATAAGATTTAAATAGTATAAAGCAGGGATTGACCATGCCTAATTTATTTTGTTCGAGATAAGTTTCTTTTTAGAACAAAATAATTTTCATGCCATAAATATATCGTTTATAAGGAACATAAGTACAAGAAAAGGATTTATGGCTTCAGTAAGTAAATATTTTTAGTTTCTTTAGCAAGTCTTGGATCTCTGTTGAATTTAAAAATGGAAAAATGATATATGTCTTGAGTATTTAAGCGAACATTTTTTAATGATATTAAATAATTATGGTAGGCACTGCGGCTTGGAATGGGATTAGGACTATATAAAAAGTTAAAATGTGTTTCTATGCTAGTTTTTTAATTTTTCTATCGCGAACCAAAAGTTCAATTAAACGCAATTAGAGGAATACACTTCCATCCAAATAATATAAACCTCTTACAAAACTTAAATATTAGATAAAGTAAATTTTATAAAGCTAACCAGGTGTAACTACAAATTTTGTCCCCCCTACAGTTTTCGTCCGCAAAATAACTGTTAACTAAAATTTAAAAAAATATGTTGTTATTCAGACTCTTAGAATACCATAGTATAACTTGGGATCTATTATCATCGGGCCCCTGGCATCAGTGGCCTCCCCCACAGTGAGGGGTCGCTTATTTGACAAAACAAAATTGGAGCACTTTTTATCAATATTTAAAAGCACTAAGTTAATACAAAGAAACAATGGAAAGACATGATATGATTACATTACATTTACCAGGAATATTTACTAGAACAATAATAAATATTCATCGAGAAAAGATTGATGTTTTTTAGTTTTATTTAATTTATTAATAAAATACAAAATCTACATATTATTTGTACAATGTTTTGTATACACAAGAATACGCAAATACTATACATTTTCCATTATATCATTAATATCCGCACTGAATTAACTACAAACATGTTGCATTAAAAAAGAAGAGGTAAAAACTCGTTATGTCTACAAGTAGTGTGTATAACATCGGCATTAAAAATCAGGATTAAAACATTTGCCTTGATTACTAGTTTTATTTCATAAAATAACAAATATAAGAACAGTATTTAAGACTACGATATTTTTACGATGATTCTTACATTCTGATGCAACCCTCGCCTTTTAATAATAAAACCAACATACTACCAAATGGGCAACATCTGCGTTGATTTGCGGGCGTAAATACAAACTACCCTAGACAATCTTAACAAAAGCAAATTCCGATCATCACTCATTTCAGAAAAAATAAACTGTCACAAGGCACTTTCAAAAATTGAAAAAATGCCATTTAATGTTTTGGTCTTCTCCTTCACAAAAAGATCTTTAAGCGATATTTTTAGAAGTATTTCTTACAAATGCGCGATTTTGTGCCAGTCCTCGAACTATGACTTGCATGAAATTTTGAAAAATGGTTTTTAAAGATATAATAGATCTTAGAAATGATTTTAATACAGTATTTCTGTTTTCTGATGAGTTTTTAAGTCGATTATTTTAGATTGTAACTACTACTACTAGTAATTAAATTGATACCTGAGTATTTTCAAAGAAAATAATAAAGCGTAAGCTAATATTTTCTTTGGTATTATGGTGTAACAACTCGAGAGACATATTTTTCAGTTAAAATGAATTGCAGCTCAAATAGAAAACATATAAAATAATTATTTTTCTTATTTTAAATGTAATGACGTATATTTTTCTAAATTTAATATATTCAGTTATTCCTAATTCCAAACACGCGTTATGAAAAAATGATATCTAAACGAAACAATTAAAGTCCTTATTTCTGTCTGTCTATTTTATATTCTATAATCTCTCTTTCTGTTAGGTATCATCATTAGGTTTTTCATAACGCATGTTAAGTTAAGAAAAAAATTGACACTTAGTTGAATTAGAATTTTTTTTTTAATTGTATTCCATTGTTGTGTTCTTCATAAAAATCCCTGTTACTTTTATATTTAATGTTTTTTATAACGCTATTTAAAGCAGTTTTATTCTCCCTTGCTTTGTAATATGTTTACTTTCAAATAAAAGAATACCAGCTTTCAAGAATAAAATCATGGAACATGAGCAGTGACAAGGAAATCCTGAAGCTCAGTATGAAATATTTTCAAATAGAGAGTAAATATTATTTGTAAAAACAAAAATCTGTTTGCTCATTTTATCCGAGGATTTTTCTACAGAATCGAGCATAAATATTTTTTATCTAACGTTAGTGATAGCGTTGATTGAAGGAAAAAGGTGACAGTAAATGTTAATGGCATATTCTGACACGTGCTATAACATACAAGCTGCAATGTTACTTTTTTAACATATTTAATTACTGTTTAGATTATATTAATATTAATACGCACTTGTAAAGGAAAGTAAAAATTTTAATTGTTGTAATTTTTACTTTTAATTGTCAATATTTTTTAAGGGTTTATAAAGAACTACATAAATTATTTCTTCTTTTATTTTAATACAGTGAATGAAATATCTTCATACCTCTTTTAATTCTATACCTAGCAAGGATTCCATCTAAAAAAAAGTCACATTTACTATTATAAAAGATTCAAAACTTTGCCGTACAAGACACTGAACAGATACATAAACTCGATTCAGAAAACGTCCCAAAAATATGATTGATATATTTAGCTAAATGAATACAAATTGCGTGGTTTCTCTAGGTCTATTGTACGATTTCACGCAACTCACTGTTAAAGTTTGGCCCGCATCCAATATCTCAAGAAAAAAATATTTTAAGATGGTCTTTAAGAGGGAAACCTTAACATTTGCCGATTTTTTTGCAATTTGGAAGGCTATTCTTCGTTTTGTATGATTGATTGATGATTGTACGATTTTTTGTGGGTTTTATGATTTTCGCAAATGTCAAAACGTTTTATTAATAACAATGGAAATGGATCAGTATATGTATATATCTCAAATAGGCATTCTGCAACGTCATTTTTTCAATAAACTAACTTCGAATTATTCTCTTCTTGCTTATTTTAATTTATAATTATTATTATATTTATACAGAATAGTGAAACAAATTTCAATAGAAAAAAAAATAATAAAAATATATTCTGTAATGTCTGAATATGAAGTGGACTAAATGATGTATCCAAAATCACAGGCGCTCCAAAGAATTCATTTATTCGGTGATACGTGATCTTGAAAAAATCAGTGCTGTATTATTTGAAAAGATATTTGAAGAACTGTTGTGTGTATTTTTTGATAAAGGTTTTATCTGATAAGAATTTTTAGAGAACGTGATCTGGCATTACTAAACGGTCAAGATAGTTAATCGTAAGGGGTTGATAGACAACTAAAATACTTCAAGAATTATACCTAAACTGAAAACAATGCTATTGGCTTATATTATCAACGGCAATGTTTTTAAAATATGTGCAATTTTCAGTCAGCTAGATAAAATAGCTGCCTACTTCATAATGTTATCCTTCAGTGTCCCTATCGATGTATTGTCTTAATTAAACCTTCTTTTTCTTACAATAAGAAAATTTAAAACTACTTCTAAATTTTTTGTTGATGTACAAAATTGATAAAAAAATAAAATAATTTTTTTTTTAATTGGGTTAGTTGACTCGGATCCGGGCTAGAATCGTATGTGAAGGCGTCCAATTAAATAATTTTAATTTTTATTGAGCAACCCCGTATAACTATAGGACTGTAATGATGATCTTGATCTGAATAGAAATATATCCCAAAATTACGAAACTCTGTCGATGTACAGAAGATTTTCATGTGTAGTCTTCCTACTAAAAATTAATGTATTTATAATTATTGCATTTTTTGACCACACTATATTACATATGTACAAAAAAGAAAAAATTTAAATTCATAGTATGCATATCGAGGCAATAGCCTTAATTTAAAGTACTTTTAGTTTTTTTGTCAACTTCTTAAGGTTGCATACGTTTATTTAATAAAATATATCTTTTTTAATCGGGGAGGTAACTTAAAAGTAGCAAAATTTTTCCGAGATAAATAGTCTAGTAAGCTAGAAGATCCTGACATTTCACCAATTTTGCATAGAAAAAAAGCACCGAAAAGCAAGATGAAAGTATTGAACTTGGACAGACTGACTATCATAAACAAGAAGGTGATAGGGACTATGAGAATAATTAAGAAGGAGTAGTGTAAGAGTTGTGCGAACTACCCAAATGAGTTGTTAAACGTTAATGTACGCGGACTAGAAGTCCTGGATATAGGAGTCGTGTTATATTGTAATGAGTAAGTAATAAAGTTAGTGTTGTTGTAAAGAATGGTTTATTAGACAGGGAACCCGTAACAGTATGTAATGGGCATTGTAGTTTATGTATTACAGTCTAGTTGAAGTTAGTCACAGGCCACAATAGAACTTCATTTTTATATGGAATATGTTATTTAAAATTTGACTAGTTTTTCCGTAGATTATAAAAATTTACTAAAATATAGGTTATTAAATTTAAATTAAGAAGAAATTTGATGACTTTTTTTTATTTCCTTAATCAATTGATCTCCGAAATTTATAAAATTGTAATAAGCAGCATTATCATTAGTATCAGGACCTCCAAATTACGTTTTGTTTTCAATAATGATGTTATTAAGACAATTTGAAGAAAACTTTTTTATTAGGAATTTGGAATTTTAATTCTAAAAGATGGTGTTTGCTAAATTAGACATGCCGCCGAAAGGAAACCGTTACCTAAATAATCAGAAATAAAATCATAAAACAAAAAAGGGTTGGTTATGCAAAAAATTAAAGGAACCCTTCTACAAATTGTTGCACAACATGGCATGTAAAAAAGGGTCGTAAAGAGTTTCATTTTTATGGTGTCGAGTTGGGTTAAAACGTGTAATTTAGGCAGGAAGTTTTTTTGTTTCGCTTCGGCTTTTTCTGTTTCCAATTCTAGCAATAAAAGCAGTTTTTATGAACAGGACCTCTTTTTGGAATTAGAATGTTAAAATTTTTAGTTATGGCATCTCAAGTACTCGTAATGTACAAATTTCATTTGTATTTCATATATATTTAAATATATATTATAAACCTGTTTTTTCGCACTACTGAACTTATAGGAACAATACATTTCATATTAAAATATAAAATAAAAATATTTTCATATACAAATCTAATGCATATTTAACGAAAACCTTTACTAATATGTTTGACATTTTTGAATAAAGCATGCTCAACGTAAACCTTTTTTCAGCTTGAAAAAAGAACTGTCGTATAGGAAAGAAGGTAGCCCTTATTTTCTTTTGAATGACAAAGCAAAATGTTCTAGGTAAATAAAAGCTTTTTAACAAAAATTTCTGTTGACCGAAATTTTGCTTTTTTGGTTCGTAAAAATGTGCATCGCCTACTTCAGTGGTCAAACCTTTTTTCATTCATGGGCTAAGTACCTACGTATAAGGGATTAGAGTGGTATAGGATGAATAGCAAGTTTTTTAACTGTACTTCTACCTAAATCCTCAAAGAATTATTTGTGGTGTATAGATTATTGGGTCTATTGTCTACTTCTGGCTATTCTCGGAATATTTAAATAGTCCGTCTTTGCTTCATATACGTCGCCGACTTATAGAAATGCGGAAATGAAATTTTTGGAATAAATGTTGTATATATTTTGAAATCGGACGGAAAATGGACTGTTTAAATTTTACTCATAAATATTTTGGCTTTCTCAAAGCTACCAGCTGTTAGTAAGTACTAATTTTAATAGGGAATAAAAAAAATAAATGCAATGGAATTTCCATCGTTTTTAATAATTTGGTGTAAGTTTTGTGCAACTCGGTTCTAGAGGCAACAAGCTGATATCAGATATGCGTTAAGTTTTACTCTATTTTCTTATATTAAGACAAGTAATATCAAGAATCGCAAAGAATATATATATATATATATATATATATATATATATATATATATATATATATATATATATATATATATATATATTAAGTATATATATATATATATATATATATATATATATATATATATATATATATATATAATATATATATATAAATATAATGTGTTTTTATTCCGGGTGTACATCCGTTCACTACTGTCGTTCTGAAAAGAACAGTTTTGCTGACGTTTCGCCAAAAACACATTTGGCATTTTCGAAGCGTTCTTTTTCGCGTCCGAATAGAGATTCATACATATATATATATATATATATATATATATATATATATATATATATATATATATATATATATATATATATATATATATACGTATATATTTAAATATATATATATATATATATATATATATATATATATATATATACGTATATATTTATATATATATATATATATATATATATATATATATATATATATATATATATATATATATATATATATATATATATATATATATATATATATATATAATATAATGTGTTTTTATTCCGGGTGTACATCCGTTCACTACTGTCGTTCTGAAAAGAACAGTTTTGCTGACGTTTCGCCAAAAACACATTTGGCATTTTCGAAGCGTTCTTTTTCGCGTCCGAATAGAGATTCATACATACATATATATATATATATATATATATATATATATATATATCTATACATATATATTTAATTATTATCTAATTATTTTGTTTGTGATGTTTCTGTCAAAAACTATCGGAAGTAAATTAGCTAACACGTTGATATGAGCGATTTCTTAAAATAATGCTTAATTTACATTTTTTAAAATAACTTTTTATGTGGCCGAATTTCCAATAATTCTAGTATAAATTGAAACTTGATTTATTGGTTAACTATTTGAAAGCAAGAAGATTCTCTCCCTTTTCAAATTTGTGAAAAAACTGAGTTAATTCCCAATGCGACATGATTTTTTAATTAAACTTTAATTTTATGAAAACAAACAATTTCGAAAAAGGAACAAATAAAATAACTGTATACAACATTATGATATTTTTTAGACCTTCACTTGTAATAATTCCAATGTCTAACGGCTTCTGTAAGACTATTTGAGAAATAGGATGAGTAATGATTGACTTTATCCTTTAAACCTAATGTTATAATAAAAATAAATATATACATGACACCAGAGCTAGAGGTTGTCTATATAATATCCTGGTTAGAAGTGTTTAAGACTATGCTCCATAATATGGTTCTTCTTATCTATTTAACATCATTATGGTTGAAAGAGTTCAGAACAAATTTGCAAAGTATCTTCTCTTTCAATATCATTTTCCATATCAAGACCTAACAACATATCATACTAGACTTAAGACCTTGGAGCATCGAAGGAGAATTGCCATGCTCATCTTTTTGTACAAACTTTTAAACGGGTTTGTTGATTATGAGGCTCTGTCTGACTCCATTCTATTTCATGCACTCATATCATACACACGCCCCAGTGCACTCATATATACAATTTTGAGGAGAAACAACATTTTTCCAATATAGACTTGTTTCAACTAAGTTTGGACAGCCGATTACAGTTGCTGTGATATTAAGCATAATATATATATATATATATATATATATATATATATATATATATATATATATATATATATATATATATATATATATATATATATATATATATATATAGCTTTTTTTAACAGTTTTTAAAAAATCTTAGAAGTTTATAAATATTTTTTTAGATTTGCGGTGCTTTAGTGCCAATTTGTAGTCAGTAGATTTAAACAAATCAGTACAATAAAAAGAAATATGTAAATGTTTTTTTTTTCAGATAAAAAAGTACATCTACGCAAAGTAAAACAAACGCATTATATCATGTTACTATGTTATGAGTCTCAGCTATTTTGTTCTTTTTACAAAATTTATTGCACAATATTGTCTAGGTCCCTAGCTTAAAACGAAATTCATCACGTACAGGGTTTATACAAAGAATCTCGAAAAACCATATGTGCCATTTTGTTTTTTTTTAAATAAAACATTCCATGTTAATGTGCTCGTTATATACGTAAATATTAACCTTGTTAACAAGAAACTGGAAATTTATCATTGATACTGATATTGATTCGATATTCACCTATGAATTCTAAAAAAACTCCCCTTAAAACTAACATGCACTTGTTCTCGACTCCCCTTATAAAAAATAAAAGCAAAAAATCCACAGCTCTATAAATAACTCTCCACAATCCTATAAAAAAAATTCACGCCTAACGTTATGAAAAACTGGTAACCTATGCCCTTTTGTTGAAATTCACCTGTGAATTCTAAAAAACTCCCCTAAAACTATTATGCACTTGTTTTGGACTTATAAAAAATAAAAGCAAAAAATTCACAACACTATAAAAACTCACCACGCCTAACGTTATGAATGCCATAAATTTAAAAAGTTCTTCCCCAATCGTAATATTTCCGGCTCAAGCTGCATCCGACCCTCGAGATGGAGGGTAAAAAATACCCCTCGATCGCGTGCTGGCAGCAATATTCGTTTTTCCCCTCGCCCTATTTTTTTACGTATATAGTTTCGACATTTTTACGTCCCTCATATATAAACGTTGCCGTTGCGGCATCATATAGGCACGCTTTGAGCACGTCCTATCGACAGAAATAACTCACCCTAAGCTCTTGGCGTTTTAGGCCGTGCGTTTTAGATTTAAAAAGAAAAATGGAGGTGTACGGCCCTTTTCTGGTTGTTTCCTTTAATAGGCACATGGTTTTTCTGGTTTGTTAATTAGTGAACGGTAATTTGACAGATTTTATGATTTTTAAAATTGATTGATATTTAGTTTAGTTTCTCGTCATTATAAAAAAACTGCCAATTATTGTGCTTTTTAAATAATTAATTCGTCTATTTGTTTATTTATGACTCTTAAACAGTGCTCGCCCTGATTTCAATGGTTATTTTATGAAGCTGTGTTAATTTAAACCCCTATTTAGGTACCTACATGATTTTATAAGTTAGAGAGTCTGATCTTCTTTTCACCACTTTTCTATCTTTTGTGTCTATATATTTTCTTTTCTGTAGCTTGTCCTTGTAAAAAAATATTCTTCATTCAGTGAACTTTCTTTTACAAAGCCAGTAGAAATATACCTTATGGGTACACTTTTTTAAACATTTTAAATCAAGCCAATACTTAGGAGCACTATGGCCCGTAAATACTCTCTATTGTATTGAGTATTGAGATTAGAGATGGAGACTTTCCCAGGTAAGTAATTTCGGGGAAAGTTCATGGGAACGTACCGAAAAAATCAAAAAGAAGTGGGAAAGTTGCTATAAAAATATTTTTTTTTTGGTATTAAAAGTTAGAACTGTATATTATTTTTTTGTTCAAGGTTAGGCTAAGAATAACACAGAAAATTTGACTTTTTTCACGTTTCATTTTTTAAATCGTTTGTTCCTATATATCTTTATATTTGTTACGATTATATAAAGTTTATATATAAATAGCATTTAATTAAATTACTGCCGCTCGATAGTTCCCCTCACTTTATTCAAGTTTACCCAGATTTTCGTTATTTATTAAAAAACCACTGATTACATAAACGAGAAAAGCAAAGTAGAGAAAAGATACCGACATGTTTAATTAAGTAGTTATAAATATTTTCAGTATATAGAAACATTTAAAAATCTTAAAATGTAGCAAATATAGATAGCTAAGGTGTGGTAAACTTACAAAAGGCATGGCAGAGCTAAAAACGATAATTATTTTAAAAATTTATTGTTTATTTCCACTTATTTTTTTCACTAAAACTAGTCCTGTATTATGAATTTGAAGTGGGGAGTTACGTCGCTAATACAACTAACACAAAGATATTATACAGGATGTGATAGAGACAAATGATCGACAACTCAATTTTTTGTTTGCTTAAATTTTTTTAGGAATATCACTCTTAAACTGCACGCTGTTACATTAACGGTTAAGATTTGTTGATACTCATGGCAATATTAGGTAGAGTAGACCTTTTTGCCCCGAAATAAACTGCAAACATTTTAAACCTGTTTTCTTTTCGATTTTTTTTTGTGTCAAAATGATACCAGGACAAAGAAACAAACAAAAAAACGTTTCTGTCCAGTGAACTTATTTTAATGAATTTTACCAAAAATATACTTTGTCCCATTTCATTTGTCCGGCACTGTAGTTGATTCGATTACTTAAGATTTTTTAGGAAACTGCAAAGCATCATGATATTGGTGTTTTGTAGTATTCGTTTAACGTGTTAAAAAATGCTAGTGGTTTAGTTCAAACCCTATAAGTTTTATTTTCTTATAGTTAATCTTTTAGATGCGTGTACAAGTACTATTTTGGAAAACCAATACAACACGCAAAATAAAATGTAGAGTAAATAATTACTGCAATCTACATTAGTATACAACATTAAATTTTTTAAAATATAATAAGTTCCCAAAATATTGCTAGGGAACGGGAACGTTCTCCGGAAATATTTTCGTTCTTTTTGATTTAATATGGTCAATCATTTAGTACCGGCAAGACAGTAGTTAAAATTAAAATTTTATTTTTTATTATTTTCGGTATGGGTACAGTTCGGCAGGAGACATTTTAAAGTGGTCATTTCGTTGCATAGTTTCTTTCCTCGTATAACAGTCAATATAACATATTAATATAATATAAACATGCGCTATTATATAAGATAGTATTGTCAAATTTGTGATAAATCTGATATGATGAACAGAATTTGTTAATTTTTGTTGTGAATTGTTTAACTTTTCAAAGGCTAAACATTTAATCCATAGTCCATAATATTCTTTTGGTAAAATACATATACAGTGTGTCTCAGATTCGCTTCTCTATACAGGGATCTCGGCTCCTATTAACCCTACAGCAAAGGTTAAATGGGGAAAGTTTTAGAGAAAACTTATTGCATTCGATATCCGGCTTCAGATTTAGGATCGATCATTTGTTTTTGGAAATATCCGGGAAAAAATGGAGAATTTCGTTTTTGGCCAGTATATCCAGAACGGTAAATTTGACAGCTGCCAAAATGTGACATTATTCGGACACATTTTTAAGACAAATAAGATGGCGTATACGACACGTCTTCATTGTTTTTTGTTAACCCGCAACCCGCCTCAACTTTCATTTTTCTTATGGCCGCCATATTGGATTTTTCGATTTTTGGAAAGAGCCTAAAGTTTTCAGTCTAGTGATATCTCACAAGTGCATTAAAGATTTTAGTATCATCGAGGCTATGATTTAAAGTAATGTTAGCTCTCAATGCTTTTCTAAGGAGGCCATGATTTATCTGTAACAAAATTGGATTTTGATTTTGACGTTAAGTTAAATAGTTGAAAGTGTCAAAGATGTGTCTTAATACGTAGTAGGTACGCTTTTATCCCAATAAAATCATATATCTGTTAACTCTGTACTTTCAATCATACAGAAACGCCGACGTTACCTCAGCAAGGTATTTGGTAGTACCCCGAACAACGGCAGCCTCATAAAACCCAATTCAGGAAAATCGTAGTTAATTTAATTAACCATGGTGCCTTCGAACAACCTAGAAGCGGATACAATAATAACAATGAAAATCGAGACAGAAACATTTTACAAGCTATCAACGAAAACCCTAGTGCATCGGTAAGAACTGTAGAACAGGAAACTAATGTGCCAAAATCAACAGTACAGAGAGTTTTAAAAAAGAATAAGTACCATTGATACAAACCCATAATAGTACAACGACTTAAGGAAACTGATTTTCCAAGACTACAGTTCTGTGAGTGGTATACTAGAAGATGTAATGAAAATCCACCAATTGTGGAGTCTTTAATAGGCACAACCGTCATCATTGGGCTGTCCAAAATCCTCACGAAGTGGCAGAGAGACGTCTACAGATCAGATTTGGAAGTAACGTTTGGTGTGGGATCATTGTTAAGTTAATCTAACCAATCTTTTTTAAATAGGCTCTAAATGATGGTCAAATAGTAATCTTTTTTTTTCGTTTAGTTCTTTAATGATACTAAAAGAGTATAATCTAATAAAAAAAAGTAAAACGTTCTACTCTAGTCAGTCAACTTACTTTTTTGATATTGTATTACATTTTTATTCAATCATTTTGTATTGTAGTTTCGAAGAACCTATAACAATAGAATTGGGTTCTATAAATTTATTAACACTTTATCTAAATTTTCTGCAGATTTAGCTAATTCTCTAAAATTATCTTGATTGTTTGAATTTAATGATTTATTATTACCCGGGAAGCCTAGTTCTTGCGTTTTGAAAAAAATACTATATTAATCAAATGTCGAATTATTTTTCGATTTTCATTATGATTTATAGAAAGGCGTTCAGGTGTATTTCCGAATAATTTAAATTTTAAAGCGAAAGGGGTTTGTTCTTTTGATATATTATGTTTTATTAAGGCACGGTGTACTTATTTAAGATTTTTATATCACTGAAATAAATTGATTTAGTATTTCCGAAATTAATATGTAATACCAACAAAATAATTATTACGGCTGTTACTTCCCGCTAACCAAATATGTTCTTCTTTTTCATAATAAAGCTGAATAGATTTCAACTGTATACAAGCTCATTCATTACGGGATGTTTCGATAATTATTTTTGGAAAGAAAATATCTACTTTTTAATAAAGATAATTTTCCCTTTATAATTTATAGTTTCTAGTACCACCCGGCCGACACTGCCGCCTTTGACTGTTGGGCCCCTATTTATAAATTATTAATCATTTCAGGAAATCGACTTATTGGACCATTTTTGTTTGACTACAACCTAAACGGGCAGAGGTACCTAGAGCTTTTGCGAAACCAGGTTGTACCAGCCTTACGAGCTATTCTAACGGAAGATGAATTACGAAGAACTTGGTTTCAACAAGACGGATGTCCGGCTCACAATACCATTCATGTCAGGAACTTCTTAAGAGAGCAGTTTGACGAAAGAATAATTTCTTTAAATGGTCCAATATCTTGGCCTCCTAGATCCCCTGACCTGTCGCCCTTGGATTTCTACCTCTGGGGTCACACGAAGAATGAAATCTATGAATTTGATGCCCCCGTGACCATAGAAATCCTGAGACAAAGAGTTCTGGACACATTTAGAAATATTAACCGAAATACACTTACCAGGGTTGTACGAAAAACAGTCACCAATTGTCAAAAATGTCTCGATGCAAATGGACGTCATTTTGCAGATTTGTAAATTAATGTTACCCACTTACAAAGTAGTTAAAGCTCATTTAGATGAAGATAGAAGTCGTTATTTACGTTCATGTTGTATTGAAAATTCATTGCGTTCAATACATTACTTACTTATTAATGTAATCTTGTGACAAATAAATTATGGCCTCCTTTAAAAACATTGAAACCTAATTTACGAAGTGTGATATTTTGTGACACTAAAATCTTTAATGCACTTGTGAGATATCACTAGACTGCAAATTTTAAGTTCTTTCCAAAAATCGAAAAATCCAATACGGCGGTCATAAGAAAAATGAAAGTTGAGGCGGGTTGCGGGTTAACAAAAAACAATGAAGACGTGTCGTATACGCCATCTTATTTGTCTTAAAAATGTGTCCGAATAATGTCACATTTTGACAGATGTCAAATTTACCGTTCTGGATATACTGGCGAAAAACTAAATCCGCCATTTTCGGTTTTTCGCCGATATTTCCCAAACTTATTGATCGATTGTAAATCTGAAGCCAGATATCGAATGCAATAAGTTTCCTCTAAAACTTTCCCCATTTAATCTTTGCTGTAGGTATAATAGGAGCCGAGATCCCTATATAGAGAAGCGAATCTGGGACACACTGTATACTTATCACTTATACAAACTAATAAAGATTAAAGCGGCGAGTGAAACCAGAAAACTTTGAATTGAATGAATTTTACCTGCGTTTAGGGAATTTAAGTCAGCATTTAAAATTGATGATATATGCCGTTAATCAAAAATTTAATTGTTACTGATAAATCGGTAACTATTGAAACATCGACAACTATCGATAACTATCGCTACTTATGGATAATCAACTATAGTTATCGATAACTAGCGATATATCGAAAAACTTCTTGTTCCTATTAGGGAGGTCATTACCCATGAAATGATTCCGTCATCTTTCCTAATTCAATGTTTGGAGACTGAAAACTCGGACACAGATAACGAAGATACTCAGTCAAATGATTAATTGAATAAAAACAAATAAATTACCAAAGAATTTTATATTGAATAATAATTAATTTTCACTCTTTTTTACGTAATATCAACCATTCTTGGGCTATATCTCCTGAATGGTTTCTCCTACCAAAAAAACTTTATATAGTACATTTTCTTTATTTCAGCTATAAATTGGTTTAAATATGTTTCTTCGAAAACCACCGTTTTCAAGATATTTGCAGAATTTGGTTCTCCCGATCTTTGGTTTTGCGTAATTGACCACGAGGCTGTAAAATCGATGAGGACTCTACCACATTATTTAACATTTTCTGAGGTGTATGTAAAATTTTAGCCTATACCACATTTTTCTGTCACCTTTTAATTTTCATTTATCCTGCGCGTTGAAGACGGGTCTGCCTGAGCAACCGTAATAGGTCTAGTACCAAAAACTTTAGAGTAATTACAAGTTCTGGAAATAAAGTATGCACTTTGAAACACCTAATTTTGTTCAATAAATTAATTAGAGATAACATATTTTTTGTAATGGTTAAATCATACATCTTTAGATACAACGTTATATTTTCCATAATCCTCAATAGTACATTTTAAAATATTAAAATAAAATAAAACACTTCTTTGTGCATAAAATAGTGTATATAATGGGATTTTATATTTAGGTAATATTATTCTATGCTACTAACTAAGGGACCCAGGCTCTTCAGAGAAGTGCAGCCTGACGCAACATTACGTTTGGTCCTATATATTTACCAAATAATTGAACTTAATTCAATTTAAATTCCTAAAAAATATAGTATTGTGTTTTAATACTACATTTGAATTAAAAATCAATAAGCAACATTCAAACCCACAACCAATATAAAGAAATTTACCATACGGTATTTGATCGGCAAAGCTATAAGGATGTCTATGTATATTCTTCTATACAAACAGTCGCCCTGGTCCCTTCGTCAATGAAGGCGGACAGTTCTTTGATGGCCAGATACATATCTCATACCAACATTTAATGTTTCTATATGATATAGCCTTTTCAGGCGATCCCTTATTTAACTTTAAGAGAATTCAAATTGTGAAACGAAGTTGTGTTCACTAAACGGAAGGACCGAAATACGTCAATAATAGGAAAAAATTAAAAAGAAGTATAAGCTTCTTACAAAGGATGTCTGATAAAAAATTATTGAAGTGACAGTTGATATGACGATAGAGGAATGTTTTGATGCGTTTCGATGGGCTTTGTAAGTCTTGTTCTGGAAAATAAGTAAATAATTTGCATTAGTTCCGTTACTGTTTTTTTCTTATTCTAACATTTCAAGGTTTTGTTTTTTACAGGACTCCAGATCAAGAAAGATAAAGCACGGATTGTTTGTTTTTGTTCCATTTTCAGTATCACAAAAGTTTGTCATTTTGTATGTTTAAGTCGAGCTCCTGCTATCTTAACACATAGAGGCTTATTTTTACTTCCAAGTATAATAAACAATATGCTATTTTAATAATAATATAATATAATGTATAACTTTTATATTCTAGAACATATAGTTACAAACCTTCTTTTTCAGTGTAATACAGAGCGTAGAATTATTAAGGAAACCACGGTAAAATGTAGCGGTGCATTATATCAAAGACCAATACTCCGAACAGACGAACCAACGATTAAAAAAATAAAAGACCTCCTAAAGATCACAACTTTGTATTGTATTCAATATAGTTGAGACCCATCGAGATTTCCCCGTTGCTCAACGCTCAGAGTTGCCAGGCCCCGACGCACACCATCCGGCATGCAGGTTAAAATTGGTTGCAACACCGCGCCAAAAATTGTTGTGTACATTCTAATATTATAACTTAACGGTGGCATGAGCGATTGATATGGCGAATTTCTAAAACTGCCTGATGGAGAATATATTCAAAATATATATAAAAAGACGTGATAGACAATAATAACCATATTTTTCGATTCTAGGTCTGCGCATATGTGAATGGGAGAACCATTGAAGATAGACTTATTAAATTTTATATCAATCAATTCGTTAGTCATAGAATATCGAAGCAACTCATACACTGAATAATCTATAAAAAATATATTGTTCAAAAATTCTTTATAAATTTAAACATTTGTCATATATATATATATATATATATATATATATATATATATATATATATATATATATATATATATATATATATATATATATATATATATATATATATATATATATATATATATATATATATATATATATATATATATATATATATATATATATATATAGATAAATATATTTTTTTAGGAAAGACTGCGAAGGATATCATTGGATTTTTAGGAGCGAATTTTCGAAAAATCCAGAAATTATTTTTAGATCAAAATTTTAAAAAGTCATTGACGAACAAAATCTTATTTATTGCAAAGACATTGTAAAAATAATAAATTATTTTTTGCTCCCTTAATGGTTGATTTTTAAAAGCCCTTAATGAAGAAATCATTCAAATTTAGTTAAATATATTCTGTAAAAAAAACATATTTCGCTCTTTTATAACCTATTAAGGTTGGAATTTGGAAAAATCCAGAAATCGAATGTTCGATTATTATTTCTGTAAGCATTGACCAAAGAATTCTCCTAAAAGGTTTTTTTATATATTTCTTTGTCTAATAAATAAATTTACGTTTTAATTTCAAACCTCTCAATCACTTTTAAAATGTATAGTTAATTTAACAAAGACAAAAATATTTATTTCACAAATATTATGAATCACAACTTTATTCTAGTTTGCCACCCTAAGAATCGGCCGCGTTTGTACAAGCATAACGTGCACGCCCCTAAGAACGGCACTGAGAAGACTACCATTAACACAAACACAGAGCGTAAGAAAGACTGACAACTTTAAAAATATCCTTTAAATAATAAAATAAACATATATTTGTTTTTTTATGTAATTAGAAATTTAGTTGTTTGTACAAAGTTTTCGTTTATATTGTGGCATCCACCTAGAGGCTTGATTCCAATCTGAAACATCTAAAGAGTTTAAAAAAAGAATTTTTAAGAGCCTTCTATAAGCTAGCCGCCGATTACTAGATGGGTCTAGTATATTTCCAGTCCTTGAAAATAGCCTCCCTGATGGCACAGAAGTGGCTGTTATCTAGAAATGTTCCAATGCAATTTATGCCAATTTTGGACAAATTAATTTTTGATTATTCCAAAACTCAAGTGGATCGAAGTTCCTACAATTATAGGTACTATCCTAACTCATTTGGTAAATTATTATTTTCAACGCTTTGCTTATATCCTGTTGAGCAAGTTGATCATAGGAATTCCAAATACTGTTTTTCTCTAAATTTTCAATATAGTTTTTTGTTATGTGGGCTCACACTTAGGTTTCGCAACAATATTTTGTTGCAAATTTAGTAAAATAAAAATCGATTATCGTAAAAAAAATCGATTTTCGATTAATTGAATTAGTAAAGAATTGACTAAAATATCGATTATTTTTTCTAAAAATTCTATCTTAAAAAAGATCGATTCAAGATCTACATCCCTAGTTTAAAGTGATTTTAATTTTTGGGATAATCTGTACATTAAAAACCATTCTTATAGAGTAATTTTGGAAAAGCATTTGTATTCATATAACAAAATATTTAAAAGTTAATTTTACGAATTTTAAAGCATTTAAAGGTAAGTTAGTAAAATTATGTATTGGCATTTTTTGGTTCAATAAAAACACCTCAATTTTTTCTTGATAATAAACAAAAAGCACTGACTCCCCAAGTTCTTAACATGCACTAGTTTACACCCCGTATAGTATTAATTTGATGGCAATTGTACTGGATGCTGAAATTACCGGAATAAATTTTAGTTTCTCTATGACAATAACTAATCTAAAATTATTTTCTGAAACACCTATATAATTCATGGATGCTAGAGGCCTCAGAACTTTAAAGATAAATTAAGGAACAATCAGATCTTATTTAGAAAAAATGTTTGTCAGGTAGATAGTTACAGGCGGCTGATATGTAAAAAAATCGGTAAATTTCCTTTACCCGGAACCTCGTTATGATTTTTTTTCCATTTGTTAGGAATAGTGAAGTGTGGCCCAATTTAGTTCAGAACATAGTCACAGTATATATGTGTTACATATGCTATCTTTTTATTCTTGTTGAATTCCTACCAATATTTTGTCACTTTCTTTCGACCTATGCCACGCTTGACTTTTTGACATAATTTAAAATAAACTCAATAAGTAGTTTTTACATTGACACATACCGCTATTATGCTACGTCATGTTGAATTTGTACCATATTATCTTATTTTCAAATTTAATTGTTCTGCAACATTTAAAGTCAGTAGAAGAAGATTTTTACATTGAAAAAAAAATTATGTGTGCCATTTTGTTACGCCATCTTAAATTGAAACCCATATTTCAGTTCTTTTCTTAGAGTGGTTTATTATTGGGGTTAGGATCCAGTATTAAAAACAAAAGCCCTTTTTTAGATTGTCGACGTTTCGCAGCTTTATTACTGCATCCTCAGGACACATAGATTTTACACATTTTGTTTCGCCATCTTAAATTGAAACCCATATTATCAGTCTTTACCTACCCCGTTGGTCCGCAGATATTAAGTTTCTAAATGATTTTCGTTAATGATCCTCCTGTTGTTATATTAGAATGGTGTATTATTTGGGGTTAGGATCCAGTATAAAAAATAAAAGCACTTAAATGTTGCATCCTCAGGGCACATAGATATTATCAGTCTTTAGCTACTTCGTTACTACTTTCGCAGATATTTCCTAACCTCAAATAATACCCCACTCTAATAACAAAAAGATCGTTAACGATAACCATTTAGAAACTTAATATCTGAGAAATATCTATGAACCAACGGAGTAGGTAAAGGCTGATAATATGGGTTTCAAGCAGGATATAAAATCTATGTGTCCTGAGAATGCATCAATAAAGTTGCGAACCGTCGACAATTTAAAAAAAGACTTTTGTTTTTTTTCACTGGATCCTAACCCCAAATATCACACCACTTTAGCATAAAAATAAGAGGAACGTTAACGAAAACCATGTAGAAACTTAATATCTGGAAAATATCGACGGATGAACGTAGTAGATAAAGACTGATAATATGGGTTTCATGCAGGATATAGAATCTATGTGCCTTGAGGATGCAATAATAAAGTTGCGAAACGTCGACAATTTAAAAAGTCGTTTGTTTTTTTATTGGATCCTAACCCGAAATAATACACCACTCTAACATAGCAACAACAGGATCGTTAACGGAAACCATTTAGAAACTTAATATATGCGGACCAACGGAGTAGATAAAGACTGAGAATATGTGTCCTGAGGATGGAAAAATTAAGTTTCGAAACGTCGACGATTTAAAAAAACTTGCTTTTTTTACTGTATCTTAACTCCAAATAATACACCACTCTAACAAAATGTTTTTAACATTGTTCCGCCATATTGGATTTTTACCAAAATATTACCAGATCATCCTCATATGACCCTTAATTTTTAGTCAAAATTTGAAGTATCCAACGTAACACTTGATGCTTTCTGTAAGTAGTATAGAAGGCGGGGTACTGTCACCGAGGATGGCCTGTCTGTCCAAAGATTGGGTGTGTCCAACTTCTTCGGCGACGAAGTGACACAATCCTGAAAAATGCCTGAAAAAGGCCGAAGAAGTGGTCGACAATGACCAGAGGCTGTTGACCAGAAGGGCCTTATTAGTGTAGGTGTTCAAAAAGTACGTGTTAAAAAGTGACACAATCCTGAAAAATGCCTGAAAAATGCCGAAGAAGAAGTGGTCGACAATGACCAGAGGCTGTTGACCAGAAGGGCCTTATTAGTGTAGGTGTTCAAAAAGGCGTTGAGACCCGTCGGGTAGTTTTATTTTATGGGGGGATGGTGGTGTTTTTATAAGGATGTAAATAGGTAGAAGCAAAAAAGACTTATATGTGAAGTGTCTTTTTGGCACTCACACACACACACATGCACCGCTATAATTATTACTAATTTGTTTCTTAGAAGAAAAAAAAAAAAAGCCCACGCGCGCCCGCCTGGATTCGAACCGTCGACACCGAGATTTGTTTTTTGTCAAATTTTGAACTTCTAGACTACTACTACTACCGCCATGCAGTACGTCGTAATAAGTAAACAATTTAGATGATTTTGTTTATCTTTTAAACGAGCAATAATAGTAATAATACGCAGTTATACAGTACAACACATGTGGTAAAAAAAAAAAATAGAATGTTTGTAGGGCTTCACGCCGCACTTCTGGTATAATTTCATGAGCCGAGCCTCGCCTCGCCGAATTCCGTAGTACCGAGAATTGTTTTTCTGTTAATTAAAATTAATATGTTCGACGTAAGACTAGAGGTCAGGTTCGCAGATAAGAAAAGGTCGAGTACCGAGAATTGTTTTTCTGTTAATGTTGGACGTAAGACTAGAGGTCAGGTTCGCAGATAAGAAAAGGTCGAGGATGTAGATAAGGAGATGTTTGTGTAGTATTGAGATGAGCAATATTTGAATAAATACGTAAAATATTAGTTTTTGGAAAAATACCGAGAATAGCTTGTTTTCATTTTCGACGACGACGACGACGTAAGACTAGAGTTCAGGTTCGCAGATAAGAAAAGGTCGAGGATGTAGATAGGAGATGTTTGTGTAGTATTGAGATGATCAATAATAATGTTGTTATAATAAATAATATTTGTTTCGAATAATAGCTTATACCAGATGATAAAAAACGTATAGCACTTAAAGTAATTAATATATATGTAAAATAGCCTCGTCTAACCGAAAATAAATGAAACAAATAATTATATCTTTAATATATTTTTTATTATTTAAATCAATTAAACCTTTCAATATAAATTCTAGTCCTATGATTTTCATCAAGTACATTTTTTAAAATTAATTCTAAATTAGCTATTCGTCGTTGAAAATGCATTTTGTTGATAATTTCTTCATCTTTTCGAGCTCTTCTGTATGCATAACTCCAAACAATCATTAGGTGTATATGATTTTTTGATTCATTAAAGCTTACCGACTTTATTGGTTTCATAACGTCTCTCTCTCCCCAAGTCAGATAACATAGAAATTTTGTAGATAGATTTATATATTGTTATTGGTATACTATAAGACAGGTCTCAAAGGTTGAGTTTGTGTTAAATAAATAATCCAACATTGTTAGTCTGTTTTCTATGTATACATTTTTGTTTTGAACACTAATGAGCTTTGCATTGTTGTGAGATTTACAACTTACTGTAAAATGTATTTTAAGATGGAATGATGAAAATTGTTGTTCTATAATGGTAAACAATTGTCCTGTATGTCGCACTAGATATTACTATTTGATACAAATCTTCAAAGATGTAATTAGACATCATTTTGTTGTAATTTTAAAAAGAGGATAATATTTTTTTTTATAATTTGTGTCACACATTTTTTCCTTTTCCTATATTGAAACGACAACAACAATGATCTAACAAGTTTTTTAATACATACTAATTTTCACATTACATAACAAAACAATTGTTATGGGTTGACACAAAAAGTGCCACGCCCTAAAATGGCACCACTTTTGCAAATCGAAGCTTAAATTTTCTTATGGGAATTTACATGTAAAAATGACGGTTTTGATTGTCGGACCGGCATAGCCTAATCTACTACTTTTTAATTATACTAATAATATTAATATACTTTGCATCAAGTAAGAGAAAACTCAATTGAATACAGAAACAAGCGTTAACAAAATGTTATGCTAATATATGAGTGCTTCTAGTGGCAGTTGACATAATCGACACTTTTTTTTTTTTTTTACATATGATTAGCTATTTCATTTACAAATACAGTGTCAGATGTTAGAATAAAAAGAAGTATTTTGCATATAGCACTGAAAATATATAACCGCTTATAGTAACATTTGACATTTTTAAATTAATATTCTTGACGTATTCTACTTATTATCTTTACAATTTATGTTTAAAATTAATATTTTTGACATTATCTATCCATTACGTTTATAACCTATATTTAAAATTAATATTGTTAAACTAATCTACCCATCACATTTACAAACTATGTTTAATATTAATATTTAACAACATAATCGTCTATATCTTTTTTTTCATTTTTATTGCAGTAAAAGCAAGCATGTTCAGGAATTAGTAGAAAAAGATGTATCCTACAAATAGCACAATGTAAATCAGAAGCACTAACAACATAAGCTCTTTTGTAGTGGCAGCTCACATGATCGGATTCCCCTCTCCGTAAATATCTCATGTGAATTGCACTACACGGAAGGCAAATAGCAAATGTTCCTAGTGTTCGACTTTCAATTTTAGTGTAGCTTTGTATAACACATACATCTTTTTCTTCGAAATTATTAAATAATTCACTAGCTCTAAACTTGCTTACTTTTACGTCAGCCTCGGTTCCTAAATTTAGCAGTTGTCCATCCATGTCCACTCCTTCGTCAATTTCCTGATCATCTTCCTCCAGCTCTTCTTCTTCCTCCTCTTCAATATAATTAATATCAATGCTAAACAAGAATGATCTTCTAACAAGCCTAGATGATTTGTCCAAAAATGAATGTTTATAACTGATGGAATCACCTTCCAAGTTATTAAAAATCTCTTCTCTTTCTTCAATTTGAGCGGCGATCTCCACATTATTTTCTTCAATTTGGACAGCGTTTCCAATCATATTTTCTGCCATCGTTAGGAACTTTAGATTTAGATTTAGATAGATTTATTTGATAAAAAATTTGGTTATACGTTATAAATAATAGCGACAACTGATAGCTGGCTACTTGACTAGTCTGAGATTTTCATTAATTCGATGATCTATTTAACTAAAATTTTCATTACAAAAAATGCTGCATATGTTTGATAAATGTTTTTTTTAATGATAAGCACATGTTTGTTAACTTGAACTTGAACTTGTTTTGCTGATTTTGCTTATCTGGTTGTTGTTGTTGTTATTCAAAATATATGATGTGTTGGAACTAGCGTGAAATCTTTAATTACAAAATATTAATAGATTTTTTTTGTATATTCATATATAAGCAATTAAACTGAACATGCAAAATCACCAGTCTTCGTTTGTTCTTCTTCATTACTACTACTACAAGACGTAGCAACAGCAGTAACAACTATAAGAAATGGCATCCACTCCAACCACCATAGTAGTGTATACCGAGGACAAAATTAATTTTCCTCTAAAATATGCGTCCGTTGTTATAAAACAACTTTTCCAGTAAGTTATTTTTTTTTTTTTTTTGGTTTTTGTTAATAGATATACAGTGTTAGATTATAAGTTACATATTGAATCATAATGTGCTCGCGTGTAGCAAGTGCTTTGTCTGGCTACGTGCGAACTGTATGGTTTGATCGGCTTGACGGAGTGACCAGTTCACTGCCCGATTGTTATCCGCTAGGGAAAAGTGTGTGTGTGTGTGTGTGTGTGTGAATATATATAAGTTAAATATTGAATCATAATGTGCTCGCGTGTAGCAAGTGCTTTGTCTGGCTACGTGCGAACTGTATGGTTTGATCGGCTTGATGGAGTGACCAGTTCACTGCCCGATTGTTATCCGCTAGGGAAAAGTGTGTGTGTGTGTGTGTGTGTGTGTGTGAGATATAAGTTACATATTGAATCATAATGTGCTCGCGTGTAGCAAGTGCTTTGTCTGGCTACGTGCGAACTGTATGGTTTGATCGGCTTGACGGAGTGACCAGTTCACTGCCCGAGTGTTATCCGCTAGGGAAAAGTGTGTGTGTGTGTGTGTGTGTGTGTGTGTGAATAGATATAAGTTACATATTGAATCATAATGTGCTCGCGTGTAGCAAGTGCTTTGTCTGGCTACGTGCGAACTGTATGGTTTGATCGGCTTGACGGAGTGACCAGTTCACTGCCCGATTGTTATCCGCTAGGGAAAAGTGTGTGTGTGTGTGTGTGTGTGTGTGTGTGTGTGTGTGTGTGTGTGTGTGTGTGTTGTGCAGTGGGTTGATGTAATTCTACTGTTGTGTATAAATTTGTAGGTATGGTGTAAAAGAAATACTGGAAAAAGGTGATAAAATTTTTATATCACTAACATACAGTCCTAAGTCTATAACCTTAAAAAGGAAGTTTGGAAATTTACCGGTTCGTTATATGAGAACAAAAATTGAAAACAATGAAGATTTCAAGATTTTAGAAAAGGTTGTTAAAAGGTATAAATTTAATTTGTTGGATGATAATACAGAAGAACAACAAAAACAACAACAAACACATAAAATACTGGAATCGGGTGGAAAAAGAAAGTTATTTGAAGACATCTTTAGTGATTTGGAGGAGGAGGAGGAGGAGAAGCAGCAGAAGAAGAATTTGACCCAAGCGGGACCAAGCCAAGCGGGATCAAGCTATGTAATATAAATAAAAATAAATATTTTATTATTATTATTAATATCAATTTATTTTACTAATTTTAGAAAGATTTAACATTGGTAGAGTGTTACGATTATTTCAGCTCTAAAAAGTTCTGGACTTCTAAACCTTTAATTGAAACTATTCGATATTCACACAATCTGGGAGATGAATTAAAAATTATAACGTTATTTCTAAAATCTGTACCGTTAAGATCTTTCGTAGCAGGAGGCTTTCCTAGTTTTTTGGTAGGACGGACTGACAGATTTTCCGACATAGACATTTATATCGAACTCAATCCTTTGAAAGAAGAGGTATGTTTATTAGCGTTAAATATTTTTATTGAGAAACTCATAGAAAATGATTATAGAGATATAATATATACTGATACAAGAAGAGAAGTAAATTACAAACCTTTCAAATTTTTTGATATTCGAAATATTACTTTAAAAACAAAAAAGAAAAATATGCTTATACAGTGTATATTTTTAAAAGCTAACTATATATATTTAACTTACGAAGAATTAATTGTAAAGACAATAATGGAATTTGATTTCGATATATGTAAAACAGCATTACTTTTAATCAACAATACATTACATGTCATAAAAATGAATCAAATGAAAAGTATTGAAGATTGTGTAGCAAGAGTATCGCGTCGTGTTGAATATATATCAAGGCGTACTGAACATGAATTAAATGCAGATTCTTTATCTATGCTATGTCTTAGAAAAATAACAAGTGTTAAAAATAATGTACATGTATGTAATAATAAATAGTTACAATCACATATTTCGTAATTCTTCCTTATTTTTACGGTAACGAAATTCCAGAAAGTCAAAGAAGGTTTCCTTATAATTTTCTGTTGAATGCATAGCTTTAGCAACACATATGTAGGCGTGTTCTTCGGCAATACAAATAGAAAACATTCCATCATCTGCTTCTTCCCGTGCCGCGTGTTTATAAATATTCCGTCGATTTTTCATCTTTTCCTCACTTGGTAATTTGTATGTGAAATTTTTAAACACAATTTCTAATAAAGTTCTTGTTTCTTCAATGGAAGACGTCACAGGTATGAATTTTATGCCACTATTCACCCATCCTCGATTTATATATAAACATAAAATAAACTTATTTACACCAGGTGGAATTAACGCTCTTGCTTTTTCAATACACAGCGTAGTCGGTCCATACGTCAGCAACCATTTTTCATCGTTGTTAGTTTTTTCATCATCGTTGTTGGTTTTTTTTTAGAATTTTGTTTAAAACTAGAGTTGGCTGAAATAGACTCCATAAATAGAACTTGTAATACCACTCAGTCCACGAACGAAATGTGAACTAATTTTTTTTTTTTTTTTTACTTTGAATGAGCTGCAGGTATTTATATTAAATTTAATCACTCCCACTTTCAGCATTTTAACTATTTGAGAAAAAAAAAACAAAATGGTTTATTTAATATACAGTTTTATTTACAAAATTGTTTACAAGGTTTTACTGTGTAGCAAATTCCAGTAGTAGTATATAAAAAATACATTTTCTAACGCACAATTTAAGTCGTTATTTACATGTTTATTACAGTGATTAGATTTTAACATTTTCTTTAAATTTTCCAAAGAAGGACAGTTGTTTTCCTCTAAATCAATTACATGGTAATTCTCTTCCAACAGCTTGATTAACCACTCTTTCTTTTGACCTCCCTTTACGGCGATTATGACATTTGCTCCATCAACAGTGTCAACACCATAAGATGTATTGATAAAATTCTTGATAAAATCTGTCAAGTTTTCATAGTTTATAATAATACTTCCAACACCACCACCACCACCACCACAACGATCACTAAACCATTCCAAACCATGTATATTTCGAGTTAACCAATTCATGTGGTTTTCAATCTTGTACTTAAATAGATTTAGATCAAATTGAAATTTAACCATTGCGTGCTTGTAGTTACCACTTGAAGTATCCAGAATTGCAATTTCTTTACAAAAAAAACTAGTGTTTCCATATTGAAATCCTTGAACGTCCAAAACGTACATTTTTTTTTTTTTTTTTTCTACTAAAGAACTTTTACTGTGCTAGTTAGAGGATTATATTTAACTAGTCTATCGTGTAGAATAAGACAATAGGCTGTAGTCTTGACAGACACTGCTTTACTTGTTTCAAACTCTATGCGAACATCTACGGCCCCTCCTTTCAGCACGTCTTCACCTTGTCGAGAACAATCGACGACTACCAGTGGAGCTTACCTTTAAAACTTGCAGGTTCATAACATGGATCGCTGTGACGTTTGTAATAATACAATCTTTGGAACTGTGCATACATATCGTAAAGAATGGCAAATTTGTTGGTGTCATAGTCCACGTTTAAGTTATCGTATGGAAATACTTCTGAATTTAGGTAAACCTTTAGGTTTGTTAAACCACAGTGGTTAAAATGACTGCTGTTTTTAGCAATTTTTCCTTTCACATCGGTTTGAAACCCTATTATTATGAAACGAGGTTTCTCCAGCTGATTTGATGATTTGACTGCCCAACTGTGATTTTTACTCTGTTGCAGCTGAGGGTATTCATGTAATTCCCAGCTTCTAAAAGCAATATTCAAATCTCTGTTACTTTCAAATTGTCTTAACAGACGTAACTTCTGGCTATCACTCACGGTGACGTGTGGTATTTTCCACAACACCTTACTAAGTGCAATTTTATAAGTTTCCTTTCTATCGGCCAACTGACATATTGCATTCAAATCATTGTTGCTTCTAATAAGCACTAATTCTTGTCGAATATTCATGATAATTTTATTAAAGTCTTCTGCATAGCCCATTATAAGTTTTAAGGGAATGCATACACTAAAGTTTCCTTTGTCATCTAATAGACTTGGATGGTTTTCAGTGTTCCATCCTGCATTTTGTAAATTAGAACTTTCACTTCGCGTAAGCGATACATAACCTTTAATAGTTGAGGTTATTCCAGGATTCCTTACTCGATCTATGCATACTCCTCCCAATTCGTAACGGATCTCTTCGAAAAGGTACATAAGACCATTGTTGGTAAACTTTATGTTGTCACTAAATGTACCATCCTCTTTTGTCAGTTTGCCTTCAATGTATAGAAAGCTTTGACTAGGTAAGGTATAGAGATCTTGGGTTTGAATAGGTATCCTAATTTCATCGTTGTTGTTCAAAGTCGTAGCAGAGTACGGTTGATGTGTATGATATTGGTAACTAACTATTGAATCATCACTTATTACGTTGTCTCCTACTTTTAGAATATTGGAACTCATTTCTTTGACTATAGGCACAATTCCAGTTGAATATTAAAAAAAAGTGTCGAAGATTTGCACTAAGAAGTAACTTAAAACTACACCAATATCTCCTTATTTTTCCTATTATTATTATTATTTAGTTTAAATCCTAAGGAAATTAAAAAAGCTCTATTTTCAGATGTTAACTGATGTTCACGTAGTCTTGGACTATTGATTATTCCAGTGGACGACTTGTTTTTATGGTACTTAATGGGTAACCCTAATGCATTATCTTCATAAAGAAAAACCATGCTCTTATACCTGCTTTAGATGTAGTCTTACTGTTATCAGTTCTTTTCGGAAATTGACCAATTTTCCGTCCTGATCGGTTATTTTAAGCAATATTTCATCCACATAGCGCGTGTTTATTGGTAAATATATAACGTTTGAGGGTTTTTCAACAATCTTAAAACCGGGCGCCACCTCGGGATAAAACATGTGAACTATGTGAACCAGATTACCGTTATTGTAGGCATTTGTAACTAAATTACAGTCTACAGCAATGGAGTTGACCTTAAATATATCTACTGGGTTTTCGGATATATGCAATTTGTCTGCTTCCAATACTTTATTTTTGAACCCCAACAAACTTCCAATTGAGTTGTCTTTTGAAAAGTCTATTGACCTATTGCATTTTATTTCACACTGTAGTGTATTATGGTTTGCTTGCAATCGCAGTACAATTGGATCACCTTCTTTTTCCAAATTTAACGCCCTAAACAAGTAGTTCTGGATATCCTGTATTTCATAAGAGCCTTCAGGTAGTTCTATTTTTTTATTTTTACCATAGTGAAATACATTGTTTGATTTATCCACATTTGGAATTGAATTGTAACTTTCGAAATTTATTAAACCTAAAACGTACTCGTCACTTTCACTCAATATAATTGGTGGGTAAATCTTTGCAGAAATTGTTGATTCTTTCCCCGATAAGGTAAATGTATATGACATTATAACTAAAAGAGAGAGAAACGATCACTACAAATCTATTAAAATAAATGAAACAAACCAGATAATGTTAATCTATTTATTCATTGTTCCATATGAGATAAAAAATTCAAACATAAATGGCCACAGTTGTAAGAATTGTAGGACTGAAACTGAGAATGATTATAAAATATATTACAAGTACCATTAGAATTAAAATATCTTAAAAGCTCTACGGGTGGGTGTAAATTACCAAAACTGTCAAAGTAAATAATATTTTTTCCATATTTTCGATATGCAGTCCAATGAGTGCCAGGTCCGTAGGAGTTGTCCAAATTAACTATAGCCGATTCATTTCTATAAATTTTTTTGGGGAGTTTATCTTTCATAAAAGTTCCACGAAAATAGGGTATTTTCAATTTTTTTGCATAGAAATCAAGTTCCAAGTTGTTTAGGGCGTGTGCTGGTAATGTTAGCTTATTTGACGTTTTGGACCTAAGTTGGGAAAAAAAAGTCCATATCCAGTTTTAAAGGGTTTCAAGTAGAGTCCCTTGCCAAGTGCAACTGCTTCCATAGTTCTATTGTGTCGTTTATTTTCTTCCAATTGACGTTTCGCTGCTTGTGCATCATTGATAGTTTTTGCTATGGCTGAAGCTCCACCGCTTAATGCTCCCAAGGCACTCAAACCGGCAAAAATCGGTATTAGTGGTAACACACCTCCTGTCTTGGGAATTCTAATTATTCTCGAGGATGGTGGTTTGATCCTTCGTTTTTCACCCTTAACTGTTTGAACTGCAATCTTTAAAGCGTCATCGATAGTACGAGGTTGATTTTTTAAAACATTATTTTTAATTTTTTTAGTTAACTGTGGAAAGTTTATACGTTTCTTTCCTTGTCTTCTGCTTCTCTGCATCTTTTTGTGTTGTATTTTTTGTTGTTGTTGTCTTTTCATCACTTTGGAGGATCTTTTCTTTCGGTTACGTTGCTTATTCTTTGAGGACATTGTTACTTTAATAGTGCTCGGTATTAACTAATTTGAAAACTAAAAATCTTAAATATTTATACGGTATCTAGCTTTTAAATCTTTTCTTCGGTTCAAAAACAATATTGTTGTTGTTGTTGTCCTCAGAATCACTTCGTTTACGTTTTTTCAATTTTTGTGAAATTAAATCGTTGTCGTTGATTTCTAACTTCGGTTTTTTTGTATTGTTATCATAGTCAATATCAGACGAAATATCTGCTTTACGCTTGTTAAACGTTTGGATATCCATTTTCATTTCATTTTCGAAAAGTTTTTTTTCTTTATTGCTGCTGCTGGGTCGGCTACTTTTAACAGTTTTTATGTTACGATTTAACATTTTTTCTTTCATTTTCTTTTCATGATAATTGTCAATGTGTTCACTATCACTTGATTCCTCTTCAAAATTTTTAACGATTTTCTTTTTATTTTTTGTGGGACTAAGGGGAGAATTCTTTCTAACTCGCTGCTGCTGCTGCTGCTTTTGTTGAGCTTTACTCTTGTAAGAATTCACTTCTTCAAGCAAGGCTTCAATCTTTTTTAAATAATTTTCCATACTTTTTGCACTTTGTGCCATGACAGTTGAACCTTTACGTAGAACGTTACAAGTTTGTTTCACACACTGATTATTTTTAGAACTCTCTTTCCTTTTTATACCCATACCTAGTTTTAGTTTAGCTTGCATGGCTGTTGATACACCTAATGCAGCTAGTTTTTCGCTCCAACCAGCCTCTGATGATGAACTGATTCTGCTCAAAGCACTTTTAAGAAGAATCTTATCAGCCTGATGACGATTACTTAAATCCTTGTTATTTGAATAGGCAATATCATGTTGCTTACATGCTGCATCCAAGGGATTAATTCCTTTATCACCACGTGCTAAACGTTTCTGCAGCTTGGTACCCGGTCCACAGAACTGGTAGCCAGGTATGTGCATCTCGAATGGTAGTTTATTTATTACAGTATTTAGCAGACCATTTCCGGTTTTTTTTGTTTCACTTTGATTTGTATAATATCTCATGATTGTAAGACGTAACAAAACATACTAACTATAAATTGTTATGTTGTCGTCTATTATTGTTATTCATATTTTATTCTTTTTCATGTCAAGATTTGTTTTTTAACGCTATGAAGAAAGTTGTGAAACAAAAAACAACTTTAAACATTCAAAATCACGACGAAGTTAAAAGAGGAAGTATCAAACACAGTAAATTGCTACCGTCTACAATAAGGGCAGTTATCACAGGTCCTTCAAACTGTGGAAAGACCAATGTTATGATTAGTCTGCTGGAACATCCAAATGGATTGAAATTCGAAAACGTCTATCTCTACTCAAAATCTCTTTATCAACCAAAGTATGTGTATCTGGAAAAGCTGTTGACACCAATCAAAGGTATCGGTTACTATACCTTTAACAATGGTGACACTATCCTCGATCCCTCTGACAGTAAATCTAACTCTGTAATCATTTTTGACGATGTGGCATGTGACAAACAGGATGTTATGAGGGAATATTTCAGTATGGGACGTCATAATAACATTGACTGTTTCTATCTGTGTCAAACCTATGCTAAAATACCAAAACACCTAATAAGAGACAATGCCAATGTTTTAATATTATTCAAACAAGACGATTTAAACCTACGTCATGTTTACACAGATCACGTGGGTACTGATATGTCATTTGAAGATTTTAAGTCAATTTGCGGCTTCTGCTGGGGAAAACCTTATGGGTTCTTATCAATTTTCAAAGACAATAAAATGAATGATGGACGTTATCGATATTGTTTGGATAACTATATATATCTCTAACATAATGACATTTTATTAGTTTACTTGAAAATCTACTTAAATTGAGTTGTGGCTATGGTTGGGCTCGATAGAAACAAGAAACAAACTGCGAGAAAAGTTGTGAAAAAACAACTTATAACCAAAAGAAATGAAATTAAAAACAAACTAAAACTTCTTAAGCACGGTCAAATGACACATGAAAATCTTTTCAAACCCATAACCAAGCATTTGCAGAATATTGAAAATAAATTAATTCCTAGAGAAACTGTGACTTTAAGCAATGCAAGTTCAATACCTGTTCACAACGAAGAAGGTAGAAATCGTTTAAAACAAGAACAAATTGAATATAATGTATCTGACTCTGACGATTATGACACACAATCCACAGTGTCGGAACCGGCGGTATCACTACCCAAACTAATACAGTCCACACCAGAAGCAAAATATGATTATACACCAAAGGTACTAACAGCCACTGCACCGCGTCCAAAGCGAAGATTATCCTTTTCAGCGATCGGTCAGCCGAAAAATAAATTAAAACAAAAAATGATTCAAGATGTGGAAACGGAAATGCAAGAAGACGAAGCTCGGAAACAAAAAGAGTTTGAGGAACAACTAGATAAAACGATTAAAGACAAATCACTTAGCGACTATTATGAACAATATCACCCACTTCCTTTAACGTATATTAAAAAGTTTATTAAAGACCCAAACAGTGAGAATTCAGATGGAAAATTTAGAGTTCAGTTTGATCCAGACATTGAACGATTTTCCATTGGAAACAAGAGGATTGATTTTGACGGACCTGATCTTTTAGTAGCTGGGAAAAAATATAAAGGTACTAAAGGGCTTTACGGTTTACTTTTCAATCAGAATATTCCTAAAATCTATACTAAAGACGACGCTCAAAATTACGCAAATATATTATTCAATACTAAAGCTGTTGAAAAATATTTTGATTCAACTATGGTGTCTACAAATAAAAATAAGAAATTTACAAGAATTATTGAGCCAATTATGATGCAACAAGAGACAGATAGTGATAGTGGTAGGGAAGAAAATGTTAAACAAGGAGAAGGAATGCTTATGACAGTGACAAACCGACCAGTTGATTATGTTCATTGGGACGACCCTAATGAACTTGTGGATAGACTAAGATTGTTACTTGCATCTCAAGCTGCAGGTAATTCGAGTCACAACAACGAAATGTTTCAATCATCGAGGAATTACGAGAAGCTCAAATTATAGAATAATTTCGAAAATGTCTAAATACGTTACAGATGTAAAACGTCATATTGTTGAAGAAATACATAAGCCAGCCAGAATTAATTTTCAACGACGAAAAGTTATAATTAAGTCCCTTTTGGATCTTATGCAAGCAGATTTAGTCGACATGAGGGAATATGAAAAGGAAAATAAAGGTTATAAATACATCTTAGTAGTCATTAATTGTTTCTCCAAATATGTATGGACATTTCCATTAAAATCGAAAACGTCAAAAGAAGTCGCTACAATGCTGGAAAATGTGTTCAAATCTCAAACACCGATTCACCTGTGCAGTGATTCTGGAGGAGAATTCACGGGCAAAGAGGTACAAAACTTAATGAAAAAGTATAACGTCAAACATTACGTGGTGTATAGTGAAAAAAAGGCTTCAATCGTCGAAAGAGTTAATCGCACACTAAAAGGAATGATGTGGAAAGAATTTAGCATTCAAGGGTCCTACAAATGGTTTGACTTGATTAAAAATATTACAAATGTTTATAACAACAGAAAACATAGGACCACAGGTTTCAAACCTTCAGAAATAACAAAAAAGCATGAAAAACTTTTGTTGGAGACTGCCTATAGCAAAATAAAAATTGCTCCCAAACCAAAATACAATGTAGGCGACCATGTTCGCATTTCTAAATTTAGAGGAGTGTTTGATAAGCAATATAGGCCGAATTGGTCTACTGAAATATTTATAATCAAGAAAGTTCAACTTACAAATCCAGTGACATACCTACTTCAAGATGCAGAGAAACAAGACATCAAGGGAGGATTCTATGAACTTCAATTGCAAAAAGTTAAATATCCAGACATTTATTTAGTGGAAAAAGTGTTAAAACGTAAAAATAATAAAGTATTTGTAAAATGGTTAGGTTTCAGTGATAAGCATAATAGTTGGATAGATAAAAATAATGTAGAGTGACTTAATAAAATAATTTTGTTTCATGTACGTTTTATTTATTATATATTATTTACATGTTTTCTACAAATAATTTATTTATCTTCAAACAGAAAAACAATATTTATAATTATATTTACGAGACACTATTGACGCCTAGTTCAATCTACTTTCTTTTATAAATAAAACTCTACCACTTTTTTTTAATTATTGTTCTATTGGTGAGTAAAAATCACGTGAATTTACATCACACCCACTAAGTAAAACTAAAAACAAATAAAATAAACCATAGTAGTTTTTTTACATTTTAATTTCAATATTTTTGTACTGTTCTATTTTGACATTAAAATCATAGACCTAATACTATTTACACCAAATACATAATTCACTAAACAAGTATCACAAAATTTTAATAACTTTACTCTATGTTTTAAGTGTTTATTAATATTTTTTTCAACTAAACAATTACATATTTGACATAAAAATTGTATTCTTTCAAAATCCATTTTGTGTAACGTACAGGGTCTTATTATAATAAATATATAATTTGACATGTACTGTAAACAGTAGAATTTACACTAAAAATGTCTCCTAATTCTGTCTGACCAGTGCTGTAAACAGTGGAATTTGCACTAAAAATGTCTTTTAGTTCTACAGGCTTACAATCAAGATAAATATTTTTATTTCGAAAATATCTGGCAGTATACCAGTTACAATATATATCTGCAGGTTCATTAATATTCACAGGAACATATGTTAAGTTTGATACACTGTCTTTTAAGTGAGGCACTAGACCTATTTGCTGATTAGCCAAATTAAATATTTTATCGTTTGGCTTTACATTTTCATCAGGTTTTATTAAATCATAATGTATGTGAAACCATACATTATAACCAGTGTCTTGAAATGTTCTTAAACCAACATTTCTCAAAATATAATATCGTCTATTATTAATTAAAACAAAATTATAACTGCGCTCTTCTGGATAATATTTCTTTGTCGTCGTCGTCGCCGTCGTTGGTTGACTATTAGTTAGGACACAATAATTGAAAAGAATACCATAGAAAAGTAAAACAAATTTACTCATTATTTTGCAGCCTTCTCCTTCTTTCGTACTCTTCTTTTAAATAATACAAAACGGTATATCTATTAATACTCTTTTGTCCGTTAACCTCTTTGTGAATTTTTTCACAGCGGCAAAATGCACAGATGTTTGGAGATATTGAGTTCCCTTTACACTCTTGACACGTTCTGTTGACTGGAACAGGCATATATTACCACCAGTCTGGTTCGTGATCGACTGCTATTAAATCCTCTGTATTTTACATATATATTAATTACTTTAAGTGCTATACGTTTTTTATCATCTGGTATAAGCTATTATTCGAAACAAATATTATTTATTATAACAACATTATTATTGATCATCTCAATACTACACAAACATCTCCTTATCTACATCCTCGACCTTTTCTTATCTGCGAACCTGAACTCTAGTCTTACGTCGTCGTCGTCGTCGAAAATGAAAACAAGCTATTCTCGGTATTTTTCCAAAAACTAATATTTTACGTATTTATTCAAATATTGCTCATCTCAATACTACACAAACATCTCTTTATCTACATCCTCGACCTTTTCTTATCTGCGAACCTGACCTCTAGTCTTACGTCCAACATTAACAGAAAAACAATTCTCGGTACTCGACCTTTTCTTATCTGCGAACCTGACCTCTAGTCTTACGTCGAACATATTAATTTTAATTAACAGAAAAACAATTCTCGGTACTACGGAATTCGGCGAGGCGAGGCTCGGCTCATGAAATTATACCAGAAGTGCGGCGTGAAGCCCTACAAACATTCTATTTTTTTTTTTTTTTTTTACCACATGTGTTGTACTGTATAACTGCGTATTATTACTATTATTGCTCGTTTAAAAGATAAACAAGATCATCTAAATTGTTTACTTATTACGACGTACTGCATGGCGGTAGTAGTAGTCTAGAAGTTCAAAATTTGACAAAAAACAAATCTCGGTGTCGTCGACGGTTCGAATCCAGGCGGGCGCGCGTGGGCTTTTTTTTTTTTCTTCTAAGAAACAAATTAGTAATAATTATAGCGGTGCATGTGTGTGTGTGTGAGTGCCAAAAAGACACTTCACATATAAGTCTTTTTTGCTTCTACCTATTTACATCCTTATAAAAACACCACCATCCCCCCATAAAATAAAACTACCCGACGGGTCTCAACGCCTTTTTGAACACCTACACTAATAAGGCCCTTCTGGTCAACAGCCTCTGGTCATTGTCGACCACTTCTTCTTCGGCATTTTTCAGGCATTTTTCAGGATTGTGTCACTTTTTAACACGTACTTTTTGAACACCTACACTAATAAGGCCCTTCTGGTCAACAGCCTCTGGTCATTGTCGACCACTTCTTCGGCCTTTTTCAGGCATTTTTCAGGATTGTGTCACTTCGTCGCCGAAGAAGTTGGACACACCCAATCTTTGGACAGACAGGCCATCCTCGGTCACAGTACCCCGCCTTCTATACTACTTCTGTAAAATTTGGGATCAATTGGATAGTTTTTTATTAATAATGTTTTTAACATATTACTAGGCATCCATTTTGTTTCGCCATAATGGATTTTTACCAAAATATTACCAGGCCATCCCCTTATAACCCTTAATTTTTGGTCAAAATCTGAAGTCAATCCGGTAGGTAGACTTTAAGCTATGCCGCGAATTGGCAGACAGACAGACGCACCAACGGAATTGATAAAACACATTTTTTGGCATCTGGGGACGCTAAAACGTAAAAATGTATAAAATCTGAGAGGGTGATTTTTTCAGGATTACAAACATGTTATTTGGCCGCCATTTTGTTCGGCCCTCTTGACTTAGTACCACTATTTTACTAGTTGATCCCTATACCACAATTATTTATGGCACACAATTTGAAATTAAACCATAATGCAGTTTTTCATCCCCATATGACCCTTAATTTTTGATCAAATTTTCGTCAATCGGTTTAGTAGTTTTTTAGCTACGCGGCGAACAGACAGACCGACAGATTTGAGAAACATATTTTTCGTCATATAGGGACGCTGAAACGGATTTTATTAGTGTAGCAAGCAAAAAATAAAAATTGTTTTCGCAAATTTTCGGAACAGTTGAGTTTTTTAGAGTTTTGCAGAGTATTATTTTACGCTTACCTGTACTTACCCGCATATTTAAACTGATTAATAACCAACAAAATTTGCAAGAAACATCGAAAATCCGCAACTAAATATCTATTCTCGTTACGACAATAAAGCAGACTGAATATGATGCTAACAGTTAAGTGTCCCGATCTGCAAATCAAACAATGGGATTAACTTGACGTATCGCCTATCATAGTAGGCTTTCTCAAAAATTGCTCATTCCTTTACTTTTTTTTGGTATGTAAGACTTTCTTTTCCAATCTACAATTAATTTAAACAACATTTAGTAGTCTAATTATAAAAAGACATTTACAATTTTTCTAAAATTATGCCATGAGTTGCCTAGCAAACCACTAACTTGCTACCTATCAATCAAATAAAAATAAATAATCAACATGCAGTTTTCGAGGTATGTAACCCTATTTTATTAATTTTTGTAATAATTATTTGTAAATAGTATAAAAAATTTTAAATTAGTTCGAAAAATTGTAAAAAAATGTCTTCTAATTAGACTACTAAATGTTTTTTAAATTAATTGTAGATAGGAAAAGAAAGTCTTAAATACCAAAAAAAAAAAAGGAATGAGCAATTTTTGACAAAGGCTACTATGATAGGCGAAACGTCAACTTAATTCCATTGTTTGATTTTGCAAATAAACCTATACCCAAGAAAGATGTCCAATTTATATATATATATATATATATATATATATATATATATATATATATATATATATATATATACATTTTTATTGATGTGGCTTTCTACTTGAACAGCAGCCACTGTCTCAAAATAATTCGTTTGAACAAGCTAGCCACCTTAGTATGAAACTTTTTAACAAAAGGGATTTTTGAGCTAAGCGAAGAACAAATTTAAGATTTGCTTAGGAAAAATATAATTACCAAGTCCTCAAAAATAGTATTCCAAACATAAAACTGTAAAATGTTTAGTTACAAGGGGTTTGTTGTATCACTTTAAAAAATATATAAATTCCCTCCAAATCGCATATAAGAAATAAAATGGATTTATTTAGTTTATCTATTACCTTGACAATTAATGTACTGAATAAAAAAATATATTCTACTCCTTTTTAGTTAGAGGGAAACTCTTTTTGACCTGCGACTGTGAAATCTTAAAAAGCAAATAATTTTTCTTTTTTTTAGTAAGCTTTTTTTATTCCACCCTACTCACCTTTACCTTGCCTACAATAGTCTAACAAAACTCTCGGATCTTTAGTAGGTGTATTTTAAACCAAAAAACGACCCTTATTCGAAATCATTTTAAGAAATCGGGAAATAAAATATAAAATTTGTAACACAAAGGTGTCCGGCAACAGCTCATGGCAGCCAATAAATAAAATATCAGTGACAATCGGTGGACCAGCCGTGATTTTTTGCCTTTTTGTCCATCACGTGTGCAGCTTGCACCAGGTGCACAGGGCCACCCCATGCACGCGCGGTTTTGACCCTTAGAATGGCGCTTAATTTTGGGTTTTGATCGAAATTTGTAGTTTATAGCTAGATCAAAAGACTGGCTCCAAGTTTGGTATGATGCACTATGCTCAAATTCAAAAATACACGATTAAATTTCATGTCACCAAAAAGTTAACACCTAGGAGGTATATGTTTTACTTACCACACACACGTGAATACTCGACACCAGAACTGATTACTGCGTTTCAGCGTTTCAGGGTTGCGACGATTTAAATTAAATGTTTGAAATATCGATTTATATCATGATTTAAATCAAAGTATAAATTGTTGTGAAGATAAGTCGTCAAAGCAGATCAAACATCAGAAAATTAAATTAAAAATAACGGTTTATTTAAAATTAAAGTTATAGATATTTAGGATACAAGTGAGTTAACAGCATCATTAAGATACGCGTGTACACAAGTATCTTAATGACGTTAACTCACACGTATTGTACAACATTTTATCTACGTCTGATGCACAACTGTTAAAATACACACATATTTTTATGAAACAAATTTTTCAAAAAGTTTAAAGTAAGTATAAAACACCTTTCTATTAGCTGTTACCTGTTTGCACTTTAATTCTGCCACTCTGCGTTAACCCGGGCAATGTCCATTTAAGTAACATCCTATTGACAGTTTTAATTTCTTTAGTCAAAATAAATGATTCAGAAAGAAGCATTCCTTCGGATATTGAGCAGGAAGCTTCCTTCCCGAAAAATCCAGGCCAAAATATGAGTATATTTTCAGTGCAGAACTATGGGAATGAAAAGGTCTTATTGTATACTTCGGGGAGTTATCTACTAACTATAGGCCTTTATCTCTCTGGACGTTTTATTGTGTGATAAGAACAATGATATCTATTAAACTCAATATTGATAGCAACAAATTTAGAAATTTAGTCGCCCTTCTTAAAAGAAAATCTGAAGAATATCAAACAAAAAAGTCAAGGGTGTTAACTAAAACTATTACAACATTCCTTCTAGAAGCGGATAACGCTTGCAGGCGGGAGAAGTTAACAAATTTGAAAATGTCAAGGATAAAGGCCGATGTTTTCATTTTTTTTACCGACAACGAAAATGAAAATAGCCAGAGAATTCTATGTAACATCTGGAAATATTCAAGAGATAGACATGGTTCAACTAGTTCGAAAATACATTATTCTTCGCCCATGTAACATCGAGCTTGGTAGATCTTTCATCCAATTTCGAAATAGTGTGTGTATGAAGCAACCGGTTGGCATTAATTCTTTTAGATCCTTGCCAAAACAAATTGCTTTGTATGTCAAACTTGAACATCCAGAAGAATATACGGGCATTGCTTCCGAAGATCATCTACGTCCCTATTGGCCGATTCAGGAGCTGACATTCTAACAGTAAAGCGTCATGGTGGTTGGCGATCCAACACGGGTGTGGAGAGCTACACTGAAAATTCTTCAGAAAATAAAAGTGAAATAGCGTCCAAAATCCTCGGTGAAACAGGAGAAACTTTGGACGAGACCCGAAAAAAATGAAACAAAGCCATCAGACGACCAGTTTAAATAATGAAAACAATGTATTGTCTGCAAATTTAGGAAACGTGGCAGCTTCGTCAGGATTTTTTTTGAAAGATTGTATTATTAATATTTATAATAACTAATTTTTATGTTTTATAGTTTTTAATAAAATAATTTATAAAAATCTTCCTCGCTTTTTCTATTTTACAAATTTCAAATTAATAAAGAATAATGGTACTAAAAAGGAGTGCGATAATTAAGCTCTTGACTCACGCAAAATGTGTGGGTTAAGAGCTTCTTAACTCATGGACGTAGATAAAATATTTTACATGTGTACCAACAAATAACTTCGGAAATTGAACTTTAAAAAACTCAAGGTAACAAAAACGGTTTATATTGTGCCAACATAATATTACATAAATATATAGTATGTATAGTAAATACGGTATTACAGTAAAAAAATAAAAATTAACAAAATCGTAAATTTACAAATGCATAAAAACAAATGTATTAAAGAAGGTAATTGTAACGCTTGTAAAGAAAAACTAATTTAGCGGCTTTTTCGGTCCCCAAGCGATTTCTAATATTAGAATGTACCAAACCAAATGTCGAAAAGACTGTTTCGACAGATGCCGAAGGAGCTGTGTAGCAGAAAACAATGGTCAAATATATTTATTTATTTATTGTCTAACAGGAGACCCAGCTACAAGACAATATCCCTTAATATACGTTTACTTCATTCTAGTTTTAAATAATAATACAATTCAACTACATAGTTTAATCTAGTATATGAATAGGGATACAATATTAGGCACACTGAAGCATTCAGGAACTTGGAAAAATGCTCATAGATACCCAATATAAATATCATTATTCATTTCAATTTAGTGCATTTACAAATACAATAGTATAGGAACCAGCCCAAACAATGGCCAATCCGTATATGGATTTTTAACGGTAATGCAAATGAAAATGTTCAATAATTTGTTTTTTAAATTTGCTGAAGGACTGACCATGAATGTCAATGTCAGTTTCCGCAAAATAAGTATTGACATGCCCTATATAATGAAGCTTTATGCTCTGTGTTATTTCTATAAAGTGGAAGATAGAAGTATGTGGAACTTCTTACATAACGCTGGGCACGTGGAAGTTAAGTCTCCGCAGAAGGGCACTGCAGTCAATCTGATTATTAACCAGTTTGAACAGGAAAGTCAATTGTGGGGAGTAGTTTTTGAACAACATCGCCTTTTCGTTGAGATTTCCACGAATCCAGAGGTTTTGTGATTTTAAGAATGTCTTCATTAAACATAATATCAGTAAAAGGTTCCGATTTTACAAGAAATTGAATTTTTAGTGGTAAGAAACCGGTACGATTCTTTAACGGGTTTTAAAGCACAATCTTTTTGGTTGTCTGTTAAAGTAAAATAATGTTGTGGTTTCGAAGGATCTAAAAGAAAAGATGAAAAATTATATGGAGTGAAACACCAAAATTTTGCATCTGACTTAAAGTAAATTCAGTGTTAAACTGATTCAAGTATTTTAAAGTGGTGTACGACGTCTGACAGTTTTGCATCATTTCATTGAGGCCTATCAATCGCTACAGAAATAGGCTTAAGAATCGTCCTCCGATAAGTCTCCAGCGGATCTTTTTAAACAAATATTCGAATTTTTTTCTCTTACTATAGCTTCAATTTTATTTTTGTATTCCTCGCTAGTTTTAAAAGTTTGGGCCATGGCTCAATAAAAACTAGCAAGCAAACAGCGAGTGAATTACGCCTTACGACATTAGGTAAAATAAATTTTTTTCCTCCTTATTTTGCATTTGCTGCAGAGGCAAATGCTTCTGTGAGTAGTCAGTTGGATACACTATGCCCAGAGGGTGGCACATATTCAGGACGTAGAACTGCAATTGCTTTTTTAACTTCCGGTTGCTCAATATATGTGAAACTACTGTTTGTAGCATAAATAGCTCTAGCAATCGGTTTCCTCTTTATTAGACTTGGTTGTTCGTATAACAAAAGAGGATACGGATCCAAAACCGTCTTTTATTAGTAAATGACATTGAAGATAGGAGCGGCTGTGAAGCCCTATCTTTCTGTGAGTCTTCTAGCAAGTTCACTAGTGAGGTAAAGCAAGTACCTGCAATATAAAAAATACCTTCCAAAAATACCAGACAGCCACTATAAATATTTTATGAATGGGTATAATGGTACAAACCCATTAAAGAAACGTATTTCCCTTATGCAAAAAACAAACCGCAAATATTAGTAATACATTAAGATAGAAAAATGCTCGATTAGAAAAGTCTTATGATACCTATTTTTTTTCTTACTTGTTTGATGGCTATTTTAATTAAAGTTGATTCTAATTACTTTACTTTCATAGCCCAATTTTCGTATTCTATACGATAAATGAATTAAATAATACTGTAATGTAAACTGTACTTACATTTGAAACCAGCCCTGAACAAGTACTGGCACTATCACTACTATCAGTTTCTTTTTCTGCAATTCTTTCATTTTTTCACCTCTCCCCCAGTGGGTTTTCATTCGTTCCACAATCCTTGCATTTCGAAAATACATTTTCTGCAGGTTGCTCTGCTTCCAAAAATCCTAAAATTTATTGGACTTTTTAATAAAATATTGCTAAATAGGGTCTTTGTTTCTGCCTCTACTTCTATGAGACATGTTAAAATACTATTTAAACAAGGGGTAAGAAACATGCTACTTGATAGTACTAATTCGCGCAAAACAAATTAAGAAATAAGGTGGATTCACGTCACCCATACGTAATAAAGACATATGCAATTTTTTGTTCTGACTGGAACGCGGACGGGAATTTGTATTCAAGGAAAATTTTATTGGGATGTCGTAGAGAAATTATTTCAATTGCAAATCTAAACCAGAAGTATTTTTGGTGGAATAAAGAAAAATAACTTAATAATGATTGTTATAATTGCCTGATATTGCCATGTTTAATGAAAAAATCAGTAAAAACCAATAAAAATCAAAAAACCATGATTAAATAAAAAAAAATCGTGATTTTTGTTTTTTCAAAAAATCATGATTTTTTACAACCCTGCAATGTTTGATTTTATTTTCGATAATGGTTGATCCCGGCAATAAAAATGTGTAATGTTAAATGTATAATTGATTTTAAGGCTTATTTTTTTGCTGTAAAATTTTCCCAACACAGTAAAGCCATTGGAATAACGCTCCCCTTTATAACCCCCCTGCGACGACCCTATATCGATTAGTGATCCAACACAGACCGTCTTACGAACTAAATATGCAGATCGGAAGGTTGTTTTTTTTCTACCTATCAGATCTCCGCACGAGCTTCTAACAGAATTAGCCAGCCTGTCAGTTTTTTAATTTTGAGCATATCCTCATCACCTGGCTTATTGAGTTGTCAGTTGAAGCCGACCGAGCGTGATATAATAATAAGCTTTATGCTTCATAAAAACGAAATTATATAGGTTTGAGATAGTAGTAAATTGGACGGTCAACTTTGTTGGTAAAAACTGGGTAAGTTATTGAGGATTCTGATTTAACGATAATTTTATAAATGAAATCTTATAGGAAGTGTTGTCATTAGACCAATTTGAACTTAAAGTTAAGGCCATATATAGGAGCTTATTTTCACTTGTTTAGATCCGTAAACATGAAAATATTAAAGTTTATTCACAATTAAAATAAAGTTAATTTCTTAGACTTATTTAGTAATGCAATAGAAAAAGCAAGTTTGGCGATATAGAGTGAGTGGGGAGCTGAAGCTCCAAATTAAAATTAACTTTACCTAATGTCCATCTGATCTAGTAATTTTCGAGGTAGGGGGTCTAATTTAATGCTTGGGGAATGGGGAGGCTACGGTTTTCTTATTTCAGCTTATATTTTCGATATTCGATTTAAAACACTGCGGATAAGAAGCAGACTAAGCTTGTGCTGGTAACAGGGTATTTAATCGGAAAACAGCAACAAGAGAGAATACAGTGTCTAGTCTTTAGTCTCTGTTAAGCTGCATTACACAATATTTTTTTTATTCTTGCTAGGTGGCGAAACTATTTTTTTAAGGTAGAACCACGTTGTCCATACAGGTTTTTGGTATTTGGACAACGCTGACACTTCCATACTTGACACTTTGCCCTGTCGTACGGCATTGTAAGGTTCAGTTGTAGTTAGGCTCTATCTAGTTTGAAATTTATTAAATAATTTTTCTTTGGAAATACTCTGCTAACTAATAACTCTTTTAAAAACTGTTAAATTTTATTCAGTTAATACTTGTAAATATACATTATATACCTTTGTTATATTGTATGTTAATAATATGTTACTACAAAAAAAGAATTGGGATTTGTATTTAATAACTTGGCTTTAAGTATCTTACTGATTGATATTAGCGAAATAATCCTCAAATATTTTTTGACGATCAATGATTTCACCTAGATAAAGTAAAATAAATATAAAAAATATAGTTCTGAAATTGAATGTTGGTTTATTGATCATATTTAATTTCAAACTTGTGTTGCCTGGTTACGGTAACATAAAAAATCGTTCTGCGTTTGCCGAAATGAAAACATGATCATATGGTTCTTTTCGTATTTGACAGAGACTTCAGGACTGGAACTAAAAATATCAATTCGAGTTTCTGATCCGATTTACATAAAACAATAACAACGCTAAAATGAGAGTCTTCTGCATTTTGCGTTGTAAGTATGGACTCAATGAACATTAAAATACCACACTTATAAAAAATAAGCAGAGGAAAGCCACCTTTACTCTTGTCGAAGATATTACGAAAATGATTGGGAACTGAGTGCAGTACAAGGCCGAAAACCCTGAAAATAATTATTATCAGAAGTCTATTCTCTGCTATGGAAATGAGAGGCTGAGAAATAATGATGAATGTAGGTGTTAAAGTTTTAATAAACTATCAGGTGTACATACAGCCTGGTATAAAGAAAAATAAAATGTTATACGCAAAAAGATTTCAGTATTGATAGTTCTGTATAAGGAACAGATAGCGATACATTTGATTCCACACTTCTTTGCTTATTTATTTGCGTTACAATACAAAATAAATCCAAAGTCTGATTAAAGCATGTGGAGGCACCGGGGCAGTTAGATCAGTGGGACCCTAACACTAGGTATTATTTTGTATACTATTCTTTTAAAACATATATATATATATATATATATATATATATATATATATATATATTAAGAGGAACGAAAAGGGCCATGGTCAACGCTGGGCAAAGCGCTTAAAGACATAGTACTGAATTAAAATATACGGCAAAAAACAGTTGAAATATGTGCTATAGACAAGATAACGCGTTTAAAGTGAAATTAGGCTGGACATCTTGCAAGAACAATAGATGGAAGATGCAGTAAGCAAATTTTTGGATGGAGGCCCTGAGGCAACGCCTACAGAAACAGAGGAAGACCATGGGTGAGATGAACAGACAATATTAAAAGAATAAAAGGAAACTGGATCCATATGGCTGAAAATAGAATACAGTGACGATTATTAAGGGAGGCAGATGTCCTGGTGATAATGATGTTTTAGTACTTAAACTAAGGAATTGACGCTTTTCCTGCTTTAATAGAGGCAAAGGCATTAAAAGTGAGTGTTAGATATGCCAGGCGGGGCTGAGTCATCGTTGTATGCAGTCTGTTCTTTAATAATCCACTTTTAATAAAACATATCATGCAATTGGGCAACATTAATAACAAATATATCTTTAGTGGCGTTTGGAAACGCACCTCCAAAGTTATGATATGCAACAATTATACAAAAAAGCATCTCTTTTCTGTAATTATCGACTTTGCAGTCTTGCTTGAAAGCATCTATTAAGGATGAAAACTGTACTAGCTCTTTCTCAGGACTATCTTTATGCTAATGTTCGTCAGCCTTTATTAAATTTGCCGCTGCCTTGTGTAAATTACAGGCCCTTAAATCCTCCAAATGATTTAAGAAAGTTGATCTATTATTATTTATACATTTTCTGTAATAGATCAAATGGAAAAGTGCATAGGTACCAATAAGTCTGATATCAAACCTTGCTAAGATTTTTGAAAAGCCTCTTAAAATAAGAATGATGTAATTTTTAAATAATAGTAATCTATTACCACCTTACTAGTTCACATTTTAAAATAATAACACAACAGATGATGCAATAGCATTATTAACTAGCCAAATAAATCAAAGTTTGAAAAAATGTAAACCATGTGCTGCGAAATTTGTTGATTTTGCAAAAGCGTTTGACAACGTAAGACTATCTTAACGAAAGGTAGCAAGTCGTAGAAATAGATCATAATATCAGCTAAGCAAAGGTTATTAATTATGGTATCCCACAAGGAATGTTTTGGGTCCAATATTATTTTTAGGATATTTAAACCAGCTCCTTATCTCACGATGTATGGGAATTATATCATTTGCCAATGATACAGCACTTTTTATAGAAGGTGATAAATAGAAACAAGTTGAGCAAAAAACTAAAAACGGATTTACAAACAATAGTAGAGTGGTTCGATTCTAATTTATTTATTATAAAATTAATAAAAACTGTTTATGTAATGCTCTCGAGTTATAAAAGCTTTTTTATGCGACGTCAGTTAGTATAAAGTTACTTTCACAAATCATGTTTCGACTCTTAATCGCTCATTTAGCATGTTTATAGATGAAAATCTAAAACCCAGGCTTACTAACATATTGCGATCGCTTATCTACCTTTTAAGAACTATTTATAAAATCTGAGATATTAAGTGTTTTAAAATATTGTATTATACAGCGTTTACTTGAATATGGAATAATTGGATGGGGAGGCGCTTATCAATCCAATCTAATTCCTGTAATTATGGCGCAAAACACAATATTTAAAACAATGTTTAATTTTGATAGGCGGTACCAACTTTTATACTTCCAAACACATATAATAAGTGTAAAGTCTTCTATTATAAATTATCTATTTTATATCTGAAAAAAACATGCTTTAGCAAAAAGAGCGTAAGCGCCCTTTAAAGTGAATTTATGAATATATACATGGTTCCCAGGGCAAGATCGTAAACTTTAACATATATACTTTCAACTACTTTTTAACGCACTTAATTATATGGTCTCAGTTTTAAGTAATCTACTTTGATTCCTTTTATCGTTTAAGGCAGTTTGCTTCGAACATCGAATTTGGAATAACGTTCCTTAAAAACGGATATATTCCACCCTTTTGAAACCCATTTTTGTATGTCCTTATTTAAGGCTCTCCACAACTCACCTATAATCCTGGAAAATTCTTTTTTTTTGGCAATTTTAAGACAATGTGTTGCCGTTGTCACCTTACCAATGCTTGAACCCAATATGGCTTCAGTGACTTCAAAAACTGAGGAGAAGAGGTTATAGTATATGGCCAGTATGCGGAGGTAACTTTAAAATGGTCACGTCTGCTTGAGATGCAATCTTTATTAACTTAATGCTTAGGTGAGTAGAGTGTCCACCATGTAATAAGAATCTGGATCGGTCATCTCCAATAGCCTTTAAAAAGATTTTCTCAAAATCATTTTTGAAAACAGTTTTCTCCATCCAGCTATTATTTGTGGCTTCATATGTAGTTCCAGAAAATCCAGTATCCTCAGGAGCTTTCCACTGATTTCAATTCAAATGTTTTTGCTTTTAAAGATAATTAGTTGCGGAACTTTGTCTTCAGCAGCGGAAGCAGTTAATAAAACAGTTATATTTTCTTTCCCAGGAGTGCTGGGTTGTTCGGGTACATGGAAAGTTTTTGCTACCTACAACTTTGGTTTTGGATGGATCGGTACAAAAGCTTGTTTCGTCCAAATTCCAGATTCTGTCTGGTCTATGTTGTAGTCCCAACTCCTTTGTTGTGTTTTTCAAAAGGATAAAATATTCTCTGTGGTTTCTTTATTGACAGGTTGTTTCTTTTGGCAAATCCAAGGTACCAGTCTTCACCAGGAGTCCCGTCTCTAAAAGCGGTTTTAAGTTCGTTTGATCGAACGAATTGCCCAACCAGTTCAAGTACTTCCTTTCTGGATAATCCAAAACCATATTTTTCCATTTTGAGAAGATCATCAGCTATAAAGCAAATTATGATATATTTATTAACAAGTTAGAGTAAACCTAGTCTGCACTTGCCCCTCTGTATGAGGTGCAGACCAATATGCACTTTGCCCTCCTCTATGATCTGCTCTTACCACGGACGAGAATTTAAGACGGGTAAGATCATATTAGTAGTTTTTATGGTGATTAACAATATACTTTAAACTATATCTTTCTGTGCTTGACATACTTGACATTTGAAAACTTACACACTTAGATGTAAATCACAATTTTACGACTAGGTTTATGGTTTGCAACGCTTTCTATGTTATAAACTCGTAATGTAGCCTGTAGTAAGTCCCTACATGTATCAAACTACAATTTTGTTAGTATTTTAGTAAATATTCCCGCTTAACACACTTGCACCATCTATACACTTACCCCACTATAATAGAAATTCTAAAAAGCACTAGCAAGGTGGCTCATTAGAGAGGCCATTGATTTTTAATATAATGGTTCATCATTCATTAGATGTATGTTTGTTTTTATTAAATTTAGTGTCGTGTGTAGTTTTTCTAATCTTTTTTACTGTGATATTTATTCTATTCCACTTAATTGTTTTTTATTGATACTAATTTATAATAACTAAATGTTTTATAATACCCAAACTCTGTTTATATATCGCTGATAAGTCGTAAGCTTAGCGATGATAAACAGGACTATCTGTATTTGAAGTGTAGATAGAAAAGTAAGATTTTTTAATATTCATTTGCCTTATAAAAGTGTTATTATTGTAATTGATTGTATGCTTTTTTATTAATATTATATTTTTCTCGTTTAACAAAGGCTACTACATTAGTGGGGTCCATACGGTACCAAACACTAAGTAAGGCTTAAATAGGTACTGATATCTTGTACTTAATATTCAGGTATATTTAGTGTTTTCCTAGTTATTCTGCATGATTCAAAGATAGTTGATTTGTGCGTCGTTTAGAGAATTCTTCGGTCATTAATGTTAATTAGTTTTAAGTACCTTGTAACGTTGTTTGAAATAAGGCCATATTTGTTTTTTTTTGTTCTTTTTATTGCAGGTTATGAAAAAAGTCTTCATAAAAGATCCCATAGGTCCTCCTGGAACAATAAAATATCTAAAATCTATCATTTGTCCGTATTAATTAGACCTTTCCTTAATATATCAAGATCTATTTCGATTTGAACGAAGGTTTTCTGAATCTGAACTTCTTTAACATGTATTCTTGGAGAATTTTTATCAACCGAGAGGAACATATATTAATTATTGATATATATATTTTCTTTTCTTTCACACTCTGTATGTCAAAAACGAAGTCGATGCAGATTTGCAAGAACTCCTTAGTGGGGATCCAGATACCTGGACTTCCCCCCCTAAATTTTCCACTTGGCTGAGTATTATGTATTTTTACTGCAGACTTAGCGTTTTACACAACTTGTCGACGGAAGGGAAGAATAAGGACAGTTTTTTGTATTTTTTGATAGCTTAGTCGGCAATCAGACGAATGCCTGATAATTTTACGAGTCGAAGAACAAGTTGCCTTGTTATGATAACCATATTTAAAGTTGGACATGCTTTATAATATGTAGAGAATGAACGTTAGGAAGATCAAAAGTACTCCCGAGTTCAAATTAAGAAATTTCATTTTAAAAATGAATATTTATTTTAATGGTTTATGTGATCGGAAATAGGAATTGCAAAGGAAAAAGAAAGTTCATTAAATTGGTTTTTCAAAGAGGTTGGAAACTTTTTATCTCAGAATAAAGCGTGCCCCCATTTTTCTTATCTTAAGTCATTCACAGCGTTTCAGACACCAACCTATTTTTCAGTAAACTGCCAATTATAAAGCACATCGCCCTCTGGTTCCCCTCTTTCTTATATAAACCCTGTTAAATAATTTCAAGCAATTAAACTTTTATAAACTTTTATTTTGTTTCATTGTTTTCAATTATATATGGAATAGAGAATGGAAACCATTTTAATATTGCTCAGTTTCACTTCAAGACGGTAGTGGCGCGAAATTTTTTTGTATCCTGAACTGCGTTCCGCCCTGTCAGTGCTAAAATATCTTATCCTATGTGCTATTTTCACCCTCATATACTTGTCGACGAGACAAACTTGGCAGCCGTTGAAAATAATCAATACGTTTGGTTTCAATATAAATTCGATACATCTCGTTTTCACTCTTCGAGGGTGCTTTCGATTTCGTCTTAAACTTGGATTCTCTTAGCCAGTCGAGACGTTTTAACGGTCTTGAGGCGACACCAGCTGCCTTCAGAAAAAGTCCCTTGAAATTTGAAAACTTGTAAAAATTAATTGTATTTCTTAAGATTGTAGTAGTTTATATAATTACCTTTTAATGATTCTGAATGAATTGTTGATTTATCATAAACAGACAGTTTTTTTAAATCAGTTAATTTGTAACGATGATATGGGGTTCTCAAATTATCGATTAATAAAGATAATGAAAGGATGAGATACTGGATGTCATGTAAAAAAGTCAAATTTTGAGAACGCTTGAACTCAATTCGGTCAATTTAGAAACAAAAATAGTTAGTAACATATATATAAATTGCGTTTTCTTTTATTTTTGTAGACAAAAAAAAACAGGAGGGAATTTCCAGTTAGGTTCCTTTTTACTTCCCTCGTAATAGGGAAGTATTGTAATCGTGAAAAAAACCCTCTCCGAGGTTTTTTTCAGATCTTGACGTTTCAGGGTCCCCAGATGATGAAAAACATGTTTTCTCAATTCAATCGGTCTGTCTGTTCGCGGCGTAGCTAAAAAATTACTTATCCGATTGACTGATGGCGAAACAAAATGGCGGTATAGTGAAATGTTAAAAAAATTAATATTAAACAATTGCTCACCTAATTTATTTCAAATTTTGTAAAAACATCACGTATTATGTTGGAATCAAGTGGTAATATTTCGGTATCAATCCAAGATGGCGGCATAATAAAATATTTAAAACTTCTGTCTGAAAAAACTGCTTAATGGTTTGATTTCAAATTGTGTGCCATATCTAATTGTGCTATAGAGATCAGCTAGTAAAATAGTGGTACTAATTCAAAATGGCCGAACAAAATGGCGGCCAAATAAAATGTTTGTAATAGTCAAAAAAGATCCTTTCAGGTTTTTCATATCACTACGTTTTAGTGTCGCTAGATGCCAAAAAATAAGTTTTTTCAATTCCGTCGATCTGTCTGTCTGTCTGTTAGTTCGCGACATAGCTAAAAGACTACTTACCCAGTTTACTTCAAATTTCGGTAAAAAATTAAGTCATATGGGGATGACCTGATAACGTTTTGTGAAATGTTGAAAAAATTATTTTGAGAAAACTGCTTATGCAATTTATTTCACATTTTGCAAAAACATCAAGTGTTATGTTAGAATTAACTGGTAAAATTTTGGTACGAATCCAAGATGGTGGGACAATAAAATATTTAAAAATTCAACCTGAAGAAACTACTTAATGAATTGATTTCAAATTGTGTGCCATAACTAATTGTGGTATAGGGCTCAACTAGTAAAACTGTGTTACTACTTCAAGATGGCGGAATAAAATTGGGGCCAAATAAAATTTTTATAATCGTGATAAAAAATCACCCTCTTAGGATTTATACATTATTAGTGCCCCTAGATGCTAAAAAACATGTTTTATCAATTCCGTGCATCGTTCCGTCTGTCGATCTGTCAGTTCGCGACAAAGCTTAAATACTACTTGCGCGACTTCAAATTTTAACCAAAAATTAAGGGTCATATGGTGATGACCTGGTAATATTTTGATAAAAATATAATATGGCGGAACAATGTTAAAATTTTTTTTTAGTTAGGTGTATTATTTGAGGTTAAGATCCAGTAAAAAAACAAGTATTTTAAACTTGCCGACGTTTAGCAACTTATTTGTGGCATCCTCAGGACACATGGATCCTATATACCTCATGAAACTCATATTATTAGTCTTTACGGACTCCGTTGTTCCGCAGATATTTCCCGGATATTAAGTTTCTAAATGGTTTTCGTTAACGATCCTCTTGTTATGTTAGAGTGGTGTATTATTTGGAGTTAGGATCCAGTAAAAAAACAAAAACTTTTTTTAAATTGTATATAAATTATACATCCTGCTGATATCCATATTATCACTCTTTACCTATTCCGTTCGTTCGCAGATATTTCCCAGATATTAAGTTTCTAAATGGTTTTCGTTAACGATCTTCCTGTTGTTATGTTAGAGTGAGGTATTATTTGGGGTTAGGAAATGTCTGCGGATCAACGGAGTAGGTAAAGACTAATACGACTTTCATGCAGGATATAAAATCTGTGTCCTGAGGATGCAACAATAAATTGGCGAAACGCCGAAAATTTAAAAAAGGACTTGTAGATCCTAACCCCAAATAATACACCACTCTAACATAACAACAAGAGGACCGTTAATGCAAATCATTTAGAAACTTAATATCTGCGGGCCAACGGAGACTGATAATATGGGTTTCAATTTAAGATGGCTAAACAAAATAATTAAAATGTTAAAAAAATCAACGTAAAATATCTTGTTCAATTGACTTTAAATTTTGCCGAAAAATTAAATGTAAAAATGGGATACTTATTGAATTTACTTAAAATTATGCCCAAAAGTCAAGTGTGGCATAGGTAGAAGGGAAATGGTAAACATATTGGTAGGACTCCAATATGATGGAACAAAATGGCGCACAATAAAAATGAAGAGACATTATATGTAATACATATATGCTGTGAGTATGTACAGAACTAAATTAAATCATACTTCACTATTCCTAACCAATGGAAAAAAATCATAACGAGGGAAGTTCCGGGTAAAGGAAATGTACCGATTTTTTCTTTACAGATGCGTTATCTATTGAGATATTAAATCTGTGTAATTTGGAATTACCAAAAAAAGCCCATTTCATGGACAATTAAAATACAAGGTAATCTATTAAAAATATTAATTGTTTTTATTAATTTCGTAACACATTATATATCCTAGAATATTTACAGAAAAAAGAATTCAACTTTATTAAGGAAAAAAAAACAAAAAAATGTCCGCTTTTAGAGAAACTCTCCATTCCAAATTAAATAATGAATGTTTATTTTGTTGGCAGTTAAGGAAAATTACCATGCGCTGTGACAAAAAATCGTTGACCTAGAATAAATAGACACGCAAATAGATAAAATTTTCAAAATTTTTTCGCTTTTATGTATGTATACCAAAAATACATTCAAGTTCTCCGTTTGCGACATACAATGACCAATTTTCTTATACTGATTTGTATATCAGTATGTACACACATGCAACATAAATATTATATAATATTTATTATAAATACATGCATATAGTTCTGTAAATTAAATTACAGAAAGGGAACCTTTATGTATATATATATATATATATATATATATATATATATATATATATATCAGTAGCATAGAGGTAAACTGTTGTATGTCCCGTATATTTAATTGTGAGAAAATGAAGTTTCAATTTTTTTGGCATAAAAAAATGGAAATTACAAATTTAAAAAAACTGCTAGAAAATAGAAGATTGGGAGTAAATCTAAGTATAATCTAAGCTACGTATTGAAGTACATTAAAGATTTTTGCGCGGATCCCAGAAGGTGTTTTAGTGGACTTACGGTTATTTACCTCTGCATCAAACAGCAGCTTAAAAACAATCAATGGATTTACGTTTATTTTCCCAAACACAAACAGCTTTTCAAATAAATTTATTACCCATTTCGTGTAACAAAATATTATACTAAGTTAAAAAAACTTTAGGATGAACAGTACGAAAAAAATATAAAATAAAAAAACTGCCAATGTGAAGTTCATCTTTCAATCTTCATCATCATCGAGGTTATTCTTTGAAGCTATAGGTAAACTTTGATAATAGGCATGAAAGGTTGTAGGAACCCACTTAAGTAAGGTGATTAAGTGTTCCTTTTTCTTCTTGGTTACACCTTTTGGAGTATCTCTTATTGTAGGTAAGTTAGCAGGTAATGTTAAACGCCGTCTAACGGAGCTAGAAAAATTCACTATTTTGAAATTTTCTTCTTCGAATTTTGTTTTATAGAAAATATTTGACGGTGCTTCAGCGCGTGCTTCTAGCCAAACAACGGTAGAAATCAGAAAGTTTTCTTTATCTGTGTTTTCTTTCTTATTTTTAAAGGGTGCTTGTGGAAAGCTGTATAATGATGAAAAGTTTTTAAAATCGTTTACTTCCATACTAAAAACTATTGCACCAGAAGCTCGAATCAGCTGCTCCCAATCCCAAGGAGTCACAATTTGCATTGGTGGCTGTTTTTTAACAGTTCTTTCAATTAAGGCATGAATATGGTCGGCCTCCATGTGGGTATGTCCACGCAATAAAAATTTATGTGTAACATTTCGCAGGGAAGGACATACATTTAAAAGCCAAAAGTAACTAGTTAACATCATTATGTTGCGGTTTTGGCTTGGGCAGTTATCGGACCATATTATTAAGTGCTCTATTTCACTTCCAGAAAGAATATTTGTAGCTCATTTCAATAGTGCCGAGGCTACTTCGTTACCGCCTCTTCCGCCTTTGGACTCGTCCCAAGTTATACAGTATGATTTCTTTTCTGTAGCATCATATATTGTCAAATTGAGTGTCCACAATTTTAGCAAGTAGAAGCTCTGACAGTTTGACAGATACGGAGTTGGTAAGCACTTCTGCAAGTCCAACATTATCACTTTAGTTTTATCATTATTTACGCTCAAAAGTTTGTCATTCCTTTTTTCTTGGTAGCGTTTCTCGGCTTCGTCAAGATGATTACGGTACTCCTTCTGAACTTCTCCCTTTTCGTTTTGGTTCAAAGAATTGTTCTTAAGTTTCAAAATGACACTATCACATGCATCACACGTGTCATTACAAGGTTTCTTAAAACCTAAATTAAACTCCCTATCAAAAACGCGCTTGTAAGCCCAATGCTTGACTATTTGATTTTTTGGAGTACTATCTTCAATACACTTTTGCTTGTATAACTCGTACATTTTTTTTTGTATTTAGGTCACTCCCCAAATATTTTTTTGCACTCTTTTCTCGAGTGTAGTGACTTTCATATACTGGAAAAGAAGTTATATGAGCTCTAACTATGTCGAGAACACTATCCTGAAGTTTATTTGTGGGTGTATGCCTACCCCGCATATCCTGGTGAATAAAACCGCCTGTTTTTTCTTCTTTTAGAGCCGTTCTTACTACAGCTTCCGAAATCCCTAATGTATTCAGAAAAAACACTTTACAGACTTCAACTTTTCTTCCATTGACATCAAAGTTATAAAAAATTGTTTGTTTTTTTCCGGACCTACTAAAATCTTTGCGCCTTTCTCTCTTAATGTGCTCACTTCTGACATGGCTCAGTATGAACTGTCTTTTTATATCCCAGTTCTTGGACTCATCCCAATAATGGCTAAATATTTCTTTTCGTTCATCTTCGCTTATTTTTTCTGGGCATTTTTTTTTACAGGGTTGGCAAGCTGATTTCATAAGCTTCTCTCTTATTAAGTTTCCGGTCTTAGAAGTATGTTCTTTTCCAGATAATGTTTTAATGGTTCTTTTTGTTGCTTTCCAGTTGTCGATATTTCTCACTTGTTTCCTTTTCTCTTTCGTTTTTTCCTTCTTTACAGCGTTTGTAACTTCTTCAGCGTTCGATTCTTCCTCGCTTAATACGTAATCAGGATCTCCGTCGATGTCATCGAACTGTTCATATTCCATTTCAGTTTGATCGTCAATAGCTTCTGTAATATAATATTTTGCTTTAATTAAGGTACCAATAATTAGAGAAATATAAATGATAATTTTTATTTATTCTATTTAATTCTGTAATTTTACTGCTTACCTTTTTGTACTTCTGTGTATGTTGAAGTAGCCTGACAATTATTAAAAGGACCTTCGTTTTTGGTCCAGTATACAAGTGGCAAATTATCCTCAGGGTCATATTCGGATTCAGTGGTTTTTAAAGTTGCAGAGTTGGAGGCACAACTTTTCTTTTCAAACCGCAAATTTTCTCCAAGATCGGATTTGGATCCAGTGGTTTCTAAAATTATAGGCTGTTCGGCTGCATTGTCTAAAATATAATGAATAATGCGACTTATCAGCCATCTGTATTGATTTTAATTAATATCGACATCCACTTACCAATTCTCACATTGCTAAGAATAATTATTTTTGATGTTGATGTGTTTTTTATGACAGATGTAGGGCTCAGAGCTCGGCTCAGAGCGACGCTATTTCTTGTATCTTCTGAAAATAACAATTAAATAAACTAAGGTAAACTTGTGTTCACCAAAGATATTTACCACAAATTACACTACTGAACTATATACTTTCACTGACTTTTTTATGCTTTTTTTGCTTACCATATTTCTTATATTCCATCATTTTAGTTTCTCCATTATTGATATTATTTAAAACGTCATTTTTCCTAGGTCCATAGTCAATCGCTATATTTTGTAAAATAAATTTTATTGGTAGAAGTAAACAGTCGTATCTCCAAAAAAAACCTTAATAATAATCATTATTATTATAATACAACAATTTTAATTATTATAAAATGAAAACGGTTTCGTGCTATGCGTTTGCTAAATGTGTTCTTAAAATTTGTTTCTAGTTTTACCTATTTTTATGTTTTAAAATGTATTAATGTATTAACCTAACCTCCAATTTTTTGTTTATGTCTAAAACATACGTTAAAAACGGTTATTTCTTAGCCAATCTAATGTATAATACTCACCGTACGTGTTTTCACTTTGTTTTGTTGCTTGCAAAGCCATTTTTGCAATTTTCTGTCCTCTACTCATCATAAAAACTAATTTTTACACTCACAAAATAAGACGCAATTGGAGATACGGTTGTTTACCACTACGAAAATAAGACGCGGCGATTATGTGTACTATCGTGTAAGGAGATAATGTTATTTACCTCGTTGCTTTAGGAGATGCTACTGTTTCTAACGTAAATAAGTGGGAAATTATGACAGCTGGACATACGATCATTACCACAGAAAATTTTAGAGTTTTTTGAGAGGTAAAATGATATAATCTAAAATTTGCTTAAATGTGGAGATACGATAGTTTACCTCTATGCTACTGATATATATATATATATATATATATATATATATATATATATATATATATATATATATATATATATATATATATATATGTGTAAGCTTTGGATTTTCTTTAAATGTAACTGAAATTCTAACGGACTTTACATTTTATAACTAAAATTTAAATTTATACCGTTAAAAAGGGCAGGTAAAATACATAAAATCCTTAGATATATTTTTTACTTTTGTCAGGCAGACAGTTAGACAAACGTAGCATAATCCGTTAAGGGCGTCTCAAGACTTATACCGTTATTATATAAAGGCCAGGTATAATTTTTTTGTTAAATTTCCAAATAACCCGTTACTTATAAAGTTATAAAGCTTACAGGTAAAAAACCGGCAACAATTAATAACCCTTTGAAAAACGTACAATTACGGTTAGTCAAATAAAAAATGCCGAATGGTAAGACCAACGGACATGTGGAATATAATAATTAGATTTTTAAATATATTAATAATTTCTGGGGGTGCCTACTCAAATAATGTTTTAGTAAAAATGAAACACTTAATCTTTCCAAGCATACGGAAATTTTATTTTATTAAATTAGAATCTTATAATCCTTATATATCCAAAAATGCAAAATTATACGCAAATAAATGTCAACCAAACTAAACTATTCTCGTGCCTTCTAGCTATATAAATAAAAAAGTTTTATTTGAAACTCAGTACCGATTTGCTCACAAATCACATCGTTGTGAATTTTTTTATATTGGAAACATAATCTTACTAGCAACAAACAGGGAAAAAATAAAATTTGTTCCACATTAAAGTTTTATTTTTAAAGTTTTAAAATATGCATACTATAGTGATGTTTTAATCTGAAATCATTTAGGACTTTGACTTAATAAGGTATGTATGTTGTTATGATACTTCACAAGCTTTTAAAATCAGCATAGCATAGTTATAAGCTTCTGTCTGAGTAATTTGAAATTGGTGCTAAGGCTTGTAAAGATGATAAAAAGCTGCTTTGAGCAGAGTCGCTTTGTCGAATCTAACCGAGTAGAAAATCTAGAGGAATTAAGACACTTAAAGAGAGTTTTTATAGAAGTGGTTGAGGTGTAGGCACTAATTACTCCTAAGAAATAAAAGAGAATAAAATCCTAAATATGCTTCACACGCAAAAAAAGCATCGTAAATGAAAAATGTTTTGTCAGATTACCAGCCTCTCAACAAATAAAAAAAGCTAACATACCAACAAAGAGGACTTCGTCTTAATGTACCACAAAATCTTAATCTACTTAAAGTACTTTGTTGAAGTACTTAACTTTTAGTTCAGTATTTAAAAATAACTAGGTCTTTTTCAATAGTAAAAAGCATTTCAAAAATGATTTTTAGTACCTAATATACTTTATGTATTTTATCAAAAATAATGCTAGTTACAAATCGTTAAAACCTATTTATATTCATATAAGTAATCTAACAAATACACTCTCAGTTTTCGTTGACTTTTATGTGTATAATATACACAGGGTATGTAGGTATGTATGGCAATGGCTGTGTCCTTGATGATGTTGTTTGGTAGTTTCTGGTTCCTACGACTTTGTCCTGGATGGCAAGAAGGAAGTCTTCCGTTTCAGGGAACAGCTGCCTACAGCTTCTTGTAACAACGTATATTAAAGCTTTTTATGTATGTGGTCTTGCTCTATGTGGTATCTGTGTCTTCCGTAGAGTGCTTTTTCAGACCAGGTGTTCATCTTCTCTAGTCGTGATTGGATGTGACTGTTTGCGTCTGCTGCGTGGCTCATTTGAGACAGGTCGAGCGGTGTATAATTCTTGTCTGCCGTCACTATTGCCTTGGGGAGATTAGTTTGTTTAGCGATTGTATATCTATAATTTCCCTCCCTCCTTCTTTTCTTTCGATGGTGAGTCTCTTCTTGCATGCGTTGGGATGTAACTTCCTGTGTTTAGTGGATTCAGAGCGTTTGAGAATGTGAATGTTTTCTATGTCTGTGTGTGACTATCTAATGATACCAAACGAATACGTAAGAATAGGTATGGGTAAGGTGTTAATAGTTTTCGTTAGATTTCTGGAGTTCAGTTTTGTTTTTAGTGGTTTTGTGAGTCTGGTTTTAAATTCCGTCTTGAGCTCTGATTTTATATGAGTGTGGTTAATTTTGGTGCTTTGATGGAAACCTAGGTATCTGCATGTTTCTTCTTTGAGCATATTAACTATGGTTTCATTGTTGATTGTTTCTATCATAGGGTGGTCTTTTCACTGTCCCTTGTTGATATGAAGTAGCTTGCATTTATTTATATCAAATTCCATGTTGGTGTCCAGAGTAAACGTTTCTGTGATTTTAAAGAGTTCCTTTAGCTGTGCCTTTGTGCTTGCGTATAATTTTATGTCATCCATGTACACGAGATGTTTTGTTTTGTGTAATTTATTTTTTTGGTGCTTAATGTGAAATCCGTAGTTTGTGTTATTCAGTGTGTTTGAGAGTGGATTGAGACAGAGGCAGAACCACAAAGCGCTGAGTGAATCTCCCTGGAATATACCTCGTCTGATGTAGATCTCTTCTGTTTCGATGCGTTCTTTTTGTGTTATTAGGTTGATTTTAGTTTTCCACGTACTCACGATTTGCTTAAGAAATTGCCTGAGGTTTTGATTGCCTTTGTATAATTCTAGAACTTTGGCTAGCCAACTGTAGGTATCAAATCAAAGGCTTTTTTATAATTTATGTAACCAGTGTGAAGGTTTCTATGATTTTTTCTGGTTTGTTCCATGATGATGCTCTCTATAATTAGCTGCTCCTAGCATCCTCGGCTGTTTTTCCTGCACCCTTTTTGCTCTTTCGTTAGAATGTTTTGGTGTGCTAAATGTTCTATTCTCCTGGTAATTGTGGCTGTGATGCTCTTATATAGGTTTGGAAGGCACGTAATAGGTCGGTTATTTGACGGGTTCTTAGTACTGGAGGTTTTGGGTTTAAAAAATGTTATTCCTGGGATGAGAAAACTGACGAGTGTGCTAGGTTTTAAAATAATTTCATTAATTTGGCGAGTGAGAGCTTTATGTGTGGAGGTAAACTGTTTATACCAGAAGTTATGAATATTATCTATTCCAGGACATTTCCAATTATATGTATTTGATTATTTCTGCGACTTCTTGTGTTGTTATTGCAAAGTCCTCTTGTTCCTCCAAGCACTTGTGTCTGTCTTCTTCCGCTTTAATCCATAAAACGTTATTATCGTGTAGTTTCGATTCTGACCAAATGCTCCTTCCAGTATTCTGTGATTTTTTGTTGGGTCGGTGGTTCTATTACTCCTGCCTCCTCATTCCTCATGGTTTTTTGGAAGAACTGTTTTTCGCTTCTTCGAAACAAGTTGTTAGCGTCCTTTCTTTCATTTGACTCTTTGTATCTTCGGAGTCTTGAGGCATACACGGATAATTTTTCCTTCAGAGTGTTAAGAATTTCTGTAAGCGTGTGATCAGGAGATGTAGATTGGTGTTTCTGTATTTAAGTGAATATCGCAACACTGGTAGGGCGCTGAGGTAGATATGATAAAACGAAGAACATTGTAGGCGAAAAAGGAGAAAAAAATCAATACACTGGCACTGCTTACTTATAAAAAATTGGTGAGTGGTTACAAATTTTACAATATTTAGTACATTAATATAAATCTTAAACAAATATTAATTAAAGTAAATAGCAATTACAAGAAACCCAAAGCAAAGGCCTTATGAGTAGGTATACCTACTTCATTCTCTTCTGTCTTTAGACAGAAGAGAATGACTGATCACAAAATTATGTGTTTTATCGTTTATTTATCAATCAGAAGCCGATATATTCAATATATCTATTATTACTTGACGAATCTGAATGCGGCAAATAGTAAAATGATGCCCAAACCTTGAAGAATATGTCTCTTGGAATGCGACCGTTAAAAACAATTGTCAATCATACAGAGTGCACCGCAAAACGCTTTAAAAACTTAAAACATTCATTGTCAACCCAGATTTGCTGGAGTGACTTATCCATTTACTTTATAGGATGAGTCTATTAAGATTAATTTACGATTTGCTTAAGTTCATTGTTAATTTTAAGATGTTCATCTCATAAGTTTCTTCAATGTACATTAACTAAAACCTCAGAATTTTTATCTTTATCAAATGTATGTTGACTAGACTAAATGTAACTACCAAATGGTGACTTATTTGAAGTGCTGGAAATATGGTTTTTTTACCAACCGGAACGCCAAGTTTGTATTTGGACTTTACCATTCTATTCTATTGTATTAAACGTAGCATCAAAAATGCAAAAATTAACAAGTTACCTACGAACCGGGACAAACTAAATTAATTTTTCCACGAACATTTCCATCTCTACTTATGAGGGTTATTAACATGTTCATTAAAGCTAACCGACAAAGGTTCTTGTTCTTCCTATATAAGTAATGACACAATCAGAGCAGTTAACTTATACCACAGCTTACTGCAGCTAAATTACTCTCTTGTCGGAACTTTGATTTGAAATAGTTAAATCAATCAGGAGCCGTAGTGGAGATTTTGAAATACAGGGTGTTCTTGGTGATTGAAATAAAGTGATGAAAACGACAGGTTGAAATAAGGCGACTTTTTTGTGCTATAAAGATATGTCTTAAAGAGCATCCCTTCCATTTAAAAAAAATCAATTTCATCAATTTCTCGTTAAAGGTCATTCAAATTTAAATCAAATTTTGTAGGCTAATGGGAAAATGAACTAGGACCCAACAAGACTGGAATAAGAAATTACAATAAATACGTTATTTTTTGTCTTTTGTGTCTTTATTCTACGAGACGCCATATAAAAAAATACAGTTGAGTCGTTTCTTTCTTATCTGTTTTGTATAGGCACAATAATATTAGGCCAATTATTTACATTTATTTAGGATTAAATAATGAATATTCACAAATAACAAATTGGGTTATACGATAATGTCAAAACAAATTGAGTATAGGTACGTTTTTGAATTTTATATCTTAGTTAAACGAAACAGGAACGCAACGTTTTTTCTGCCGAAAGAATGAGTGAAAACATATTTTTTTCTTTCTTATTTATTCATTTTATTTTTCCTCTAGTATCTGTAAATCTACCTTCTGTTCTTTTTACATTTTGATCTGGTTCAGAGTTGAATAAGGCATATTGAAAATATAACACTACAAAATTTGGTTTAATTCTGACTTATAGTTGACGAATAATCTTTAAAATTTGATTTTGTTTCAAAAACTTTAAATGACTCTAAATGGAATTAGATTTAGATTTAGATCATATTTCATACAAGTTTTATTTTAACCTGTAGAATAGTTTAATTCATTTTCTATCATCAGTCACTTTACTTGATTACATCAAATTTTAGTATTTTTTAAAATTTCATTGAGGATATTTTCTAAGATATTTATATATGTCTGTCCTAAGTATACGCAATTCATATTACTAAAAACAACCAATAACAGCATTAGTATTTAATACTTTATTCTATTATTTTAAATATGCAAATTTCAAAATTGTAACATTATTTATTGTTTTTTTTTAATTTATGGCAATTTTTAACATTTCATATTTATTGTATAATATTTATTAGCAAGGACATCCCTTGTTAATAAATGAGATGCAGTTGTTAGGCGAGGGGAGGCTCGGAAAAAAAAATCAGCCGACAAAAAAATCAGCGTTTTTTTACTGGTAACAACAATAGATAATAATATTTCAGTTGAACAACACGAAATACGTCTCTGTTCGATCTACCGCTCCAACTTAACGCTAGAGGAACGAAACCAAGACTTTGCATACTGAGCCGGGAAGCTCAAGCATGCAATGCCCTAACTATGAATTTTATACCAAGAAAATAGTATATGTATTAGGATTTCTTTTCATAAGGGTCTCTAAGGAAACAGGTTTCGCAAATTGTTTATGTGCATCTAAATAATTTTTTTACAAATAATTGGGATAAATATATAAAACATTTGTAAGGTGTCGAAAATTGATTTTTCCCTTTTATATTAAAATGGGTAGGCCATATTAAAAAATGCTTTTTCTAAAAGTTGCAGATATTCAAAACCTCTGTCTTTTGAGCTGTAACCGATGAAAAAGCGTTGATTATTTTCCAAAAAAATAGCGACAAATCTCTAAAAAGAGCAGATAGAGGCCTCTATGGGAGTTTATTTTATTCGTCATGACCGAGACTACAATATACAATTATTTTCAGTGTGAGACTTTGCAAAATAAAACATCAAAAATGGCGCTAAAATATATGAATTTGTTTACAATTTCAAAGCTTAACAACTTTTAAATATAAACATCTATAACGTTTCCGACTTGATATTCAAGTAGCTCATATTTTTCCGCCTATTTATGAAAAGGTTATTGTGATACATTTATTGGGGCTCAGGCAATTTTTTTGTTTTTAATTTACTGTGGCTTTAATTGTTGTCGTCGAGCTCAGACTGTATAAAGATGCCACCAAATAGTTATATTTTATGGACAAAAAGTTTGCTGATGCTTTGGCTAATATCAGGATAGTTATTTTTACAGGACAGACCTGTTAATCTCACATGGGTCCAGAAAGGAAATTTTTACTCAAATGCTTTGAAACGCGGTAATAATGGATATTAATCCAAAGAGAATAAATTTCACGGATAATGTTCAAATTTTGTAATAAGCGTTATTTCATGTCAAATTTTGATTATTTTATAATTTAAATAATGTATCAGTCATGTCAAGTAAGATGTTAGCGTTTTATACGTTGTACGGGTGCATATAAAGTAATGTAGCCGATTTTAGTTCAAAACGCTCTTTTGTTTTACATTATCACATGCATGAGTATTAAATCTATTCGTTTCAGTAAAAAAATTCGTTAGTTTATATTTAGAAATTATTAATCGCTGAAATAAGAAAAAATAATACGTTTTTTGAGGTAATTTTTGACTTTTTATTTTGCAAATTTACACACTGAAAATAATTGTATGTGGACACCTCCATATAGCAAGGATGGATATCGATGAACACCTCGTCGAGGTCTCCATCTGGATGACGTTTCCAGCGAAATTATTGTTTAACAATGATTTGCGGGATAAGCAAATAATACTAACAATGAAAGTCACAGGGTCGATATTTTGTACATACATTTAGCACGTCGCTATTTGTATGAAGTTTCAAATTTATATGTTGTAAATTGCAAAGTTATTGACAATTGAATTTTTCGCTATTTTCTCGGAAACTAATCAACGCTTTTCCTAAGGATTGCCACGATGAACATCTCGTAGAGGTGTCTATCTGTTGTCGTTTGTAGTCTATCTGTTGTCGTTTGTAGCGGAATTATTGTTTAAACAATGCCTTGCAGGATAAACAGATAATCATAAGTCAGTAATGAATAAAGCCACAGGGTCGATATTTTGCACATAATGAATAAAGTCACAGGGTCGATATTTTGCACATACGTTTAGCATCATGTAAGCTCTACTTGTACGAAGTTTCAAATCTATACGTTATAAATTGCATAAGTTATTGATATTTGCAAAAAAACTCTTTTCATCGGACGCATTTTAAAAGTTAGGGTTTTGAAATAATTACAACTTTTGGTAAACCATTTTTTACCATTTAACTAATTGTTTATATATTTTCCCCATATTTTTTGGATATGTATATATATATATATATATATATATATATATATATATATATATATTTATATATATATATATATATATATATATATATATATATATATATATATATATATATATATATATATATGTGATTTAACTTAACTAAGCTGTGCTTATACCCTCCGTTCTTAATGAGTTTCTTTATTTTGTATTTGCTGTTATTTAAAGATTTTCAATAGCTGTTATTTATTTTATGAAATATTTTAGTATTATTCAAGATGATTTATACATTTTCAAAGTTTGTTCAGTTAAATTGGTAGTTAGAAATGGAAATAAGAGAAACAGCAAGTTGAGGTAATGGATAGAGTGACTTTTTGAACTTTATTGATCTTAGTACCTATTAATTTTGATTTATTCTATAACAATGAATTTTATGGAATCAGGCTGCCTTATAATGTTTATTTCTTCCCTGTAATCAGCCTCGGGTAGGTGATGTTCAAGATCTGTAAATACGAAAGTTAAAAGTAGCTATGTTATGTTGATATGGATGATTCGAAATTGTATGAATGGCCTGATCTGTTTGAATGGGTTTTCTGTAAATTTTAAGTAATTTCCTGATGAAATTTGATGTTTCTATGTATTTGATTAATCTTGTTTAATAAGAGGTTAGCAGGGTACTTGCCCTCTATAAATAGAGAACAAGCGTCAACATATTCATAGTAATGTTTTATTTCTGTATTGTTAAGGACATGATATTTTTTAACGATTGTTTATAAACATATCTGCAAGAAAATGAGATAAGCTACTTCCCGCAGCAAGGACCTCAGGTTGTTGATAAAACTTGAAAAAAAAATCCGAAGAAAGGGACAAGTTCAATACTTAAATATAGCCACTACTGCAGATTCAATGACGTTGCATCTTTCCCTACGAATGCATTAGTTCCCATTTTTGGCACTTTATTGAACCTCCCAAATTTCTATACTCTTGATTCGGAAGTTTAAAATTTTAAAAATAAGTACAAAATTATCGTAACCACTTTCCAATGCTTTGTTTGCAAAAATACAAGCTAAATTTATGTGTGTGTAAAAACAATTTGTTTCCTGAAAGTGAATCCTTTAGAATTTACCTTGGTCTTTCCTATTCGTCACAGATTAAGAGCCCGCTCTCCCTACAAAATCATATTAAGGGTTGTTTTATAAGTGGTTTTTTAAGTTTATCAGCCAATCGAAACTCTACCTGCCCCCATCATAGCTCAATAAAAAGGTCGGGTCTAAATTATATTCATACTTTAGGTTGCGGGCAAAAAAGCTTCTGTCGGAGGGATTTTTTATGTTTTTTAACCACGCCCAGACCGCTTTATAAAATGGAAGTCTGCGAACGAATGGTTTATAATGACTGTTGTAGAAAGGGGAGTTTATTTTTAAATTAAGAAGGGTTGTACTAGGCTATTAGGATGCTTGTGTATTAATAGTTTTCTAAACGTATTGAAGGTGATGGAAAATATATTTCCAAAACATAAAAATAGAATTAAAGTTCCTGTCTCACTATTATCATAATTACTATAAAATATTTTGAAGTTTTTAGCGTTACTATATATAATTTACTATAGAAAAGGGAGAATAATTATCTAGTAATAAAGCTGAGTTTGATTTTCGATATTTCGTACTCGATTTTATATCTCAATTTCTCTAAAAGCCGCCGTCACCCTGCAAATAGTTGTACAGGAAAATCACAATAATAAAGTGGCTAATAAACAATATAATAATAAAAATAATGATGTTGAAAAAAGTTCGATTTAGATTATTTACAGAATGTATTAGGGTTGCAAGTGTATTAGTATTTATATCAGAGGCATGAATGATTGGGTTTAATGACGTACACATAAAATAGTGGGCACTGTCTCAAGATGTTCGATTGAGCTGTGCTTATATGAAATGATGTGGTTTCTCTAGTCTCCAAACGGAGTACCCGGAAGCAGATATAATTTACTGTGAACCCGATCATGCAGCATTCTAAACAAAAACCCGAGCAAAAACCTAACTGCCTGAACCTCTCTTCTTACATAGAGGGATCGATCATTACTCGATCGACTCCATGGATTTGCTGCATAGTCAAGTTTAGACTGTACAATAAAGATGTAATATAAAAGTATAACCTACGATGTATTAGTAAACTGCTTATATTGCTAATTATAAAACCTATCAATTACTGAATATGAGAAATATCCTGAGTGAAATAATACACCTACAACTTCATCCAAACAATAATTTTAAATTATTGGATTTTGGATATTTCTGGTAAAAACTCACAACATGGTATTTGAAAATATTGAGAGGAAGCTTACTGAGCATATAAAAGTTTTTTATAATAAGTAAATCTCGCTGATGGAGGTCACAATGACAATCATTTGCACAGGCTGTGCTATGAAAAACGTTTAGATCGTCAGCATATTCGGCTATAGTGGGCTCAAGTGGGACGCTTAAGGTTCTCCAGAGCTGGAAATGAATATGACGATTGTAATGTTTCTTACTCGACAAAGTGAGAGAGATCGGTTAAGTAGGACTTACATAAAGGTTTTTCAGCACGATAAAATGATCAATTTGGTCAAAACCATTTTGAAAGTCTGTGTATATCATACCTACTTGATGGCTACGCAAATCTATCCTTTCACCAACAAGTTGCAACACCGTAGCCAAGTCGGTAACACATGATCGGGAATCAATAAAACCATGTTGACTGAGCATTTTTTAGTATCTTATTAGGTATTACAATTTTAAAAATCTTGGAAAAATTATAAAGGATAGAAATACGTTCATAGTTTTTCACTTTATGGGGTTCCAAAGTCCAAGAAGAAGTCAGTTCTCAACATTAGATGCCATAGGCACAGTCCTTGAAAAGAAAGCTAGGAATACCATTCACTTCCATAGTCCTATTATTCTTTAATTTTTTGGTATCTCATATAAGATCATGGTCAGTAAAATTAGGTAAGTGATTGGAACAAATCATGTGTGGGAGTGGAGGTACTGTAAAGGCTGACGAAATAATATGTAAAGACATTGACTATGCTTTAAGGTGTGAGCTTATCGAGCAAGTAACTTCTTCTTTTGTTGTGTCTGATTAAATAAGGATGCAAACGGAAAAAAATTTCAACTATATTTTTTTTTAGCATTATTTAATTCTTGTGTTATTTTGCCTGCTTCTTACAGTATGTGATTTTTCTCTTGAATTTTCATACATAAGACAGAGCACAAAAATGATTTTTTGGGACGTGTCCTTCATTTGCAAAAACATTGTGGATAATACATTTTTAAAGTTACCTATTTCTTCTATTCATTGTCAGGTTTCTTGCTCTGGATTAATTAGGCAGTACGATCTTTGGCTTTACAGCTAAACCGTTGAGTTCAGTTTATATATCACTTTCTTGCATTTTCTAATATACATGAGAAATTAGAACTTTTGAAGAGTGTGTTTGTGAGGCTACCTAAATTAACAACAGTCATTAAAAGAATATAAAGTTGAAAGAACACGGATTTTTTTATTTTGCTTTACTAAAAGTCCAAGATTTCAGGTGCCAGACGTCGTTTTATTATGTTTTTTTTTATTTATAATTTTAATAATTCCGTGGTTAACCAAAATGAACTCAAATATTTTTTCCTATTTTGTTCGTTCAAAGGTAGTATTTAATCCAAATATTTATTGGTGTGCATTGAAGAAGCTTACCAAAACATATTAAACATCATTCTAAAAAAGGTATATTCACAAAAGCTTTTCTAGCAAATTATAAATACCTCTATAATAGCCTGTGTAAGCAAAAAAAAAACGAAATATTGGTAAATTGGTAAATGAAATAAAAGCAAAATAAAAACTTAAGATTTTGAGCAAAAGTAAAATACGTTATATTTCTCTGTGGTAAATTATTGTCTGTTGAACACAGTGGTGTATTTAGAATGTTGTTTCGGGGTTCCGAGCTCATAATTTTTGTGGTTGACAAAAAAAAATCGTTAAATTTTGTTTACCCGAAACTTTCCTTATATTATGAATCTTTCTTTTTATTAGGAATAGTGAAGTGTGACCTTGTTTAGTTCAGTACACAGTCATTAGGTAGCATATACTGTCTTTTCAAACATTTTTATTGAGCGCTATTTTGGATTCCTACCAATATTTTACCAGTTTCTACCTATGCCACACTTAATTTTTGGACATAATTTAAAATAAATTCAATAAGTAGTTTTTACATTGACACATACTGCCATTTTGTTACGACATGTTGAAATTGTACCCCAAATTTTCCAGTTTATCTTTATATCACACTTAATGCTTGCACAAAATTTGAAATTAGTCTATTAAGTAGTTTTTCAGGCTGATTTTTTTAAATATTTTTTTATTGGATTCATACCAAAATGTTACCAGTTCATTCCTATGAGGTAAATTGGATAATTAGCTTTTTAGTAATAATTTTATAAATAAAACGTTTCACTAGGCCGCCATCTTGTACCGGCATGTTGGGTTTTTACCAAAATATTACAACTTGAAATCAATCCATTGTTAAAGGTAAGATTATTGTGAGGATATATGGCAAATAAATGTTATAATATATGGCAAATAAATGTTATATTATCATTATTATTGTTGTTATTATTATTATTAAGTAGTTTTTTATTAATTTTTTTTAGCTCCAAATTTGAAGTCAATCAAGTAAGTAGTTTTTTAGCTATGCCGCGAACAGATAGACGGACAGACAGACGAAATGGAGAGAACATGTTTTTCGGCTTCTAGGGAACCTGAAACCTAAAGATCTGAAAAAATGTTGGAGGGTGATTTTTTCATGATTACAATATTTCCCTTTTAAGAGGGAAGTAAAAAGAAACCCCGGAATAATGAAAAATCTAAAAGGATATCAGGTCCGTGTTAATTATACCGTTTCTTATTATATCAACTTGATGTATTAAGATAAGTCTGTAAAAGCTCATAATATTTCTAGAATTCTGAGAAATTATTTATTATTGGTGTGAGCGTATATATTTAGTTTTTACTTTCCTCGTAAAAGGGAAGTATTGTAATCGTGAAAAAATCACCCGCCCAGGTTTTTACAGATCTTCACGTTTTAGGGTCTGTCGGTCTGTCTCTACGCGGCATAGCTTAAAAACTACTTATCCGATTGACCTCAAATTTTGTTAAAAAATCAAAGGTCATAAAAGATGAAATGGTTAGATTTGGAATATAATTTAAAAAATTATTACTACAAAACTACTTATCCATTGTACCTGAAATTTTGCACAAAAATCAATTATTTCGTAGACATCTGGTAAAATCTTGGTACGAATCCAAGATGGCGAAACAAAATGGCGGCCTGGAGAGAACAGGTACTTATAATATTGATTTCAAATTGTGTGCGAGAATTAAGTGTGATATGGAGATAAACTGGTAAAACTGGGGTACGACTTTAAAATGGCGGCCAAATAAAATGTTCGTATTCTTAAATGTGTTCAGATTATTTGATGCGTTTAGATTGGCAAACAAAAATCTTTTTTTTTGTTGCGAAAAAGCCAAATAAAATGTTTGTAATCGTGAAAAACTTAATATAGCTTCAATTTTTAGCGTTTCTAGACGGCAAAAACATGTTTTCGTAATTCCGTCAGTCTGTCTGTTACCCGATTGTTTTCAAATTTTGGTCAAAAATTAAAGGTCTTATGGGGATGATCATTTTGGTAAATATCCAACATGGTGGAACTAAATGGCGGCCTGGTGAAATGATGACAAAAAAATTATCCAAATTGCCCCAAACTGTGGCTTAGATAGAAACTGATAAAATATTGGTGCTAATCCAATATGGCGGAACAATATGGCACCCAAAAAAATTATTTTTTTGAATATATATGTATATAATATAAATAACTATGCGCGGCGTGCGGAACTGAGTTGGTTCACAGTTCACTATTCCTAAGAAAAGAAAATATTTTTATCGAGGGAAGTTCAAGGTAAAGAAAATTTACCGATTTTTTTGAGCATATTGCACAAATAGGTGATTACTGTTTGATTAGGATTTAAGAAGCTTTCATAAATAGTACAGATTACAGATTTTTTTTGGGACTTTTTCTACTTATATTTTATTCCGACCTATTATGCCTGCTAAACAAGTAGATTTCTGTTTACAAATACCGGTTACTTATTACATATTAACAAATTTAAATTTTTTCATTTTACAAGACATTCATTGATACATTACTTACAATAAACATATAAATATATTGCGTTTTTAACATACACTTATAAATATACTGCGTTGGTGAATGTTGTTTATAATTTTCCATCAGCAGAAGGTGCAGTACACGAAAACTTTGTGTGTTTTTCAATTTACACCTTTCTCCCTTATGGTACACTTGGATGAAATTAGGTCAAAACATGCTGAAGTGTATCTAGCAAATTAATCTAATACAGATCGTACATTTTTCAATAACTTTTTTCTGGCTCTAGCTGGTTGATTAAACATGGTCTCCCTGTCGAGCTGCCATTTTTACATACCACAAAAGAGCTACTTTTGATGGAAAATGGTTTTGTACATTTGGTTTTCTTATGCTTCCGTACTTTGCCTATGATATCGTTGGCACTGGTCCTGTCATAAAATAATGTCTCAATAGTGTGCACCATTTGTTCTGATATTTTTTTATGTGCTTGAGATATCCTAACAACCACATCAGTCAGTTCAGGCATAACTTTTCATATTGTCCAAGCGTTTTTGTCATAACTTGGAACATAGGAATAACACATGTCTTTAACGGTGCCATACACTCAGCTATTTTTTGAGGTGCCAAATGCACAACTTTTTTTTGTGCCGACCTAAACTCATAGCTTGACCGATCGAGGAAGTACCACCAAGTCCGCATTACGTATTAGTATTTAGCGTTTATCTTTAGTTACATGAATAGCAATAGTGATACGCGAATGAGCCCCCTCATGAATATATGACAACATTGTGCCGAGCTCTTTAAGAAGTTAATTGCTATATTCTTATGTTATTCTAGTTATTTGTGTCATCACTTAATTGTAATGGCTGACCCATCAGTTGTTGGTATACAAATTTAAAGAGTTCTATTTTATTATTATGGCATGGGGAGCAATTTTGCTAATTCCCAGGAATAGTTGATGAACGAAAGTCGACTTTCGTCGAAGACTCGTGTTCTGGAGGAGAGAAAAGTCTTCCACGCTGAGCACGTGTCATCTTTATATCAGAAGAGAGCCGATATTAATGATACTGTTTGAGTGTAGTGTAAGAATAATCCTTAAAATTAAAAATAATAGGCGGCCTGCTCCTTATTCGAGGGTTAGAACATCGCCGGTATTGAACGTGTTGAGTGCTAATCAAGAGCCCAATTTTAGACAAGTTCTACTTTTATACTCGAAAAAGGTTGCCTGTAATGAATATGCCGATAGATTGTGTTGGGCTACTTCTTAACACTGACTCAAGCCCTTAGGAAATCTCGAAGTAGCCGTACGGATGATTTGCATTTTCATCTCGAGCTTATGTCCTTATACCAGAAGTAACTTAACTGCAATAAAGCAGTTATTTCTATTTAACCTCTTGAAGTTAGAAACGGATAAACTGGCGGCCTCAACCCGAAATTAGGAGCTGAGTCAAGTGATAACACAAATATCACCCATCCCAGGTTTAGTTGTTACCATTCTACTAGAAAATAACTGACATTCATTTATACGTCACCCAAAGAGTAGCACAAGAGAACCAACCGAGTGACTTTGAGATAGTCGATACGTTCTAGCGGATTGGAACTTAAACAAAACGCCTTATGGTCAACACTCTGAACGGTTTTATTATTGAATCACTTCTTCGAGGAAATACCCGACTGACAAATTCATGCTTCTCGCCGGACATGGTATTCATTACATGGGAATCCAGGTTTGGCATCGGTCATGCAGTACAATCTAAGGGTATCGAATCCCTTGTTGTCCAATACCTTTTATAAGTGTTTATTTAAATTTAAATACAAAAATATGTCAAAGAAATATGTAGAGTGTAAGAACTTATAAAATACGGTATAGAGCGTGAGGGTTTATAAAGTTGCGATATCTTAGAGAAAAATTGCAAAATTATTTCTTAGACTTATTGAAAATTCATTTATAATTTTTTTATTTTTAAGTTTAGATTGACACTATAAGTTTAAAGTAAAAAACGAATTAAAAAAAAATTTCATCAGTTTTTACAAGAGAAACTTGTATCATTTCTGCGGTTGTCAGATAAAATTTTTTCTCAAGGAAGAGATTTTTGTTTTTAATTTCTACTATAGATAGTGGTTGATACTGTCTCATTTGTCCGATTAAACTATAGGAAACCGCAGTGAGATGACACTTCGTGGGAATTTATTATATTTGCCAATGTTATCCTTTTTAAATGCGTCTTTAATATTTATCTAACGCGGTTTTGGGGTCAACAAAAGGTTTAAAAATATTTTTATGGAATATTGGGTAATAAATTATGTCAATAACATTGATAAAGTTAAAAAAAATTAAACAGTGCTATAAACATTTAGTTACGGAACTAAAAAATGATAAATATTTTCGATAAAACTTAATCTGTTTTGGTATATAGGTATTTCTGAAAGGAATTCCAAAAACAAAATTCAATATTAGATTCTGTTTTTTTAAATATTTTGATGTAATGTTTAAAAAATGTACCGTAATATTAAAAGGTGTGTTTGGATATTATGGAATTTACGATACTTTGCCCTGGTGAGGGGTTCTTAATGCAACTACAGTACAACATAATGGTAGCCATGTTTTACAACTACACTTAGATTAGTAAGTTACTTGTTAACTTTCAAGTCAGGTAAAATATTTACTGACAAAAGGACACATGAATGTAACGAAATATGTATTCGTTTCTTTTGTTTAACTAAGTTAAACCAAGGTTTTTGGTGAACTAATACTTCCAACTATAAAAAATGTATCTAATAAAATCTGATTTGCTGTGCTCTCAGATGTTACTAGTAAAAATCGAATATACCTACTGCGTTAATTATTTCCCAATTTCCTTTTCTGATTCAAAATTCACAACATAAATTATTAGTTATTTTATTTATGTTATTTCATTATAGGTACGTTTTGTGATCAATTTTATTTTCTATTAATATTTTGGTGTATCGTTATATCAATAATATTAGTGTTAATTTGTTATTAATCTTTTTTATTATTTACTTGTAATATGACCACAGGGCAATTTATTTTTTTGTTGTATTGGACCTAAATTTCTCAAGAAACATGTAATACATCATTTTATGGTTCGGTCTGAAAGGCACTGAAGCAAATGTTTTTTTAACTCGTTTATTGGGTTTAATAAATCGAACCTTATACAAGTTCCAAAACGGCAGATTTGCTGATGCAAGAAGCCCACAAACCTGGACTGACGGAAACAGCCCTAGAACTAATTAAAACCTAACAGGCCCGAAGACCCTGACTGTCTCAATCCGCTAAAAATTAAAAAGACCTACGTGCAACACCTGATTCAAATTATTTCATAGGTTAGTTACGTTGATCTATTATAAGTGCTAAAAAATGATGAAATTTTTTCTATGAGGAAAATCTCGAACGATACTGCAAGTATGAAAATCTCTCTTTTAGGTCCCTTTCAATCCACTTTAAACGTATACCAGGTTGTACAGGGTGTTTTTTTTCGTTGATATTATAGAGTATAGGCTGAACGGTAAGAGATACAAAAAAACTAAGATACGTGTCCCGTTCTCTTTTTTAGTGTTTAGTTTAATGGCGCGGTCAGAAAACACAAGGTGGTTCTCAACATAACTTAATAAATATATATGTTTTAATTTTTAAGATATTATCAAAAGTAGCATTTTTTCTTAAATGGGACACCCTATATCTATGTATCTAGAAAAATTGTATTTTTTCTTGCGATAGCAACAACATATAATACTTAATATTTTGCTTTGTCCTAAATAGCTAAAATATCAAAAAACATTTATTTTTAGTTGGCCATGGAGGACTCAATTCTTTAGGCGTTTGTTTGTGTTTGTTTACATGTCATAAAATTAAATAACAATTAAGTATTGATTATCAAATTCCGTATTCGATTATATTTTTTTAAAAAAGGTGTTCAAAATTAATGTTTTTTAAAACTACGAAAAGTTAAACAAGTTTGAGTGCTATATTGAGAGCAATAAAAATAAAGACGCAGCTTTAGTCCTATATTTTGAGCGTTACCCGGAACGACGACAGCCAGACAAACAAATATTTCAAAGATTAAATGACAATTTAAGTACGCCTAGATCATTCGCAAAACTAAGAGGTAAGAGTTACAATAAGGCAAATAGAGAAAAAGATGAAATAAATATATTAGCTTGTGTTGCTGCTGATCCGACAGTATTCTAGCCGTAATATTGGCAAAGACATTGGCATAAGTAAATCTAAAGTATTAAAAACGTTATACGAGCATAAGTAGAAACCGTATAAAATAAGGAAAGTTCATAACTTACATACTGGAGATGAAGAACTGCGCCGTTTACAATTTTGTCATTGGTATTTCATCAGATTAATCGGAATCCCAATTTTTTTCAAAATGTAATATGAACTGACGAAGCTTTTATATATAGCGAAGGAATTTTTAATCGACATAACAATGGATATTGGTCAAACATAAATCTTCATCAGGCCGCCGCTAGGGTACAACAAGAACGTTTTGGGTTCCATGTGTGGGTGGCACTATATCAAAACAGAATCCTGAACTACAGGATTTATAATGAAAGTATACATCTAAATTTTCGAAGAATGTGTAATAAACGAGTTGGATAACATGCCATTAGCTGCAAGAAATAATCTACAAGAAGACGGTGCCCCAGCCCATAACAGCCATATAGTAAGGCACTTACTAACTGTCATTTTCGGCGAAAATTGGCTTGGTACATATGGACCAAACAAATGGCCTCCGCGTTCCCCCGATCTGACGCCACTAGACTTTTATTTTGGGGGATTTATCAAGAATGAAGTATATAAAATCCGAAGTAATACTTTAGAAGAACTTAAAGTAACCTTTATTAACTACATTGGAAGAGTGCCAAATATTCATATTTATAACGCCACTCGGTCAATTGCAAGCCGAGTCCAAAAATGCATCGTGCAGAATGGAAGACAATTTTAGCACCTTTTGTGATTAAACAACTATGCTAATCGTTAAGTATTCAAGATAATTGTTGAGTTGTTATTATAATTTTTTGTTGTTTTTTTGTAGAGGTTTTGGTGTATCAATATTTTCGATAACTGAGTTTTTAAGATACCTATTATAAAATAACAAAATAATGATTCAATCTATAGCCAACTAAAAAAAAAATGTTTTTTTGGTATTTTGGCTTTTGAGGACAAAGAAAAATATTAGGTAGTTTATATTGTTGCAATCGCAAGAAAAAATGCAATTTTTCTAGATACTTAGATATAGGGTGTCCCATTTGAGAAACTGCTACTTTTGAGAATGTCTCAAAAATTAAAACATCTGTATTTCTTTAAGTACACCTTTGGCTTCTACGTATTAAGTCATAAAACTTTTGTATTTAAAGTTTTTTTTTATCTCCATAAATAACCGATAACCGAGTAATAAAAGATAATGAGAAACGGGAGATTTTGAGAATCACCACTAAACACTAAAGAAGAGAACGGGACACGTATCTTAACAACGACCTCCAATATAAGTTTAATTTTAAGATTTTAAGAAAAAATGTTAAATTTAAAAGTTGTAAGATTTATTACTTATTTTATAGAAAATTATTAACTCTGTATATAAGATATCTCAAAAATGTGTAGTATACCCACCATACAGTTCTTTAAATAAAACACCTTGTAAATCATATATCTATAAAATTGGCTTCTTCTTCCTGATTATAAATATATCAGACAAAGACACCCGAGAAATTTTACAAAAACCCTGCTTTGTATTATAAAGAGATGGAAAACATTCTACTCCATAGTGGATTCAATGGGAATGTATTGCTTCTTATTTTTTTGTCAAATTTCTCGGGTGTCTTTAAAGATAGAAGTACCAATTTATTATCAGAAAGAAAAGAAACATTTTATGGGCATATAATATACAGGATCTCCCATTAAAAATGTATGTTGGGTCTGCTACACAGTTTGTATACACAACTAATAATTTCCTATAAACTATGTAACAAAACACTGCAACTTTTAAATTCAACATTTTTTCTATCTCTTAAAATTAAGCACATTGGCGCTAGTTAAAGATGAGCAAATACCTACATGAATGATTTAAATGTACTGCCCAGTTAGTTAATTGACGCTTTTAGTTGACTTTTCGTTATTAAGTACCACACGTGGGCTTTTATTATCGTTAGTTCGCTATTTAATGTATAATGTGCAAAATGTAAATTAATTTATTAGTCTAAACGAATGTTTATGGAATTTATCGTACACATATATGAAGCCAGCTACTCACGATTCAGTTCGATTCGTTAATTCGATTCGTCAATTCATATGAATGAACAAATTGGAGAATCAATGAATGGTCAAATATTTCATCCACCTTATTCATCCATTTTTATTTAATACGTTCGCTCGCATGGATTTCATAGGTTTCAATGTTTAAAATATGCAAAAAACAAAAGATTTGATTCGGATGAATGGTTCACTAAGGTCAAACCCTACTTGATTATCCGCCCAAAAGGCGGAATCGCGGCGCAATGAATCGAACGGATAAACCGGATCCTCTGCACTATGTGGACGAATGGAAGAATCAACGAATAGTGAGTAGCGGGCTTTATAAATTTTTAAATACTACCACAAATATTTTATACAAAATGTCAACAATCCTTTACATAATACTTTTAAAACCAGATGATACTTATTTGAGGTTTCTGTCTTATTCAAAAAACTAATCCCAAATTTAAGTCTGCATGTACATTGATCCGTATGGATAATTTAGTGCTTATCGAATCTTAACAACTCCATTACAATAATAAACAATTAATATTACTGTAATTAAGACAGTTGCAATTATTTTCTATTTATTGAACAGTTAATACAGATATTATAAGGGCCGTATCATATAGTAGTATTTACTATTAGTTTTTAAATTAGTGTATTATCTATAATATTAGCTCTTATTATTTGAACTATAATTAAATAACTTTTAGTGGGCCAACTGGGGTTTATGTTGTGGTAAAGAAGTTTTTAGTATTAACTCGTAAATAATATTTCCAAACTAATACAGATTAGTGATATTTGGCTCTTCCATTGTGTTTTAGTCCTCAAAAAACATCAGAACAGACATTTTCATGAAACTTCTAAAAAGTTCTATTCTAAAACTAAGCAATTTTCATGCAATTTGATTAGCAACGTGTTTTAAAAACGAACCTTAAGAGACCAAAAGACAGCAAGAACAATTTGCATTTAAATGAGCAAAAAACCACGAGGCAAAAAAAAAACAGGAAGAACAGGATCAGCTTGAGAAAAATTCTAAATAATCAAGAAACCAAAAGAAAATGAAAGAACGCTTGCACATAACCATAGATAGTGTCGAGAAAAAATAAAAAACGTGAAAGGGGAAATTATTGCTAATATAAATAAAGTGAAACATGACCTTGAAACTAAGGTAAAACAAGTTCAAGTGGAATTTACAAAGGTTCGTGACAACATTGCACAAAGTTCAGAATCTTAAAAAAGAAATAAGTTAACTGAAAAAGCAAACTTTTGTTGGTCAAATAGCAGTTTGTGGCGATAAAATCAAACATTTTCAAATCAGTCCAACATTTGATGGGTCAACTTTCGGAATCATGTATGTGAGTCAATTTGAGGCCGCAGCAATAAATAATCGTTAGACCGACGAAAAAAAATTATTTTGCTAATAGTCCCGTTAAGAGCAGCGGCTTTGGATGTATACAATGAATTCCCGTGAGTCATCAATAAAACTATCAGCATGTTGTTCATTCACAAGACCTTAGTTTTTGAGATCAGTGCCATCAAGAAATATGCAGAACCTAAATTAAAACGTAAAACCCAGAAGCCCAGTAAGTCTCTTCAAGAATTTGAGTCTGACATAAAAAGAAATATAAAATTGGCTTCTCCTACAACAGGTTAGAGATATGCAAGAATGGATTACAGTGTCTATATTTGTAGATGGACTAAGAAATCCCAAAAACCAAAGGACTAAATTAAGCAGTAACGCGCTTATTCGTGCATTAGAGTTGGGAGCTTCAACGTTCCAAAACTAAACGTTAGATCAGTTACAGTAGAAAATCTAGCCAATAGCAAGCAAGAGGATATCAGAAAATGATTTAAGGCAGTTCTCAATAATATTCAAACAAGTCAAGATGTTACAGCATCACACAACAGACAAATGACCATACAACGTTGCCACAAAACTGGACATATGTAAAAAAGGTTACCGTATGAAAATACCTAGATCTCCTTCCAGGTTTAGTTTGCAGGTCGTCAAGGGGACTAAATTAATACAGCCCCATCACCAGGCTAGATGATCCAGTGGATAAATGAAGATCTAGTGAATAATATGCAAGAGTGTGTGAGCAAAGGGTTTGAGGCAGTTCTAAATGAAATATGAAAAAAGCCGTTAGTAGACCACAGAACAGACAAATATAATGTTTCAGATCCTACAAAAATTGGACATATACAGGGAAAATGTCGTGCAGATCTTCTTCCAGAGATCAAGTTTTTAGGTCACCAAGCAGATCAAGGCAATACAGCCCCATTATTAGGAAAGAAAATTAGTAAAAAAAAAACAGTACGACTTCCAAATTGAACCTAGACCCGATAGACAGCACAAAAACCCTGATGTCTTAACCAGACGTCCATGTAAAGAAGACTACAAGCATTGATTTAGCCGGTTCACGAGTGGTCAACAGAAGAACCGAGAAGATCATGGCTAAGAAACAGATCGGGACGATCAGAATTAAGAGTGGGAGTAGTGTGACGGTCGAGCGAAAACTATCCAAATAAGTCATCAAAGGGGGGCTAGAAGTAAACAAACATGTCATTCTATATGAAAGGCATTCTAGAAAATTAAAGCTATTTCTTAATGCATATATAAGGACAGGGACGTTGATGATTAGAGTTAGTCTTTTCATAGATGTATTAGTATATTATTAGATTGTTATGCTATTTTATTGTAATTAAATTATATTAAAATGAGTATTCAATAAAGTTAGGGTTGTTGTAAATAAGTGCTTATCATTAAGAGAATCCGTATGTTTTGCTACTGTTGGTGCCTCTGGTGCGTTTTTGTGCTAGTTGTACTCGTCTCTCAACTAGTTGACTGTACTGATGAAGACCTTAAGTCAGAGACGTGTATCTACGGTTAATAATAATTTTTGCCGCGTTAACCTTTTTCTACATTCTACAGTTTCTACATATAGTCCTTTGCATAATTTATCAAACATACCATTCTAAAAAAATCTCCCTTAGTTTTTTACAAGGAACATCTCCGACCCTTACAATAATCTAATAAGGTTCTGGGTAAAAAATTCCCCTAATAATAATTTCAACAAAAAACCACCTTGCAACCCACTTTAAATTCTCATAAAAAACGGCACGTGCCTTAATCACCCCTCGTTTAAAATCAGACTTCGCACCCCAGGGCAAATTATTGATGAATCAGTTAGACATTTTTTATACCTGTATTTCCAGATAACTATTATATGTTTTTTGTAATATATAGCTTATTCACAGTGAGTGGGCTTGTTGGAAAATCCCAATTAAATTAGATAGTAAACATAGAATGGGCCCTTCACATTTTTTAGTGTTTTTGTATTTCTCCATATATTTTTCAATCTCTGCCTAAAAAAGTGGGACTAACGCTAAGTTTTACTGTTTAAATGAAATACCTGATTTCTTTTTTCGATTTCAGATTTTCTTTAAGATCCTAAATATTTTTCATGTAGGTAGGAAATCTAAAGCAATTTCGGACTTGACATTGACAAAAGGGTATTAATAAACATATTTAACAAAATTGTTTTTATTTAAAACTTGAACTTAAGCAGTAGAAGTAATAAATATATTTTTGTTAATGAAAGCTAATAAAAAGGACCTTGGTAGCATCGTATCGATTTTCAGATGTGACTATTAGTATTGGTGCAGCTTTTTCCGTAATCCTAAAATTTTGTCTTTAGGAATTTGTACTGAGTCGCCGGTTAATTCTGCTTTAAATTAGACCAGAAATAACGTGAAGAAGCAAGACCAAGCAATATTCGTTTTCCTTATCTATCCAAACTAGCATTTTTTTTTCTAATTGCCAAAAATGGCATTTCGTAACTTAACTTGGAAAAAGTAATTTAAAAAAAGTAGCGTCTATTGGGAATTTGTGTTTGCCTACAAAACCTGCCAGGTCAAAATAAGGTTTATTACAATTTATTCAATGTTTTTATTATTTACAAACTTTAATAAGTGCTATAACCAGAATAAAGAACTTACAAAATTTGGTAATTTAAGTTCAGACACAGGCGTAGGTCATGCATGGTATTATATAAAAAATATATTTTTTTGTCAAGGGCCTCTCGGAGGTATCTTCTGTTCCATTCCAGTGTATGCTACTCAGCTGATTGCCAGTTGGCTTGTCATGTCCCTATCGACAATCAAATATCAATCAAGTAACCATCGGCATTTAGTCGGTATTGGCTGTACGCCGTCCCAGAAGCCCGACCTCGGGCTAGGGTTGCTAGACGCCTTAATTTTATAGCGATAGTCCCATAAGCGATTTGTTCTGATTTCTTTATAAGGAAAATATAAATTGAAATGCCGAAATACGTATTGAGATCTTGTAGCAACGCGGAATATTTGAAATATAAAGAATGACCGTTATTTACACCTACTTTTTAAAGCGTGCCGCTAAATATCTGAATGTTTTAACAAATTAGTTTAATGTTTACAAAACATAAATATTAGCATTTATATTCGAAGCGAACCAGATGTTTTTCACTTCTACCAGTCGTGAATAGGTCAGTGGTATCGGAAGACATCACGGACGGCATCTTCATCAACGGGGAGGTATTCAACAATATCAGATACGCAGAAGGCCCAGTAATTCTCGCACACAGTGCTGAAACGCTATAGGAACTAATAGATTGTGTAATAGAGGTGAGTGACGAGTAGGGTATGAAATTAAATTAAAGCGCATTTAGTCATATGAAAAGTATACTATGCACTCACTCAGACAGGCTCAATTTAAAATTATGAACTAGGATTTTTAGGTGCTACATCTTCTTCACCCTATTGTCCGGTCTAGAGGCTTGGACTCTGAGTGAGAAATTAGAAAATTTCGAAATATAATGTCACTTCCTCATACTCCGCTTATCATGGACACATTGAGTCACCAACAATACAGTAATAGACCGAATGAAGAACTGGAGGTCTTGTCGACAGTAAAAACTAATAAGCATACTTCGGACATGTGATGCAAAATGATAAATTTTTCAATTAATATCTTGGCTAAAGTGCCTCCGACGGTGGACATTTCACATCACCTAACCACTATTTAGATCAGCCGTTAATAAAATCGTACGGACAAATGTGATAGTAAACAACCACAGAAGAAGAAAGAAGAATATCAGTTAATTTATTTGGAAAATTATCGGGATGCAGTGTGGAAAATATATAAACGGCGTAGAAAATAAAGATAATTATAACATAGTAACCGAAACTTACTTGCACTTTTTGAAAAATAAGATAAGATTTGGGGTAATGGGTATAAAGTAAAAAAGAAAAATAAAGTATGGCTAAATACAGTTTCCACATCATGTGTTAGTTAACAAATATACGTTTTCCATTATCTTTTACATTGCGTTTTCAGTATCTCGATTAAACAGATGATTATGCATAGTATGCGAAATGTATTCTATGGTTTATTAAGCCTGAAGAAGATGCAAGTAAGCATCGAATCGTAGCATGTATAATTGGCTTTATAGGGATCTCTATAAAGCTAATGCATGTATAATACAAGAGTTTGAACGCACTCGTAATTGATACCTTAAAAAACAAAATTATTCAAAGAAAATCTGGTAAGTTCATTGAGTATGAGACAAGGATGGCTTAAAAGAAATTTGCTCCTCCATAAAGTGAAGCTATATCTAATAATGTTATTCAATTTTCAGAAGGAGCAATTAAATATTTCGAAAAATGGGTTACCTTCTTGGGATATTACCATTATGTTAAAATTTATGAAAATGTGATTTAGATGGGTTATTTTAAGATTAGGTAAGTGTTGTAAAATTTAATAAAAAAGTTACAAAAAATATGTGGAACAACTAGCGACAAATGGGTGGTATTTTTTAAAAAAAGGTAAAAGATGGTATCCACAACTTAAAATTATTGTCCAATTCCTTTTAAGTATTTCTATAAGCAATGGGATATAGCAGATATCCAACTCGTGGTGGGATAGAGAAAGATATGTACACCTGCTATGAATGCTGTGATAAAGAGTGAACTGTTTGTAAAATCAAATCATAAATTAACATGCAAATACTTTTAAAGGTGTAAACAGAAATTCTTTGAAAATTAGGAAAAACCAAAAATATATCTAAGTATTTTACAGTATGTACATGTATGTTACAGTTTAATTTTTTGTCGTGGATTTTATATTTTATTAGCGGTTGATATTTTTAAAGTGTTTTGGTTTTATAATTTATATGCGCCACCATCTTAATTTCACCAATATTAGTTTTAGTAAACTGAGCTAAATTTATCGTGCATGTATATAAAAAAATTGCTTAAATAAATAGGCTCACTAGTTACTACTTTTATGTAAAGTACTTTTTACTTCCCTGGCAAAAGGGAATATTAACCAGGAAAATCACTCTACGAGAGATTTTGGTCAAAAATGAAGGGTAAGGTGGGGATCACCTGATAACACTTTGGTAAAAATCCAATATGGCGAAACAAAATGGCGGCCTAGTAAAATGTTAAAAAATTAATATTAAGAAACTACTCATCCAATTTATCTCAGATTTTGCAAAAACAAGTATTATGTTGAAATCAACCAGTATAATTTTGGTACGAATCCAAGATGGCGGGACAAAATGGCGTCTTAATATAATATTTAAAAATTCAGCCTGAAACAACTGGTTAATGACAAAAAAAATCTTTTTTTGCTTTTTCGCAACTGAATAAAAATATTTAACTCTAAATTAATTGAAGCCAATATTTAATATAATTACATACCTCAACATATAGACTAGTCTGTCTACGGAATGTTTCGATATATAATATAAACAATATTATTTAAGCAAGCATAAGAAATTATATCATTTACCTTAAGTTTTTATAGATACATAGTAGTTGTACAAATACTTTCATCCTATTGGGACTCATCAGTGCGCCGATCGTAAGAGACCAACATTAAATAATAGAAAAGAATTGAATTCAAAATTTTAAAATGTGTCAGTTTGTTTGTAGACAGACTAGTCTACATGTTGAGGTATGTAATTATATTAAATATTTGCTTCAATTAATTTAGAGTTAAATATTTTTATTCAGTTGCGAAAAAGTCAAAAAAGATTTTTGTTTGTCAATGTAAACACAACAAATAATCTGAACACATTTAAAAATAATATTATAGATGGCTGCCAACTATCATTTTTTTTCATATCTAGGTTACATGTCAAACAAACTGACACATTTTAAAATTTTGAAATCAATTCTTTTCTATTATTTAATGTTTCTCTCTTACGATCGGCGCACTGGTGAGTCCCGATAGGATGAAAGTATTTATACAACTACTATGTGTCTATAAAAACTTACTAAATGATATAATTTCTTATGCTTGCTTAAATAATATTGTTTATATTATATATCGAAACATTCCGTAGACAGACTAGTCTACATGTTGAGGTATGTAATTATATTAAATATTTGCTTGAATTAATTTAGAGTTAAATATTTTTATTCAGTTGCGAACAAGCCAAAAAAGATTTTTGTTTGTCAATCTAAACGCAAGAGATTATCTGAATACATTTAAAACTGGTTAATGGTTTAATTTCAAATTGTGTGCCATAACTATTGATGGTAAAGGGATCAACTAGTAAAATAGTGGTACTAATTCAAGATGGCCGCCAAATAAAATGTTTTTAATCGTGAAAAAATCATACCTCAGGTTTCCCCGACTGACTACAAAATTTTTATCAAAAATTAAGGATCATATGGTGATGACCTGGTAATATTTGGTAAATATCCAAAATGACGAAACAAAATGGCGGCCTAGTGAAATGTTAAAAAAATGTTATTAAAAAAACTACTTATCCGTTTTATCTCAAATTTTGTACAAACATCAAAGTATTATGTCGGAATCAACTAAAATTTTGGCAAGAATGCAGGTTGGCTTAATAAAATATTTAAAAATTCAGCACGAAAAACTATTTAATGGATTTATTTTAAATTGTGTGCCATAACTAATTGTGGTATAGAGGTCAACTAGTAAAATTGTGATGCTAATTCAAGATGGCGGCCAAGTAAAATATTTGTAATAGTGCAAAAAATCGCCCTCTCAGGTTTTACATATCTTAACGTTTTAGCGCCCCTAGATGCAAAAAATAATTGTTTTATCAATTCCGTCGGTCCATCTGTCGGTCTCTCTGTCAGTTTGCGGCGTAACTTAAAAACTAACCCGATCGACTTCAAATTTTGACCAAAAATTAAGAGTCATATGGGGATAATCTGGTAATATTTTGGTAAAAATCTAGAATTCAAAACAAAATGGCGGCCTAGTGAAATTAAAATTAAAAAAATTATGAAAAAACTACTTATCCAATTTATTTCAAATTGTGCATATGTATCAAATATTATAATGGTACTTACTTGGTACGAATCCAAGATGGCGGAACGAAATGTCTGTTTAATAAAGTATTTAAAAATTCATCGTGAAAAAAACTACTTAATGGATTGATTTCAAATTGTGGTGCACAACTAATTGTGGTATAGGGCACAACTGTTAAAACTGTCTGTCTAATTCAAGATGGCGGAACAAAATGGCGGTTTACATATTTTCACGTTTTAGCGCCCGTAGATCCAAAAAAACATGTTTTAAGAATTCCGTCGGTCCGTCTGTCGGTCTGTCTATCACTGCGCGACATAGCTTAAATACTACTTGCCTGATTGACTTCAAATTTTGATAAAAAATTAAGGGTAATATGGGGATGACCTTGTAATATTTTGGTAAAAATTCGATATGGCGGAACAAAAAAAAATTTGTTGGTGTATTATTTGGGGTTAAGATCCAGAAAAAAACAACTTTTTTAAATTGTCGACGTTTTGCAACTTAATTGTTGCATCCTCAGGACACATATATAGAACCTATATCCTACATGAACCCCATATTATCGGACTTTACCTACTCAGTTGGTCCGCAGATATTTCTCAGATATTCTCAGTTTCTATGGTTTTCGTTAAGGATCCTTTTGTTGTTATTTTGAGTGGTGTAGTACTTGGGGTTAAGATCCACTAAAGACACAAAATACTTTTTTAAGTTGTCGACGTTTCGCAAATTTATTGTTGCATCCTCAGGACACATGTATAGTATATATAATATCCTGCATGAAACCCATATTAACAGTCTTTACCTACTACGTTGGTCCGCAGATATTTTCCAGATATTATGTTTCTAAATGGTTTCCGTTAACGATGCTCTCTGCCCAAAAGGCACGTGTGGCATAGGTAGAAGGAAAATAGTAAAATATTGGTAAGAATCCGATATGATGACACAAAATGGCGGCCAAGCAAAACGATGGCAGTATATGTAACACATATATACTGTAACTATGTACTGAACTAAATTGGGCAGCACTTCACTATTCCTAACAAATGGAAAAAATCATAACGAGGGAAGTTCCGGGTAAAAGAAACTTACCGATTTTTTTAAAAGCAATATTAAAGAAGTTAAGGCGGTGGTACATTTATATCTAAAAATCCTTTACTTTAGAGGGTGCTTTAGTATTATATATAATGTTCCCTAAAAACAGCCTACCAATTTTTTTATCAGTAGTTCCGATTTCTAAAATGACCGATTTCCTGTTGTGGCATCCCCAGCTTGGGCTATAGAGATGGTTGCGCAAAGTATCCGTTTGCACCTTAGAATTTGATGGTTAGTCTAGTGTCAATATTATATTTCCTAGACGACATGGTTTTGAATAAATATTTTTTATACTGAAAATCACATATTCTTGATTTGATTGTTACACATATTTACTCGTCTAGGTTTCGTTTAGTATTTTTTACGAGATTTAAAGCAGCATGTTCATTTTATTCATTATTTTTTTATTAAAATTGCAGCAACACCTAAACTTGCTCATCTGGTGAGGACTTTAGTCCACCACAAATATTGTGATTTGTGGTCCGATGCGCTTGAAAATCGGCACCTAAGGATTTTAAAGATTACAATTTTTTTTTGATGAAAACTAAAAAAACCCATAATGACACCACCACATCATCATGAAGGATTCTATAGCTGATTTTCAATCACTCCGTAGAAATCTATCAACTTCATATTTGATGTAGTTCAGTATGACATTAAAATAATAGAAAAGTATTAATTGTTATATGCAGACTAGGTGATCAACAAGTTAAAATTTGTGTAATTAAAAATATATAAAATGTGATATATGCCGACAAAATATATCTATAACGTCAGATTTATGGCACTGATATATCATACTGTTTCATGCAAAATGTAAGAAAAAAATATTTTATTGCTTCTCGGTATTCTCGGTCATAAAAAATTGTTCATTGAAACCCGTAGAGCCGAATTTTTAACGTATTTACGGGGATTTAAAAGATAAAAAAAGTGTTTTTTATCGCTTTAAATTTGATCAGGGCATTACATTCGACTTTAGAAATTGCTTAATCATTGGAATAAAAATAAAACTTTTTAATTTTCATTTCAGTGAATCTTTGGGCCACATGCCAAGCGATTGGAAAAACTACCTTTAGTTTTTAAGATAAAGTTTTGTTAACTGTGAATTACATTAGAATGTTTCATTTTCGATTGCACTAGGCATTGTCAGGGATTTCTATTGTTTGAGTTTGCGTGTTTTTTATCAATTCTTTAGACTTGATAGATGAAGCAAAAATGTTTAACGATAACATCTTTTTATAATATCAAAGTAAAAGAGTTCATTGGTAAGTCTATCCGTGGATACACAATTTGCAATACTTCACGGATATTTATTTAGGTAAACTTGTAAGAGACGAGTTAAAATAAAATCGAAAGTATTAGAAACCAGTTCCAATTTGCACTTCCTTCTAAAAGGAAAGTATTGTAATCCTGAAAAAATCACCCTCTCTGGATTTTACACTTATCTTCACGTTTTAAGGTCCCTAGATGCTAAAATAACATGTTTTCTCAATTCAGTCGTTTTATCTGTGGCTGTCAACGGCATTTTTAAAAAAACTACTAGCCCGATTTATTTCAAATTTCTGGTCAAAAGTTTTTTAGACTGATTTTTCAAAACCGCCATTTTGTATCGTCATTTTGAATTCGTAGCAGTTAATCCCACATCACATTAAATTTTGCAACAAGTTATTAAGTCAGTTGCATAAGAATATTTTTTATAGTGATTTTTAGACATTTTATTTGGCTGCCATTTTGGTTCGCCGTCTTGAATTCGTACCACAAGTTATCTCTGTATCACACTTAACGGATGCCCAAAATTTAAAATTAATCTAAGTAGTTTTTCAAACTGATTTTTTTAAATAATTTATTAGGTCGCCATTTTGATTAGTTGTCTTTGATTCATACCAAATTTGAAATAGATTGGATAAGTAGTTTTTTAGTAACAATTTTTTTAACCTATTGGAGTTTTACCATTTTTAGCCAAAATATGAAGTCAATCGGGTAAGTAGTTTTTTTAGCTATGCCGACAGGCTGAGAGACCGACAGACAGACAGGCAACATGAAAATTTATAAAAACGCACATAGTCCTTTAGTAGTATGTACATATGATAAACAAATTGCATAATAAAAAGTCAGGGTAACAAAATCGATAAATTGACTTTACTCGGAGCTTTCCACGTAATAAACCCTTCCTTTTATCAGGACTAGTGAAGTATGACTTTTTAAATACGCATATAGTCCTTTAGTAATATGTACACTGTATATATACTAAACAAATTGTATTATCCTTTAGTTTTCTGGACAAAAGGAGGTTTAATTACTAGGAAATGTCAGGTTAATTACAGTTAAATTACCCTTTAAATGTAAGGATCTATACCGACAAATGTTCCAGGTAAAACCCGGTTACCGATTTTTTATGTATGTATACCAAGAAATCGTTTTCCTACGCTACTGGAAGAAATAAATCGAAATCGCACAGAGGAAAGCGAAGAACGCCGAACAAAAAGCAGGGGTGGGTGCTTTTATTTCCAGGCATCGTTATTTATTATCACCACAATTGAAAATACGAGCTTTGCATTTGAAGAAACGCGCGTAATCTCCAGCTTACTGGACAATTTAATGGCTTTAATTGTCCAAGTTTATGATTTGGGACCACTCGGACATTCGAGATTACCCCATACGAACTTTTGTTAAAAATAATGCGTGCGTGGGACGTATGTCCATCTGCGATTGTGTGGGAAAGAAATTAATTATCGAAAGAGGGTGATGGGGATTCGCAATTTTACAATTTTTAGGGTAAAATAAGCTGTCAGATGGTTTATTTTCAGATTCGAAATAAAGGTGCATTGTCGATTATAGCCCACAATAGCTGTTAACGGCATATATTTTCTCAAATGTTAAATGACTAACATTAACATCTAAATCATCATTTATGAAAGTTTTTCTGTTAAATCTCCTTAAGAATGTAAGATGCAAAAATAAAACATTTCCTTTAAAAGGTAAAGTTATTTCTTTCATTTATTATATTAAACGGTTATTTGAACGCTGTTCATTTGTCTTGGGAGTTGGGAAAATTACATTGCTGGTTAAAAAAAAAAACAAGGCGGATTTTTTTTTCAACTTACTCTCTCAATCATTAGGTCTTCTTTTTTTTCTCTTAAAAAAACAATATTGTTTCTACGTAAAGATTTTTGAATTTTTGAAGAAGACGATCAATCATTGTGAAGAGTCCTAACCAGAAAATGGTCTTCATAAAGGTGTAGACTTTTAAAATAAAAACTGTTTTATATTTTTCACATTTTTAAGAAAATTTAACTGATGGTCATCAATAATTAATTTTCAAAGTATAATTTTTCTTTATAAAAGTTAAATAATCACCAATATCTTTAGGTTCAATTGGATATTAACTAAATGCTGCAGTTTTACTATCTTTATCTTTTAAGTGAGCAAGGAACCCTTGATTTATATATCTACAATGTCACTTAAGTAAAGGCCTCTGAGTTGGAAAATCTTCTTTAATTCTATGTAAATAAGACACAAACCAACAACAGACATAAATAACATATTTTCTAAAAATATTAACAGTTTTTGAAATAAAAAATTATATCTTTGTCTTCAACAGTCAAAACCAAATTTAAAATTTTAATTTTGTTTATAGAGAGCTGTTTTACCTTCTTAGAGTAATCCTGTGTACAGGAAAAAAATGATATTATATATAAAAGAAAAAGAAAATATGTTTTACCTGATTTTCCGTTCTTGAAAAAAGTGAGCGTTATGGATATAAAAAGAAAATATTTGCATTTTTAAGCTCTCTTTTATTTCTCAGGGCTGCCATGTATAGTGAAAAAATATATACGAGACAAAAGATAATTGACGCGTTTCACCGTTTTTACTTCTCTCGTAGGAAGAAAGGATGTATTGTAACAGTAAAAAAATCACTCTCCGATATTTTTTCTGATCTTCACGTTTCGGGGTTTCTAGATGCCGAAAAACATGTCTTCTCAATTACGTCCGCGTGTCTGTTTGTTCACGTCATAGCTAAAAAACTACTTATCCTACTTTTTTTGGTCTAAAATTAAGAGTCATTTGGGAATGAAATGGTAACATCTTGGTAAAAATCCAATATGGCGGACCAAAATACTAGCCTAGTGCAATTAAAAAAAAATATAGTACTGAAAATGGTGGTCTGATGAAATGTTAATAAAATCATTACTAAAAAAGTACTCCAATTTACTTTAAGTTTTGCAACAAAATTAACTATTACGTAGAAATGAACTGGTAAAGTTTTGGTACGAATCCATGGCTTAACGAAATGGTAGCTTAATTAAATATTTAAAAACCCAGCTTAAAAAAATTACTTATTTACTTATTAGCTTGATTTCAAATTTTGTGCAAAAATTAAGTGTGATATAAAGATAAACTGGTAAAATTGTGGTACGAATTCAAAACGGCTGAACTAAATGGCGGCCAATTAAAATGTTTGTAACCGTGAAAAATCGCCCTTTCAGGATTTTCTAGATTTTCACGTTTTAGGGTCCCTACATGCCAAAAAAATGCTTTCTTAATTCCACCAGCATGTCTGTCTGTTCGCGGCATAGCTAAAAACTACTTACCTGATTAACTTTAAATTTTGCTCGAAAATTAGGGGTCACGTATGGATGACCTGGTAACATTTTAGTAAAACTTCAATACAGTAAAACAAAATGGTGGCTTAGTGAAAATGGGCGCTTTTTAGGAGTGTCACTAAGGGAGTTCCAATATTTTAAGCAGTTAGCCAAATTGTGGTTGAGTTGGCTACTAGTTGACAAATTGCGAGATATGTTAATACAAACGGCATGATTTTTTGAGTTGTTTGTGATAGTTGGTTGTTACCACCAATTCAAAAGCACGGACTTTTTTTTTGTCAGTTGGTTTTCCTTTCCGTGCCCCTCTACCCTCAACAACAAGGGGTCTAGAGACGCCCCTAGGCGTTTTTAAGTCGGTTGTGGTCATTTCTAAAATGCATATGATGCGTTGTGGTCTGTTCCTAATGCCTATAGAACAATTCACTTTTGTGTAATATAAATAATATAACATATTTTTTAGCTTTTCCCTCGCAAAACGATTTAAGACCTCTAGGGTATAAATTTTAATTTTCCTATTGAAATGGCAAAACCTGTTAGCCGCTCTTGACCAGTTACATTGTGCAAGTAGTCTTTTAGACGTCTCAACGATGAAAATTACTTTCCGACGAAGCTCTTGATACAGATAATGTAGCAAGCAGTGACGCAACTAGACACCGACTTTTGGGGGGGGCTCAAGCCCTGATATTTATAAGATAATATTGATTTGAGGATAAAACTAATTTTTAAGAAACGATGATTTTTTTTACATGATATTTTTTCCAAGTTAATAATGCCATGCAATTTTTCGTGTTAACTTTATCTTAATCTTAACACTACAATGTACACAAAAAATTAAATAAATTTGCCGTATTTCACCGTTTTTCGAAATAATACCTCTTTTTTATTTTAAATGTGTAATCGAAAAAAAATAAGAATCTACGCCAATGACTTCAGAAATTTTTTACTGTTACATTTACCCCAACTATATCTATTTTAAATTTGACTATAATTGATTTGGCGTTCTCAAAATATAAAATATTTACGATTTTGCACCCTCAAAAAATCGAATATCTACACCCATGACATACTAAATCTAAATTGTTGGGACACGTTTCTAATCTATTTCTTGGTACAAGTTTGAAACGAATTAAAATGCATTCTCAAAATATAAAATATTTACGGTTTTGTACCTTTAAAAAATCGAATATCTACGCCCATGGCATCCTAAATCTAAATTGTTGAGACACGGTTCTAATCTATTTCTTGGTACAAGTTTGAAACGAACTAAAATTTTACCAGTTCATCCAGTTTTTAGTAATATTTTTTTTACCTTTTATTAGGCCGAATTTTATCGTAGGGCTATAATTTAATTACAAACTCTCGATATTATCTAAGTTTTTATGTCTCTTATTATTTTTTAGACCATGACCGTAGGGCTATATATGATTTGATTAATATCTATGACAGCTGTCAAAATATGGAAACCTGCCAAAGTGCCCCCCTTTTTGGTCTACCCCGTATAATGAACAAACATTATTTTGATACAAAAAGTTAAATAACTTTAAGTTTCGCTGTTTTTTGGAACATCACCTTAATTTTATTTTAAATATGTATACTCGAGAAAAATTAAATATCTACGTCAGTATTTTTCAATGTTAGAACATTTACCCCATCTATTTCTGTTTTCAGTGTGACTATTAACGGTTTTGCGTCCTAAAAAGATGATTTTTTTACTTTTTTATACCCCTTTCTCAAACTTTTAGATTCCATAACTTCAAAATAAGCGCACCCCCCGATCGTCGATTGACCTCGACACAGCTGTCTTTCCATCTTGAGCGAAAACTCGTAACCTGATCCGCATATATGAACATAAATATTTTGAATGTTAAAAATGTTTCAAACATCCTCACACCTGCATGATTTTGTACACTCCAAGAGCCAGTAAATATCATTTTCGTAAGTGTCCAATTCAATTGCAGAGAAGTATAGGTGTCAAAAAGAAAAAAAAGGAAGATACAAGAGAAAAACAAACTACGCTACGGAAGAATACCTTTTTATCCATTCTTACAAACAAAATGGAGTTTAAGTGTTATTTTTAAAAAAATATAGAAGGCGTTGGAACACAGTAAGAGATATTCTTTTCAAGTTTTTACCTTACCTATGTCGTAACTATTAACTATTGTAACAGCAAAATCAAAAGTATCTCTGAAAACAAACTTAAAAACATTATTTAATGGTACACCGCGACAAAATGAGAATCTGACGATCGATGGACAATAGTCGGCATTCCGCTTGTTCGGCTTTGCTCGCAGAATCACGCCATATCTCATGTTTTTGTTGAGCCTCACCAATCGCCTGGTGGGGGGGGCTAATTCCGAGGTTGGGAGGGGCTAAGCTCCCCCTAGTCGCCCCCCTTGTTGCGCCACTGGTAGCAAGGATTTTCAAAAAGTATGTATATTGAGAAACATAGATCGATTAAATGATGAAAACATAGATAGATTACATGCTAATAATGAGTCAATTATTTGGTCTTCCAGCTTGAGGCAACTCAGTTCATTTTTGTTTCCATATCTGTAACTTTGCAGATAAGGTATCGAGGTCCAAAAATTATTCGTTTAAAGAAAAGTCTTCTATCTTTACTGTGTGTCTAAGGCACATAGTTGGCACTAGAAAATATAATGACGAAAGTGACTGGATATACTAACGAAACCGTTAACTACAGTTGAATTTTCCATGTTGGATTTAGTAAAATGAGTACATTGTATCCATATAACTTCTTTTCTGCAGGTTTTGCATAAATTCTAAATGCGTAGAAATTAGAAAAATAGAAAATAAAATTTACAGATCTTTATGTGTGTCTAGGATCTCGGTTAATATTTTAAACAAGGTCTACAATCTTTATTTTAAAAGATAGAAAAAATGTTAAATATATAAGTTTCAAGGTTTTATCTGAACCGTCAGAATTTAAAATAAACAAATGAGAACAGAGAAGTATAGAAATGAGCAACTATTTGAAATGGAAAAACTGGTGGTTATAAAAATACCAGGTTAGATACCTGCATCTTTAAAGACAACCGGGAAAACTAACAAAAATCTAGCCAATGTATTTCTCTCTCTTTCTAACACATTGTATCTTGTTGTATGGTGTTTTTCAATTTTATCGGTATCTTTTAAAGATAAAGGTAAATAACCTGATATATTTATATCATATATCATTATATAGGGCATTCCATGTAAAATAACCAAGCCGATGCTCATTTTTTTACCTTCAAATGGCAATTTGTATATTGTTTTAGCAAATTCTGATTGTTCAGATGAAACCCTAAAACTTTTGATTTATACTTCTCTCGTAAAAAAGTTTTGTAGTCGTGAAAAAAATTTCGGCGTGAAAAAATCAGCCTCCAAGATTTTTTCAGATCTTTACGTTTCAGATTCCCTAGACGACGAAAAATATGTTTTTGATCAAAATGGGGTAACTTGGTCACATTTTCGAAAAAACTCAATATGGCGCCCTAATGAAATGTTAAAAACATTATTACTAAAAAACTACTTAGGCAATTTGTCTCAAATTTTGCTAAAAATCAAGTCTTATGTATGAATCAACTGGTAAAATTTTGGCACGAATCCAAGATGACGGAACAAAATGGCGGCAAAATAAAACAATAAAAAATTCACCCTCAAAACTACTTAATGGATTGGTTTCAAATTGTGTGCCATAACTAATTGTAAATAATTACGAAATCGTAGTGGTGGATTCATATTTTAAGAAGAAAACTATTTTTGGGTTTTTAATATAAAATCAAAATATGAAAGAAAAACTTAATCTTTTTATCTTAATATTCAGTCTTTAGATCTGTTTCACTATGAAGATACCCGAGGAAGGCCTCTGAAAAATATCTATTTCCTGGACGTTTCGGACGAAAGTCTATCCCAGTCTTGAGCAAAACTAAAAGCAGAATATTACTTATGTTTTGTAGCAGAAATATAACCAGAACGGCTAATCTCTGACAGAATGTGAATGAATGTCAATTTAAAGTTATTATTTTTAATTGTTAAATTAATAAAATAAGAATTGTTATTTTAACAATTAAAAATAACATCTTTATATTGACATTCATTGTCATTCTGTCAATGATTAGCCATTGTGGTTATATTTCTGATACAAAACATAAGTAATATTCAGAGCTTTTTATTTTTAGTTTTGCTGAAGACGGGGTAGACTTTCCTCCGAAAAGTCCAGAAACTAGTTATTTTTCAGTGTCGTTCCTCGCGTACTTTCTTAGTGGACCCAGAACTAAAGACTGCATATTAAACTTTTAAGATAAATAGATTAAGTTTTTATTTCGTATTATAATTGTGGCGAAAAACCCAAAAATAGTTTTCTTCTTAAATAACTAATTCTGATATAAAGATGAACTGGTAAAAAATGTTTTTAATCGTGAAGAAATCACTCTCTCTGGTTTTAGATATCTTCACGGCTTAGCGTCCCTAGATGCCAAAAAATAAGTTTTATCAATTCCGCCGGTCAGGCTGTCGGTCTCTTAGTTCGCGGCATTGCTTAAAATATACTTACCAGATTGACTTCAAATTTTAATAAAAAATTATGGATCGTAAAGAAATGACCTGGTTATATTTTAGCAAAAATCCAATATGCCGGAACAAGATGGTGGTCCCCTGAAATGTTGAAAAATTATTACTAAAAAACTAATTAAACAATTTACCTCAAATTTTGCACGAAAATCAAGTGTTACACATAAATGAGCTAGTAACATTTTGATATGAATCCAATATAGCAAAATAAAATGGCGGTCTAATAAAATATTTAAAAATATCCTCTTAGAAAAACTACTTATTAGATTAATTTCAAATTTTGTGCAAGGATTAAGTGTGACATAGAGATAAACTGGTTAAGTTGTGGTACGAATTCAAGATGGCGAAACAAAATTGAAACAATATCATTGTAAAAAAATTTTATTCAATTGACTTTACATTTTGCAGAAAAACTAAACGTGACATAGAAATAAACTGGTACAACAGGACGTAACAAAATGGCGGTGCGTGTCAATGTAAAAACTACTTATTGAATATATTTGAAATTATGCCCGAAAATCAAGTGACGCGTAGATAGAAACTGGTAACATATTGGTATTAATCCAATATGACGCCCAATAAAAAAGTTTGAAAAGACAATATATGTGTGAAACTAAATGACTATGTACTGAAAAAAATTGGGTCACACTTCGCTATTTTTAATAGGAAAGATTCATGACGAAGGAAGATTCGGTAAAGAAAATTTACCAATTTTATTTCTGTACTTTATCAAATTAAGCTAGTAGGCTAGTATATTGATTTGAAAATGTAGGTGAAGCGGCGCTTCACCCGCGTCCCCTGGCAAGCTGCCACTGCAAAACTATCCTGTTTTCCACGAATGTTGCAATAATTCTACATATAACAAAGTGTAGCAGCCATTCAGCAAAGAAAAGAAATTTAATACTTTAAATTCCATAAGTACAAAATAAATAAATAAATATATAAATAAAACCGACTTAAAAATAGAACCCTAAAAAGCAAAAAAATATTATTTTATTCTATCTTGGGAATTTCACTTTAACGACGACGGCGTAACACGTAATCATTAAACACGTAAGAAATAAAATAAATATAAAAAATATTTTTCAAAAAAGCTTTTGTTGAACTGAAAAATAAAAAATAATTAAACTTACATGAACAAAGAACCTTTAAAATTGTGTATATTTTCTTAGAGGCTTGATGCTTTATTCTAAGTGTGATGACGTCTCACGCCTCAAACTTTTAAAAAAATATTCAAATTTTTTACAGTTCTGTGTTTTTGTATGTTTAATGATTTTTTACATTTCAGTTCAATAGTTTATAAATAAAATCTGTTTTTTTAATATTTTTTTCGCATTTTTTTGTACTTTTTAGCATTATTTTTACTTACCATGTATAAGACATTTATGATTGGATACCATAATATTGTATTGTTATTGGGTTTATGTTTTATACCAAATCTCAATCAATTTCAATAACGGTAATTGTTTTGTAGGAACTTTTTAGCATTACACAGCACGGAAGATTTCACGGTTTTGGTCAATTAAAAATCATGGTTCTTGGGATTATACCATGTCAAATTGGAATTACTATCCGATGTTTCGTCTTCGATTGCACGAGGCATCTTCAGGGATTTTAACACTTAATGAGCTCGGAGAGATCCAGGCGGGCTTTTATTCCCGACTTGTTCTCGCCGAACCGTGACCATGTGTTTAGATCGGTTTTCACGTATAGACCGTAACCCGTATCTCCATTGAAATCGTATGTTTAAAAATTTCAATAAATTTCCTAATTTTTCGTTTATAAAATCTTGGAACTGATGCTCGACCCTTGGTTTCCTTTACATTTATAATATGGCCAGTAGTATGCTGGTGTTCAGCTATAGCAGATTGAACAATTTGTTTCTTTTTAATACATCGTTTATGTTCCTTAAGTCTAGTTATTAATTCACTAGTATCTAGAGCCATTTCGATTTCTGGTCAAGACTCTTTAACATCGGAAACATCGAAACTGACCGAAGCTCTGATAGGGAAAAGCTATTGCACTGAAGATATTAAGCGTTGAATTAAAAGATATAGTAATCCAACTCCGCGAAAGGAGAATGATAAGGAGCCACCGTTAGGTAGTATTGTTCTTCCCTACATACATGGCACTACAGGCAAAATAGGATGATTACTTCGGTGGTCCAACATACATACAATCTTCAATACACATAAGAAGATTGGACAATGCTTGCGATCCCCGAAAGATATTGTACCTTTTCAAACAGAAGGAATATACAAAATTCCTTGCTCCTGTGGAGAAGTGTATATGGGAGAAACAGGACGCTCAATATCTACTAGACTTAAGGAACGTGAACTATGTATTATTAAGAAACAAATTGTTCAATCTGCTGTAGGCATACTACTGGCCATATTCAAAAGTGAAGGAAACCAAGGTTCCAGGATTTTATAAACGAAAAATCAGGTTTGGAGAGCACAAGTCGGGTATAAAAGCCAGCCTGAATCTTTCTGAGCACATTCAGTCTTCAGACCTCGTTGAGTAAAGATCCCTGAAGATGCCTTGTGCAATCGAAGGCGAAACGTCGGATAGTAATTCCAATTTGACACGGTCTAATCCCAAGAACCATGATTTCTTAGTTTTTAGCATTTTTTTATGCACCCTGTATGAGGCATTCACGATTGGTCACCAAAATATTGTATTGTCATCGGGTTTATGTATGTATCTCAGTCAATTCCTATAGCGGGAGCTGTTTTTTCCGTTAATTTTAGTTTATACTTTTTAGCATTTTTTTTACGCACCCTGTATAAGTCATTCACGATTGGACACCATAATGTATTGTCATTGGATTTATATATGTATACCAAATTTCAGTCAATTCCGATAACGGGAACTGCTTCAAAAGTTACTTGCAAGATAACCAAACTAACTAACTAACATAGAAGGGAAGTTAAATAACAAAGTTTGACGCTGAATTCGTAAAGTCAATTCTCCAAGATAGACTAAAATATTTTTTTTTACTGTTCAGTGTTTTTTTAAGGAGGTTTTATTTACTTTCTAAAGAATTTTATTTTTACTTTTTAAGTTTTATTTATAAGAAGTTTTATTGTAAAGGTCAGGCTCAAAGTTTTCAAGGTCTACACCTAGGTTAAAATGTTCGAGGTTTATAATAAAATTCATAAATATGTACTGGGATCCATTGCATTTAAAATTTTGCTAGAATCATGTTACCTCATATAATCTAAAAGTATTGATAGATAATAAACAATACTAATTGCCATATTAATTGCCATATCTTAAAATCGTTGGTAGCATTGAACTTCAAGGCCAGTGGCATATTTAAGAGGGAGGCAAAGGGGCCAAATGCTCCCCCCCAGAACTAATAACCGAAGAAAAATATTTGAAACTAAAAATTATTTTACACCTTACCACGATTTTATATGTGAAAAACCCATTTTTTTTATGTTTAGTCGTCGCTGATTCCTATACTTATGAAGTGTCAATAAAAATCAAGAACTACTATCGCTAAATGATATAATTTGCTCTTCATCCAGAAAGGCATTCTAAATACGCAACTTTTCAAGCATCTAAAAACTCTCAAAACCATGAATTTTGGGTTACCATACTACACATTTCAGTGACTGACATAAAAAATCTTCTGCGTCCAGAATAAAATAAAGTCATCTAGTATATTTTTATTATATTTATAATTCCCAAGCTTAATAGCCTGACAAGAAAAAATATTGTACCCCCGTAGGTCACAGGTTTACTTATAGGTATGCCAACTTGGTTTACTTCTAGGTATGCCAACAAATTTTTTTTTAATTAGAATTCATCCACAAAATTTGAAGGAATTATATTAAAGTATTTCAAAGTTCAAGTCAATTTATTTCTTTTAATATCCTTGATGTGGGATTACTCCGTTACCAACTACCTTAAATACTTCCCGAAAAATGCATCCAAGTTGGTTAAATCTTCCCGAAGTGATCTGTGAACATAGAAACATGGTAACTAATATCGTATATGAGCGCTATTTATACACATGAATAGAAAATCAGCAATCCTTACTTTTTGTTGTGAGCAAATAATTGTGGGAATATCTCATATGCCTAATGTCTTTAAGTAAAAGTGATTTTTTTTGGAATCTCTTGCGGGAAGGGGTGTACTTACTGGCACAAGGAACTTTTTGCTAAGAATAAAGTTATTTAATATTTTCAACATCCATTCAAATATATAAAAGTAATTGGGGCGGACCTTAAGGTTACATCCTTCGATCTAGGAGAGCTGAGTTTATTTTCTAGTTCGGTTAACTTTATACACCAAATTTTAAGGCAGTATGCTAAAGCATGCCAAAGTTATCGCAGAAACTCTCCGACAGAAAAATATTCAAAATGGCGCCATTAAGCTATTTTTATTTGTTTTTGTTTTCAAAATGATTGCTAAAGGACTACCCCAGCACTACGTTTGTCAACCTATCACGAATTAGCGGTGTACATACATAAAAAAATATACAGGATCGAATTGAGACCCTTTCTTGAGGTCAGTTTAAAATCGTGTTTTTTTCATATCTCTTCTTATACAATTGGGACTTTAGAAGTAGGATTTTTTATACATATTTTCAGTTGTGTTTTAGGCGTAAGAGGAAATAAAGCAATGTAACTGCATGTGTTGGAAAAAAATTAAAAGGTATTTACAAACATGTTTTAACATCATATAATTTATAATAAAGTGATCAGCGCCGGATGACTTATTTGAGTAAGAACGCGCCTGAGGCAGCCAGTATGGATGTAACTGAGGTTCTGTGTAGAGCCGTTCGCTGCAAGTCTTCGGAGGGACAATTGTCGAAAAAAATCTATAAAACCGTCTTTATCCAGAATTATCCTCGTAGATAATTCCACTACTTACATATAGCACAGTTTATACATATATGCATATAATTATTTGGTAATAATTTTGTACAAATCCTCTACGCTGTAATTTTTAAAATTATAACTTAAAACTATAAGGATTCATAAAATATTTTATCTGTCTGTAGTGGAATTCTGTACGAGGGACGTTGCGGGTAAAGGCGAATTTACCGATTTTTTATTTTGAAATTATTTATATAATATTATTATTTATTTTTCATAATTTTATTAACATAATTTATAAAAAATAAACTATGTCGTTTAATATTTTCGTCTATAAAAAGGTTCCAGGAAATGGAATTTTACCGAATATTTAAATATTTTATGAGACTGCCCTTTTTTGTTTTCAGGAATCTCAGCAGTTTATTCCTTTTTCACATTTGATTTTTGTGAAAAATTCTAAGTTACTTAGATAAGCATTTTGTTCGTACTTAGTTTTTGAACATTTCATTAGGTGGCCATTTTGTCGCAATAATGGCTTCCAATATCACACTTGATTTTACTTTTACACAAAATTGGTAACTTGATTTTCAAAAGCTACTTAGCGATTTTATTTGCAGAGGAATGCTTTTTTTACACATAATTCGGCAATTTTCATAGTACATTGTAATATTTTTTTATATAGAGGTATACTCTTTTATACACGGATTGTCGATTTTTTGATACAACCTACTGTTACGTTAATACCCAGAATATTTAAAGTAATATATATATATATATATATATATATATATATATATATATATAATATAGATAGGGATAAATTAGTGGCGGATTAAGGGGGGGGGGGCGGCCTGCCTCAGCCCCACTATGAAAATTTAAATATGTTATAGGGTTTGGTATTTAACAAAAAATCCTGAAATATAAACTTATCTGTTTTGTTTAGACTCTACAGAGCATCAATAATAATATGGTGGTGCAAATTATATTCATCGGTCTGTAGCTGCTAAACGGTACTTGCGTTTTTGAAACTCAGAGGATCGGATAGAGATACAATTTAAAATTATATAAAGATATACAAGGTGCGTCAAAAATAGGTGGCAGATAAAAGTCACATTTTTAAAAATGTAATACCCCGCATTTTATTGCATATTTCAATTCTCCGTTAGAATCTAGATCACATTTGTGAATAAATAAGTTATAGGGTTTTCGAAATATTTAATTTTTTAAAAATATCGATTTTTTTTTAAAAGGACGAGTGACACTGAAAATAATCAACATAATTATCTGAACAAAAAATTGCGAGTTGAAGAGGCTTTACTCTATCAGCATTAAGGTCTCCTGTCATTTAGTATTATAAAAAATATATGCTCTTCAGTGGTATACTTTTCCCAACCTCAATAATTAATAATTTTGTTATTTTAAACTAGATCCCCGGTATAGATAAAATATATTTAATTGCCTTACACACTATATTAGGATTTCCTATAAGTAAACGCAAAAATTTTTAATAATTTCAATTTCTTAATAAGTATAATTAATTAATTATTTATTATTAATTAAATTTAAAAAGGTACAAAAAGAAACCTTTGTATTCATTAAAAAATGGTAAGAAATTAAAAACTCAACTAATACACATAACAGCCTTAATCTATACTATTGAATAAATTACGGTCACATTTGATAATAATATGATGTAATAAAGTTTCAAATACAAATTTTTGCCTATTATCTGATAGTAGCAGTAAATATTCCGAAAATATTCTCTCAACATCACTGGTTATTAAGAACTGCAGATTACTTGAAGTTAAAGTTTTTTACGATTTCAAATAATCTTTTCCATATTATCCAAGAACGCACTAATATTTTTCAAATTCTGATAACTAGTATTATTTTGTCAAACACTGGTTTATTTGTTTTATTGGATTTAAATACATTCTAACATGTTCTATAATGTCGATATTTTTTGATACATAAGGTCCTTTCGTCTCAAATATATATGATCTGACAAAAAATCAATATTGGTTTTAATGTAAATTATATCCTTACGTACACCTTTTTTGCAAAAAAAAATGGTTTCTTTTTCCACCATCATTTTTGGATACAAAGTTTGGAGACCACTCATTGCTTTACACATATATGATGCAGCGTCTGTAACTGTCACTATCAGTTTTCATACATGATACCACCAGACCACAAAAAATAAAGGAAGTCATTGAAACATGCAGCAATAGGTGAATAGTACACTTTCTCCAATACGAAGCGACTTTTATTCTTTTGGTTCTGACGTTTCGCAATTGCTAAATGTTCAGTAACTTGGAATTGTTTATTGCCAGTAACTGTTACTTCACAACATAAGCAAAAAAACATTCCCATAAGAAGTAAAATCTGGAAAATATTTCACAAACTGATTTAACATGGCACTTATAGAACGCTTTTGTTTTGATATTTTAAAAAATGTTTAAACAATAACGAGTAACAGATTTAGGAGTAAACAAAAAGTTCTAAAAGGCCGAAAGTTTTATTGAAGGTTCGATGGAATCTACGAATTAATCAACCCTTTTATAGCCGAAAAAGGAATAAAATTGTACCAAAAAACTAGACTCTAGAATGTGTTTTTATTTGGAAAAAACAAATATTTTGTCCAAAAATGAAGATGTTATGATTATTATCTCAATTATTACAAAATATGTATTCATCTACTAAAAATCATTAAAATATGCACTTGCAAATGCAAGTATTACATTATCCTAAGCCTAATTATTAATATTTATGAGAAAACCCTTTATTTAGTGACCTAGTACAACGTAAAATTTCAATATCTAATAACCTGTATTAGGTTTGCCTATATATAGTGCTTCTCTATACTTTAGATACAATATAAAATAATGTCACGTAGCGATATCAGAACTACCTCGATTTTTTAAATTAAATATACAGAATGTTGATAAGTCCTGTTTACAGCATAACTACAAAATATGGGTATTGATAAATCTAATTAGATTTAATAGATAATTACATTTTACGTAATGCAAAGTATTTATATACATGGTGTGCCTCTTAATTATAATGATACAAGTAATTTATTAAACAATATCACTACACTCCCTAAAAAATGGTAAATTCGCTTTTACCCAGAAATTCCTTGGTATAGAATTTCACTAAACACACGTAACATAGTTTATACATATATTCATACATATAGTTATTTGGTAATGACTATACAAATCATATAAGCTCTAATTTATTTAATTTTTTAAAGTTATAACCAAACAACTATACACGGAAAAACTCCGATTTTAATTTTTTACACAATATTGTGTACCGTAATTATTGAACTTTTATTTACAAACTAAACAGACCTTTATTTCTGTTGCTAACAACACTAACAGCAGAAATACTATATTCCCGTTTAATTCTAGAGATAAATTTTGAAACAATTTGCCATCTTGTCTGTAAAATTATGTTATCTACCTTTTCTTTTATTTCAGATTATTGCTGAAAAAAAATATATCCATATATTTAATATTTTTTAACAACTTTCAGTTTTATATAAAGCCTATCTAAAAAAGAGAATATAGCATCGTTATTGCTTTTTGCTTTGAAATTCGGACTGCGTATGACTTAAAATTACGTTTTTTGACAATCTTTTCTATAATTTTTGCGAGTGTTGGTAGTAAGGCAATCGGACGAAAATTTGAAGGGCTTTCGTGATCAACGCCCTTGTGAAGAGGAATCACAATTGCCATTTTCAGACAAGATGGGAAATCGCCGTTAGCAAATGAAATATTTATGGCTTCAGAAAGGATAGATAAAACATTTTCTGGGAGAGCCTTAAATATGTCCATTGAAACACCATCCTACCCAGAAGCGCGAGAATTTTTTATGTCTAAAAATATTGACTTGAGTTCAGATACGTCGGTATTCTACGTCTGTAATATGACTGTTTCTCCGCCCTAATAGTACGCCTATAAATGTTCCTGTATTTATTGAAGTATGAGGTGAAGATGACGTTATGAATAAAAAACTTTCTAATGTAGTGTAAGGATCGCATTGTTCTGGCAGACCCTTTGAGACCCTTTGTTACCCAAGGCTTATTACTTTTTATTTTTAACCTTCTCAGAGTAAATGATTTATTGAAGAGCTTCACCAACTATTTAAAAGAATTTGTCAATAGGTTTTTTTTCTTTTCAGAGTTGGTTTACCGCTAGGAAAAGTGCTCTAGAAGAACGCTTCTTTGCCCAAAGACATTCGTTGTCATGGCGGTTGTGATTTATATAAGTGGTGAACCGTGTGGTCGAGAAACTTTACAGCGAAAATTATCGGATTGCAAGACCTCACTAATTCGCCAAAATAAGTAAACAATGATATAGAGAGAAGAAGGGGTATATTTTACAAGAAGTCTTAGATACACCACTTTAAAAATATGATAAAGAAAGGCTCGTTTGAAATGTTTTTAGATTTTATACATTTCGGTACAATGTAGTGGTATTAAAAACCTTTCAAACGAGGTACGTATCACTTGATCCCCTTTTTCGTTTGATATTTTTAGTTGGGAGGGACTTAGAGCTGATCTAAGACTTATGATAACTTTGCCCTAAATAGGGATGCCATTTCGGGGATCCCGAAGAGACATTAATAACGAGAATCAAGAATCGTTTATCCTGAAGTTATTTGCTTTCTCATAAATCCAGACTTTATAAACTTTCAACAAAAAGATTGCTTTAAAACATCTATTTTATTAAATCTGAATTAGAAAAACTTTTAGTCAGGCTAGACCACGAAAATAAGCTAATCGATATGAAACAGAGATCAGTGACGAAGATGATATTTCCCTTGAGAAAATTCCGGAAGCAAAAAATTAACCTCTAAGGGTTAAATAGCAAAAACTATTACAAGAAGGTCTAGAACAACGATCAATACAACATTATTAGGCAAGACATTCATCTGTTCGCAAATGGTGGAAGTCGGAGCCATAATTTTCAAAAAGCCTTTGGATGTTTAAATAACTATTCAGCCCATAAGAGTGTTTATATAACAATATTCGTTCCAGTTTAAGAGGTTAAACTTTAGATGCAATAATATTTGTGCGGATTTTTTACTTAGAACTTTTGTTTGTATTTATATTTACACATATTATTAAATTTTTAAGAAATGTTTCCTGATAATTTCTGCGTTTTAACTTAATACAAAGAATTTATCAAATGTCATTATTGTTTCTTTTTTTTTCGATGTCTAATCTCGGGATGCCGGGATTATGCTGGCCATCCCGACAATTCCTGGATTAAGAAAACCCTACGGGTCTGACTTCCCTAGCCGTAATGCATATTTTTTATTTTTAGAAGGTCTGTCATTTTATAATTCTGGCTTGAATATCAGTGAAAATAACGCTACTAAATAAAAATGTTTAAGACTTTATTGAATTTTTAGATTCTTATTCAAGTAAAACATTTGACTGACTGACAAAATGAACTAAATGTTTAAATTACTTGTACGATGTCACACACTTTTTATAGTTTAACGCTTTTCCTCTTTTTTAAGATACACAGCAAAGTAATTGAGTAAATATTTTAAAGTTCTTTAGTCCGCACGTTCCACACCTTTCTTAAGTTCTTAAATCCAGAATTAAACACCAGGTGGGTTCCTATTTATTAATTTATTAAAATTTACATTTTTAAGAACTGTATGCAGACTATCTTAGCTTACGAAAACCTTATTTTACAGAAATTTCGAATAAGAATAAAATTATATTCTAAGATATGTATACATTATTTTTATTAAATGTAGACTCGAGAACATTCATAGATTTATTGTCTGAAAAAAGTACTCTTTTTTTTGGAAAAAATAATTGTACAACACGAAATAATCTGTTTAATTGTATGAATAGACTAAAATGTACTTATTATCGAATACGTCATTTTTACAGGCCATATAGGTTTAATACTATATGTATCTATAGTTAAACAAGCTGGATCAGTAATGCAACGGTCATAAGCTTTGTGGGATTGAAATTTTGTTTTAAAATATCATCTATGATCGTTATGGTCAATCTAGTCATCTTGTACCTATTTCTAAAGTTATAGTTTTTGAAAAATATGGTATTTAGCAATTCGTAAAATATATGCGAAAAAGAAATTAAGGGCTACTTACCAAAAAACAAAAAAAAGGGGTTCACTCATAAATGTTCGTATGTTGAAATCATTAAGAAAGGTAATCTTTCAAATACATAGTTCAAATTTGTCAATTTCAGCGAGACTAGTAGTTAATAAGAGCCTAAATATACAATTTTTTTCATTTAACCTTACCTGTTAAAAGATAAAGAAGCTCTATTTTTCCAACACAGTGCACTGTTTAGTTATAATTAGGCAGTAAATAGTATTTAATTGTCTAAAATACCTCAAAACCCTAAAAAACTCGAGAAAAATGCTAATAGATGAATTAAATCATAATGAATGATATTAGTGACTAGTGACGCAAATTACTAAAAAAACTATTGCATTCAGACATAAGAAACCCTAATATTGTTTCTTAAAGAAAAGACACCGGGGATCTCATTATTTAATAATTGAAATTGGGAAAAGTATACTTCTAATTTTCGTGCACTCTATATAATAATAAATTACAGGAGGCCTTCATACTGATAGATGAAAGCCTCCTAAACTAGCATTATTCAGTTAGTCACGTTGAAAATTTTCGGTGTCATTCACTCTTAAAAAACGACATTTTCGAAAAAATTTAATTATTTTGAAATTCTCATAAGTTAGGTATTGGTAACCCTTCATAAATGTCATCTAGATTCTATCGGAGAATTCAAACATGCATTTAAAAGCACTAAAAAAAATGTAAATTTTATCTGCCACGCATTTTTCAAGCACTCTGAATGTCTCCATTTATGCCTCCGAGTTATGGCAACACGGCAATGAGGTGCCCCATCCTGTATTTGATGCGCTCTACCGGATATACTAAACTTACAAATACGATGAGTATCATAATAGTAGTACTCAAGCCAGAAATTAGTTTTCGGGGGGGGGGGGTTGTCAAACCAAAACGGGTGCAACGTTCAAACCTCAGGAAAATTAGTAAGAAGCATGTCTACATCAACATACTTTCAAAGTTTCGGGGGGGGGTTACCCTGGTTACGTACGTGTTGGCTCTGTTTTCAATTTTTGGCTTATAACATCTAAAGGATGTTGAGGTGCCCCCACCCTGTATTATTTGATGCCTGTACTTCAACTGGCTAACTTTCTGCTGAAACTTTTTATAGATACATACATATGGTTTATGATATTTGTTTTTTTTGTTTTATGTTCACTACAAACTAGAGTGCTCTTTGTTTTTACTTTCCTTGTAAGAGGATTACCTATTACAATCGTAAAAAATAATTCTTCCAGATTTTTCCAAATCTTCACAATTCAGATTCTCTACATTATTTCACAATTTCGTCATAACTAAAAACTACTTGAACCGATTGACTTTGAATTTTGAGCAAAAATTAAGGGTCATATGGGGATTTTTAACTACTATTCTAGTTTACCTCAAATTTTGCACAAAAATCAAGTGTGATATAAGGCTAAATTGGTGAGGAGTCTACACAAAATGGCGGCCTAGTTGAATGTTTAAAATATCAGTATCAGAATACTTACTGCTAGTCCAATTAAGGTAAAATTTTGCACAAAAATTAAATGTGAAATAGGGATCAACTGGTTAAATTTTGTCAATTTTGTATGTCAAAATGGCGGCTTAACTAAATTTAAAAAGTCGGTAAAATAAAAAATTCCATTTTCTATACTAAATACCTTCTTTTTATGAACGTAAATATTAAATGTGATAATTGATTTTTTATACAAATTATGTAAATAATTCTCAAAAATTAAAAAATATTAAATTTAAAATAAAATAACAACAAATAAAATTTTAAAAATGGTATACTGTAGTATCGAAGCAGTAATATTGTTTTAGTAGATGTAAGTAAATAAATGTTCGTACAGAGTTATGAATATATGTGTGTTAGATCTTGGTAAAAAAGTTGTGAAAATTAGAAACATATATTTGTTTCAATCTAATTTATCTTAGATATGTTAATAAAACAAATTTTTATTTGCGCTCGGCTAGAGAAACATAATCTACAAATGTAGAAAAAACCGTAGAAAATATGTAGAAAATTTGATACAAAAATAGGTAAGGCCTAAGGCCCCCGAACTTTCTTCGTAATGAAACATTTCACTTTATCCAGAAAAGTGACACACACGTATATTTATATAACGTATGTAAACCAAATAACTATATATATATAAATATATATAATATATATATATATATATATATATATATATATATATATATATATATATATATATATATATATATATATATATATATATATATATATATATATATATATATATATATATATATATATATATATATATATATATATATATATATATATATATATATATATATATATATACTTATTTAAACATTTTCTTGGGAATGGTGTTCGAATTATAACATATCATTGATGTTAAATGATTTTATTTTAAAAAGTTTTTCGTCAATATTAAAACGTTTCGACCACTTTATGGCCTTCATCAGTCATCTAAAACGAAATAAATTATTGCCCTAAGAGTTTACAGTTTTTTTTATAAATATTCAATTTTTAAATTCTTATAAGTTTACTTAAGTTACAATGTCTAAAATAGTAAAAATAATTTTCTTCGGCTTACTTCAATATATTCAAGACGATCCACAAATTAAAAATATTTATATACATTTAAAATTCAAAACGAGGATCAGACATAACACGACACATACTTATTGCTATACATGTAAAACGACAGTGACTACCTATTATTTTATCGACAATGCAAAGTTGTTTACGTTTGTTTTTGTCTTTTTATTAGGGTTGGCAGTGGTAAACAATGTTTCGTGAATGGGTTCAAATAATCCGAATATTAATTATTTAGGATGTTAAAATAAATTTTGCTTAGATTTTTATTATCTGTTTTGTCGTTGATAGAGTTTTCGGCTTTGGATATATAGACCATCTCAAGAAATTCCCGTTTCCTCTGATTATGCTCTGTTTGCAATATTTTGGTTTCCGAAAAATTGAAGGTGTGTTTAGTTTGACATTCATGTTTACTTAAGGCTGTTGTATTCTTTTTGTCAAACTTATGTCCATTTAAACGGTTTTGCAAATACTGTGATGTCTGACCAATATAAAAACTTGGGCAATCGGTGCATGGAATTTCGTATATCACATGAGTTTTTTTGTTTTTATGTGTTTTACTTTTTAAGGAGCTAAAGTTTTTTTCAGAAGATTATAGCCTTTATGACAAACAGTTATGTCATGTTTTTTAAATACTGATTGAAAATTTTCAGACAGCCCCCGTATGTAAGGAAGTGATAAAAAGTTATTTTTATTTTTATTTTTTGTTGTGTGTCACTGGTATTAGGACTGTGAATTTTCTTTATACGTGTGTTGAAAAGAGTGTTAATAAGTTTTATTGGGTAACTATTTTTCATTAGAATTTCTTTGGCTTTTTTTATAGCATTTTCTTGATAAATTGGATCGCTTAATTTGAGAGCTCTATCAGCTAAACCTATAATTACGGACTTTTTTTGAGACATTGGATGGTGTGAGTGAAAATTGAGGTATCTTCCCGACCAAGTTTTTTTGGTGTACCACATTGTGTTTATAGACTTTTGATTGTGATACAATGTCATATCAAGAAAATTGATTTTATTATTTTGTTCCACTTCGATTGTGAATTTAAGTTTAGGGTGGAAGGAATTAAAAGAATTAAAAATATTTTCTGTCATATTATTTGGAATAGCCATTATGCAATCATCCACGTATCTATAGTAAAAGGGGATGTTATACGATAAACTTGGAATGATTTGACTTTCAAGATCTTCTAGCACAAGCTGTGCCACTACACTTGATATGGAAGATCCCATTGCGCAGCCTTCGATCTGTTTATAATAGGTGTCGTTATAGGTAAAATACATAGATTTTAGAGTTAGTAGGGTGGCTGATAGAAATTCTTCTAGAGGGATGTCGGTATATTTTTTTATTTCATTCCATTTTTTCTTTATTACGTTTAAGGCTAAATCTATAGGAACGTTTGTATATAATGATACGACGTCAAGAGATATGATTGTATAATTATCTGGTATTGTAATATTTTTAATCTTTTCCTTAAAATGCAAGGAATCCTTGATAAAAGAGGGAGTTTTATTTATAATATTATTTAAAATTTCTTTTAAGTATTTGGATAATTTATTTAATGGAGATTGCACGCAGGAAACTATCGGTCTTAAAGGTATTCCTTCCTTATGAAGCTTTGGTAACCCATAGATTTTGTAAGCTTGTGCGTTGTGAATTTTTAAATCTTTGGCTGTATTGGGAGAAATGTAGTTTTTGTTTTCCCATTTTTTTATCAGTTCATTATTTTGTTTTTGAAATATATTTGTAGGATCGCTGTTTATTTGTTTGTAAGTTTGTTTATCAGCGAGAAGGTTATTGATTTTTGTATTATATTCTTTAGAGTCCATAATTACAGTTTTATTTGATTTGTCTGGTTTTAATATTTTAAGCTGGGGATTTTCTTTTAAAAAATTACGAGTCTTTTTTAGTTTTTGACACAACTGTTTTTCTAGTAATTTAGTTTTAGACTTAGTTTGATGTGATTTTAGTTTATTTTTATGATTTGTCAAAATATTGCAACAGTTGCTCTAAGGTCGTCTTTTTTATGAGCGGATAGATTATTGATAGATATTTCAATTAAGGATATTATGTCTGGAATTGGGAGCTCTTGAGAGTTTTCTATAGGCATTGCAAAGTTGTCGCCTAAACTAAGAATATCTTTGCCGTAATCTGGGATTATTGTGTTTGATAAATTTTCTAGCCATTCTTCTTCGATATTTATTTTTTGAGGAAATATTTTTATTTTTTAAAATAAGAGTATTGATTTTTTTAATGTTTTTTTCTTTGATTTTTAAAAAAATATTTTCAAATTTATTTTTTTCATGATTAAGAAATGATTCAAAAAGGTCGTTTGGAAAAATATTCCGTATTTTATTTTTTGTATCTAAAATAAGTTTATCTAATTTCTGTATGTTTTGTATAGTGTCTGTTATAAGCAAGTTTAGGGTACTTAAGACAAACCTGTTAGTAATATTTTCTTGAAATTGACATTGAAGTTTTGTCGAAAAAAATCTTACATGCTTTGTATTTAGTTTTAAAAATGTAGGTGTTATTTGTTCTGTTTTACAACGTAATAAAAAGTTTCTTCTATTTTTTAAATTTGCCATTTTAAAATTAAGTTTAGACACTTTTTTCATTTTGGTTACGGCAGCTGAACCATAGATTGTTCCGATTGTTTCGTATTTTAGCAGATTTTCACCCATTTTGCAATATATTGTAAAAAGTTACTTTTCTTGAACACATAAGCTATATTCTTATTTAAACATTTTCTTGGGAATGGTGTTCGAATTATAACATATCATTGATGTTAAATGATTTTATTTTAAAAAGTTTTTCGTCAATATTAAAACGTTTTGACCACTTTATGGCCTTCATCAGTCATCTAAAACGAAATAAATTACTGCCCTAAGAGTTTACAGTTTTTTTTATAAATATTCAATTTTTAAATTCTTAAGTTTACTTAAGTTACAATGTCTAAAATAGTAAAAATAATTTTCTTCGGCTTACTTCAATATATTCAAGACGATCCACACATTAAAAATATTTATATACATTTAAAATTCAAAACGAGGATCAGACATAACACGACCCATACTTATTGCTATACATGTAAAACGACAGTGACTGCCTATTATTTTATCGACAATGCAAAGTTGTTTACGTTTGTTTTTGTCTTTTTATTAGGGTTGGCAGCAAAATACGGAATATTTTTCCAAACGACCTTTTTGAATCATTTCTTAATCATGAAAAAAATAAATTTGAAAATATTTTTTTAAAAATCAAAGAAAAAAACATTAAAAAAATCAATACTCTTATTTTAAAAAATAAAAATATTTTCTCAAAACAAATAAATATCGAAGAAGAATGGCTAGAAAATTTATCAAACACAATAATCCCAGATTACTCCAAAGATATTCTTAGTTTAGGCGACAACTTTGCAATGCCTATAGAAAACTCTCAAGAGCTCCCAATTCCAGACATAATATCCTCAATTGAAATATCTATCAATAATCTATCCGCTCATAAAAAAGACGACCTTAGAGCAACTGTTGCAATATTTTGACAAATCATAAAAATAAACTAAAATCACATCAAACTAAGTCTAAAACTAAATTACTAGAAAAACAGTTGTGTCAAAAACTAAAAAAGACTCGTAATTTTTTAAAAGAAAATCCCCAGCTGAAAATATTAAAACCAGACAAATCAAATAAAACTGTAATTATGGACTCTAAAGAATATAATACAAAAATGAATAACCTTCTCGCTGATAAACAAACTTACAAACAAATAAACAGCGATCCTACAAATATATTTCAAAAACAAAATAATGAACTGATAAAAAAATGGGAAAACAAAAACTACATTTCTCCTAATACAGCCAAAGATTTAAAAATTCACAACGCACAAGCTCCCAAAATCTATGGGTTACCAAAGCTTCATAAGGAAGGAATACCTTTAAGACCGATAGTTTCCTGCGTGCAATCTCCATTAAATAAATTATCCAAATACTTAAAAAAAAATTTAAATAATATTATAAATAAAACTCCCTCTTTTATCAAGGATTCCTGGCATTTTAAGGAAAAGATTAAAAATATTACAATACCAGATAATTATACAATCATATCTCTTGACGTCGTATCATTATATACAAACGTTCCTATAGATTTAGCCTTAAACGTAATAAAGAAAAAATGGAATGAAATAAAAAAATATACCGACATCCCTCTAGAAGAATTTCTATCAGCCACCCAATTAACTCTAAAATCTATGTATTTTACCTATAACGACACCTATTATAAACAGATCGAAGGCTGCGCAATGGGATCTTCCATATCAAGTGTAGTGGCACAGCTTGTGCTAGAAGATCTTGAAAGTCAAATCATTCCAAGTTTATCGTATAACATCCCCTTTTACTATAGATACGTGGATGATTGCATAATGGCTATTCCAAATAATATGACAGAAAATATTTTTAATTCTTTTAATTCCTTCCACCCTAAACTTAAATTCACAATCGAAGTGGAACAAAATAATAAAATCAATTTTCTTGATATGACATTGTATCACAATCAAAAGTCTATAAACACAATGTGGTACACCAAAAAAACTTGGTCGGGAAGATACCTCAATTTTCACTCACACCATCCAATGTCTCAAAAAAAGTCCGTAATTATAGGTTTAGCTGATCGAGCTCTCAAATTAAGCGATCCAATTTATCAAGAAAATGCTATAAAAAAAGCCAAAGAAATTCTAATGAAAAATAGTTACCCAATAAAACTTATTAACACTCTTTTCAACACACGTATAAAGAAAATTCATTCATAAAAAATTACCAGTGACACACAACAAAAAAGTAAAAATAAAAATAACTTTTTATCACTTCCTTACATACGGGGGCTGTCTGAAACTTTTCAATCAGTATTTAAAAAACATGACATAACTGTTTGTCATAAAGGCTATAATCTTCTGAAAAAAACTTTAGCTCCTTAAAAAGTAAAACACATAAAAACAAAAAAACTCATGTGATATACGAAATTCCATGCACCGATTGCCCAAGTGTTTATATTGGTCAGACATCACAGTATTTGCAAAACCGTTTAAATGGACATAAGTTTGACAAAAAGAATGCAACAGCCTTAAGTAAACATGAATGTCAAACTAAACACACCTTCAATTTTTCGGAAACCAAAATATTGCAAACAGAGCATAATCAGAGGAAACGGGAATTTCTTGAGATGGTCTATATATCCAAAGCCGAAAACTCTATCAACGACAAAACAGATATTAAAAATCTAAGCAAAATTTATTTTAACATCCTAAATAATTAATATTCGGATTATTTGAACCCCTTCACGAAACATTGTTTACCACTGCCAACCCTAATAAAAAGACAAAAACAAACGTAAACAACTTTGCATTGTCGATAAAATAATAGGTAGTCACTGTCGCTTTACATGTATAGCAATAAGTATGTGTCGTGTTATGTCTGATCCTCGTTTTGAATTTTAAATGTATATAAATATTTTTAATGTGTGGATCGTCTTGAATATATTGAAGTAAGCCGAAGAAAATTATTTTTACTATTTTAGACATTGTAACTTAAGTAAACTTAAAGAATTTAAAAATTGAATATTTATAAAAAAAACTGTAAACTCTTAGGGCAGTAATTTATTTCGTTTTAGATGACTGATGAAGGCCATAAAGTGGTCGAAACGTTTTAATATTGACGAAAAACTTTTTAAAATAAAATTTATTTTATTTAACATCAATGATATGTTATAATTCGAACACCATTCCCAAGAAAATGTTTAAATAAGAATATAGCTTATGTGTTCAAGAAAAGTAACTTTTTACTATATATATTTATATATATATATATATATATATATATATATATATATATATATATATATATATATATATATATATAAACTGTGTTATATGTTAAAGTTGTTTTGTTTTACGTTTGTTAATATAAAAGAAATTACGAGTTTTTATTGGAATTGTTTTTAGTATGTATTTTTATTTTTTATTTATTATTTTTAATTGTCAATTTGCCCATTGTAGTAGTAACACAACCTTAAATAAATTCTGCTTATCGTATTACAACTTCGAACCACAAAATGTGATCATTTGCCAGTTCAGATATTCATGTCAAAATAGAATAGAATTTCTTCGGCTTGAGGGTAGCCGTAGTCAAAGCTTTGGCCATTTTCGGCCGGACTATTTCTACTAGATCATTCGACGCAGAATTTAATGCTCGCTCAAAGTTTTGTACGATGCATCCCTTAGATGTTATAATCCAAAATTGAAAAAAGTAAAAACATTTCGCGGTCGTCTCGCTCCCCATAGTTTAATCTGACTGGACTAAAATCTCGGAGGATGATTTTTCCGGTTAAAATAATTAATTGAGTTTAAATTGTGAACAAACTGTCTCATTATGGTTTATTAAATTTTTTGAGATTAAAAACGGCGGATGGAATGTCAATGTTAATTAGGTTATAAGTTTAATTTTAATAAATTACGTATACCTTATACATTCTAGTTCATCTCGGAGATAACACGAAATAAAGTTAGGTTATAACTGCATTCACTTTGGTACAAAATCTAAATATGTTAGAGTTTTTATACAGATACAAAGTTCTACTGAAAGGAAAGTTAAATAATTCGTTATCCTTTTTCGAACTATTCTTAAGGGGAGACAGTAATCGAAATCAGACCAATTCACCATTGTCAAGTTCCCACCCCCTGTTTTTCACCCTTTATAAAATCTTTACTAACTTTATTGGATTTGCTATTGCTGTTGGCTATGTTTCCGATTTTCTGAAAATAATTGACCATTGCAATTTACAGGACATGACTAGCTGATATTCAGTAGTCTCTAGTTGGACTATACAGCCAGGAAAAGCAGAAAATACGGCAAAAATTATTCCTTTTTGTTTGTTTAAAATTATACCTGATCTATATATTTTTTATTAATTTAGTCCTTATCTGGGTTCAAAGTGTATATTTAAGAGAATTTCTGGTTTTTAGATTTAAATTTAGTTGGTCATTTGTTTATTGTAAAGCTCCTTATGGACTTTTTTAATCAAAGTATAAATTAAAGTAAATCAAAAATAGTAATCAGCAATAGGTTACTAGACTATAGCTTTGAAGTTAGATAGTATTTAAATATTTTATAGTTTCTCACATATTATATTCTCTATGAATCAAAGATTAATAACTAAAGGTAAATACAAGAAGTGTAAAGAAATTAGGCCACTGATTTTACAATTTTCTTTAATGCATCCGCAAAACTTTATATTCAGGCTATTTGTTACAGCTATACATTTTTGAAATCTAGAGCTTTTACATAAATAGTAAATCTATCTAGAGCGTATGAAGAAAATATTGATATTTTAAATCGTATCCAACAATTATTACAGGAGAGCTCATCATTAAACGTAAGCACTAAAGTAGCATGTTCTTCTCATGAAAATAACAGGAAAATATCTAGCATGTAACCACTTTTAAGGTACGACCATATAAAAGGGCGGCCAAAATAGTGATTTTGTTGTTGATAAATAATATTGATAATAACTAAACTGGGATAGGGAGTTCTTTTTACTTCCCTCTCAGATTTTTTACATCTTTAAGTTTTAAGGAACAAAAAACATGTCTTCCCATTTTGGTCGGTCTGACGGTCTATCTGTGCGTGGAATAGCACAAAAACTACTTACATACCCCATTACTTAAAATGTTTTCGGTTATGTAAGATTTTACGATGGAATGTCTGGCTGTTAAAATTTTGAAAACCGATACACAACAGAGCTAAAGCTCTCGCATTATTTGGGGGGGGGGGGCATTTATAAGCAGAAACGCTGCACATCAATCAGAGCTGTCACAAGTCAATTTGAACAAGTTAAGTCACAAGTCATTCGAAAAATAAAAAAAACATTTAAGTTTTAAATCAAGTCTTCCTTTAAACTTTAGATGACTTAAGTTTTATTTCAATATGATTTGAAAATTTTTGTTGAAGATAAGTCAAATAAGAATATTAAATAAGCTTTTTCATTGATAATTCTTTTAACTGACTGAATGATTTAAAACACTAATCTAGGCTGTGAGAAAGTTGTACTCCACCAATTTATATGATTTTTTTTTAAAATGATCGACGGGTTACTAAGGCCTTTCAACCCTATTTTTTCTATTGTTTTATTGCGTATTTTTTCTATAAAACCAATATGTTTTTCTTCAATAAAATTTTTGGACGATGTGATGAATACGACTCATATTTTTATAATATTGATTGGTCATTTCTTGAACGGGCAAATGATGTAGAGAGTGCAAGTGTCTTGTTTTATGACAAAATCTATGAAATTTTTGATTCATGTGTACCGAAGTATAAAAAAAATGCCTAAACGTAAATACCCACCATGGTTTACATCTAAAATCATCCAGAATATAAAGAAAAAGGATAAATGTCATAACAAATACATAAAATATGGTTGTTTGGAAAGTTTGGAATTGTTTACGAACCTTAGAACAAAAATAAAAACAGACATTAAAGATAGTTATATCTTATATATACAGAGAATCGAGACAGATATTAAGAGTAACCCTAAAAAATTTTGGTCATTTATAAAAAGTAAAAAAGAAATTTATAGCATGCCTAACAATATGTTTTATAATAATAATGAATTAAGTGACTCTTTAGATATTCTTAATTCTTTTGCTTCCTATTTTGAACAATCGTTTTCTAAATCGGATACAAATTTCGTAGGGGTGAATAACATTTCTTCCAATCTAAATATTGACGTTCCATATTTCTCCGAAGAGGATGTTATAAAAGCCTTAAAAAAAATACGCCCGAAAAACATAACTGGACCGGATTTAATTCCTGCTTTTCTTATTCATGATTGCAAATTGGTCTTGTTAAAGCCCCTTCTGTTTATTTTTAACTTACATGCTTAATGCTTACAACAACACACGATACCACAGCTCTGGAAAGTTTCTAGGTTTTGTCCAGTGTACAAAAAAGGTAACAGAAATGAAATCTTAAACTACACACCGGTGTCCATTATCTGTAATATTCGTAAAGTATTTGAAATCTTGCTGCATGATTCTCTTTTTCCTCTAGTTAAAGAACTCATTCTACCTTAACAGCATGGATTTTTTAAGGGAAGATCAACAATTACCAATTTGCTTTGTATTTCGCATGATATAGCCGAATCAATTGATGCAAGTCAAACAGACGTAATATACTTAGATTTTTCAAAAGCGGAATTGATTCTCTAACAGATTAATAAAACTCTTCAGTTCGTACTTATCGGGACGTCAACAGTATGTCGCCCTCAATGGAGGACATACTTCTAGCCAATACGTTGCAGTTTCTGGTGTACCTCAAGGGTCTGTACTGGGACCGCTATTTTGTATCCTTTTTATCAACGATATTGCTTGTGACCTAAACGTAAAATTTTTAATGTATGCTGATGATATCAAAATTTATACCAATATCAGTGGGATTGCTGATTGCATTGAGCTACAAAAGAGTCTGGTTATTATAAATAATTGGTGTTTTACTAACAACTTAATGCTTAATATAGGGAAATGCAATGTAATATCATTTTCTAATAAACTGTCAATTTGTAAATATGACTATTCCGTAGCAGATAAGGCTATTTCTCGGTGTGACTCATTTCGCGATCTCGGAGTTTTATTTGATTCAAAACTCTCATTCGTCCCTCACATAAATATTATTACTGCCGAAGCCTCCAGAATGTATGGATTCATTTTACGCTGTACGAGGGACTTTAAAAACATCAGTGTACTAAAGCTATTGTACAATTCTTACGTCCGCTCAAAACTGGAATACGGCTCAATAATTTGGGGACCTGAGTACAATACACACATAGAGAGTCTAGAAAGAATACAACGTGGATTTTTAAAATATGCTTCTTTTTTGAAAGACGGTATATATCCCCACCAGGGCTATCCGCATGAGCAGCTGCTTAACAACTTAAAATATGATTCCCTAAAAAATCGTATATAGTAATTGCTTAATTATAAAATTGATTGTTCATATCACGACAACATAATTTATTCTATTTGCCCAAAACCGCGCACAAACACTCTAAAATTTTCACCTCTGTATTTAATGTGTGATAAATATAACAAGAGCTATCACTTGGATTTTTCCATAGCTAATGTTTCTGATGTGCGGCGATCGCTATTGCGTTGACATTATTTCCACATATAGATGCATGTTGTAGTTTTTAGTTTTAGTTTTAACTTAAGTTTTTTCATCTTCTTTGTTTTTTTTGATTATGTTATATAATATTATATTATAATTATAAATGCTTGCCCTGCTTTGTAATTGGGACTTTGTCCTATAAAGCAGGTATTTGTAAATAAATAAATATTCTTATAATTCCACTGGAAACTCATCCCGCCATCTAACCGAAAAGTCAGAACAAGGATTGCCGGCCAGCTAGTAGTATTGTTACAGACGAACGCAGATAAGTTTCTATTTCAGATGCAGATGTAAAAAGAACGTCGGCATTTTATAAAACAAGGTAGAGTAATATTTGAAGATATTTACATTACCATAAAAAAAGGCTGTGCAAACTATTAACCAAGGGTTTAGGTGAAAATTTAAAGTTAAGGTTGGGTTAGGTTAGATAGACAGACTTCAGGAGGGTCATCCAGAGTGCTTTTCTTGATAAAGAAAAAATATGTTTCGCGGGGTTTTTGGTAGGAGGTGGGAACTAAGGAATGGGTTTTGTTATTCAGAGAGCATTTTCTTAATAAGTTACTTTGCGGAGAATAACTGAATAGCTGTGGTTGGACAGAGGATAAAGTCATGTCGAAGTTACAGAATTTCGGGTTGACTTCTATGATACAATTTCTGCTTGCTAGTAAAATTCGATCGATCACGACCTCATTTTCGGGTTTGTTAGTAGTTTGGACAAAATACAGCTGGAAAAAGCTGAATTTGGGGAGTATTTGCCAGGATTAATATAGATAGTGTAAAATGCGTAATCTGCCACTTCGTTACTTTTGCGAGTATCTACCGCGGTTCATACCCTCCAGAATTCGCTAGGCGAAAAACAATCACCTTGCTTCCACGTGACACTGACGTATGCGCTAAAGACAGTAGGCACTAGGGTTGCCAACTTGTGACAAGCCTTTTTAATTCTGAACAAGGATTTCTGTGATGTGGAATGAGATGTGGTTGCATTTCACGGAGAAGTCCAGCTTCATCGTACAGTTTGTCAGTATTTAAATCAATGTTTAATTGCTCTTGCATTCTGATATTCCTTCCAAAGGAATCGGTTCTTTCAGTGATAAAATTCTCATTGCTTGGTATTCCGGGTCTTCAAAGTTATATCACTTTTGTAAATAATTCAAACAATATGTGAAAAACATATTAACATCAGTTTTAAATTTACTTTTTTTGTGGATTATTAAACTGTTAATAAATCCATGGCATATTTATCTACAAATTAATTGGTCTGTCTGTTTTATAGATCGATTTTCAAATCAATCATTAAATGTCACGAATTTCAGTGCTTGTTACTCTGTCGGTTTCCAGTAATTTAACGGCGTTCTGAAAGACTTGCATTATATTTTGCATAAAATAAAGAACACATAAGATTGTATTTGTTGCTGAATCACTGCTACAAAAATTTGACATATAAAAGCAGAATAATTCTCTTCATCCAGCGACTTGAAAGAGCCTGTTAAAGTTGGTCACAACGATAGAATTCTGTCTATGGCAGGAAGTAACGATAACCAATAAGTTGTCACATGTCTTAATATTTCTCTAAACTCAATTTCAGCATCTGAGCAATTTTACATCAAATAATTTCTTTTTTTTAGCAAAAGCAAAAAATTCGCTGTAAACTTTTAAAATAATTAATTCAACATCAACTTACAGGGCTGTTAAATAATTTTGAACGCAGTTATGTAGAATATTACACTTGCAGTTTGCTTTAAATATCTTTGTGTTTAAAGTTTTAGCTAGCTAGTGGGGGTCATATATGTTCGATATAGCGGAATTTATCTATTTTGGTATCGACAATTTTATTTTAGAGAATCCGGAGAAATTACTGTAACTGAGGTTGAACATTATTCCCGGAGTTTCCCGAGCATTCCGGGAGGGTTGGAAACCCTAGTAAGCACCCGAAACGACATTAATATTTCTTTCATTATACCCAGAATCTTGTTTTGACATAAGTTAGTTTTAAAAGACTAAAGCCTAGTCTAGACCTACATATTATTACCTAAAAACGTCTAAACATTTTCATAAAACCTGTATACAAATTGTCTGCAATCATTTGGTTAAATACATTTATACAAAATATCGCGTGTTTTGTTTCTCGTCAAAGATGGAAAACATTTGGGCAAATATTTTAAAACTTTTGCACGCGAACACAGTATATGTAGTTTGGACAGGATTTCGGCTGTAATTATTGAAGTGCTGTTAACTTTACCAGGCAGATCGCTGTCATGGATACAATTTCAGTGTTTCAAAATTGGTGTCCGTTTTTCGCCTATTCATTATTTGGGCGTTAAGTCATTAGCATGACTTCAGTCATTAATCTGACTTAATTTTTTCTATCCTGACTTAAGTCTTAAGAAAATGCAGCAAGTCATAAAATAGTGTGTCATTTGAAAAATGACTTAAATCTTAAGTCTTAAGTTAAAAAAATGGATTAACCAAAAAAATATCCTTTTGCCTGTCACCTAGTTTTTGTCGGTCTTGACGATACAAAATCCAAGAGTTAGCTATTGCTAAATCAAAACGATGAAAGATGGTTTTCGCAGTCCATTTTTTAGTTCTTGCGGACATCCTGTAGTAGCTTATCATCCTGTCTATAAGATCGATGCCCCCCATGGAATAAAAAGCCTTACAGCTAAGGAGTAAAACATAATTTCATTTTGAACCACATCTGAAAACCATTTAGCTATGTTGAATAAAACGTTAGCAGATATTTTATACGATACGGAATCTCAGTAACAACATACTGGTGGGTCACTGCACCAAAAGGAAGAGATATTCCTATACTTTTACCATTTTTCACATCTTTGCAAAACTTTTTGTGCAGTAGAATAAATATAAAAAGGAACTCAGATTGTCAATTTCTAGTCTTTCTTATGAAAAGTTTTGATGGGCCTGTTACAAAGTGTATACAAGAAAGAACAAAATAAGGATTTCATTTAAACTGTCAGTTACAATCTACAGAAAAAAAGATATCATGATGCCAGAATTCTGGCCAAATGGTATAAGTATAAACCATTTTCTGAACCTTCAAAGGCGTCTCAATTCAAAAATGGACGATACACACCCTGCCCCGGCACGGAGTACCAATCCATTGAGAATAGCCTAGATCAATTGCAAGTCTTAGTTGAGGACAATAAACGTATTGCACTTGCTATCTCAGAACACTGGAAAACTGAGGAACAACTGGAATCCTACAATCTTAGGGGATATGAGCTTGCTTCATTCTACTGCTATAAAGAAAACCTATATTCTCCTGAGACCCAAAGAAAAACGGCTCGACAGAATTTGTTAAAAATTGAACCATTGATTTTAGGGCTGTCGAAAACCCTATATGAATTTTTTCAGAATTTTTGATTAACTAGTTTTTGAAAAAAAAATTGTCCATTAAAATGGACACTGGGTCTTTGTCAGGTCATATTTTCAACTCATACCAAAAAATAAAAATGCACATATAATTTTAATTTTTTATTCCAGAAACGTGAAAGTCATAAAAACAGTTGTGCTCTGACGTGATGCATAAGTAAATTTTGCAAACATTACAAAAAAATTTGGTTTTTTTATTACAATTTTTCTGCTTACAGCGCATAGAATTTTTAATTTTTACCAACTCAGGCAAATGCATTTTCTGAGTTATTTGGGTCGGGCTGGATCTTGGTGAATCATAACCGGCTAGGTTGTTCCTTGTTTTTAATCTTGTGAAGCTGGTAGTTTCAGCATTGGCATTTGGGTCATCTTTTAACAAGCAGTCAGCAACTTCAAGTTTAAATTCAAGAAATTTTAAAATATCCTTTTGTCTGTCACCTAGTTTTTGTCGGTCTTGACGATACAAAATCCAAGAGTTAGCTATTGCTAAATCAAAAAGATGAAAGATGGTTTTCCCAGTCCATTTTTTAGTTCTTGCGGACATCCTGTAGTAGCTTATCATCCTGTCTATAAGATCGATGCCCCTCATGGAATCATTGTAACATTTAATTATGTGGGGTCGCGGAACTTGAATGTATTTAGATTCTTTTTTACACCATCTTTTGCAGTTATCTACAGGTTGCTCTCCTAGTTTAGTGGAACTTATAAAAATTGGCTTTTGATCAAACCATTGCACGACGTTGATTTGGCCATCATTCCTAACCGTTTGTTCAGTGAAACCCCTAGGAAACTTTTTTACAATTTTTTCCGTAGTTAAATGCACCGCAGCAGGTATCCTTGATTTCATAATTGTTCCCGTGCACAAAATCTTTTTTTCTGTCAAAAGATACTCTAAGAGAGGAATTGTTGTAAAATAGCGGTCCATAAACACATGAGAACCTGGCCTTAAAGAATTTGTCAAACGAATTACAGCACTAGGTCCCACTCCTAAGTCACCATCACAAGCTTGAAGTAAAGTTCCTTTGCCCTGGTAAATTTCAAAGTCTAACACCAATCCTTCTGGTGTAGCACAAACAAAATTTTTGAGGCCTTCAGGATTAGGTTTGCCTCTGACAAATTGCTTAATATTACATACACCGGTGATAGGAATCATTTGCTCATCTATAGCTACTATGGGATGGCGTTCCAAGGATAAACAAGTTTTTTTTATTTTATCTATTAGTGGCCTTACTTTCCACAACTTTTTTCTTTTCCTCTGGAAAATCATTGTCTACGACAACTTTTAAATGACTTCTGATCTTAAAAAACCTTGTCCTAGTCATATTTTTAGTTATTTTTTCTACTCTGGTGAGGGCAGCCCAGTACATTTTAATTTGCGGAAACTTTAGGCATGACATCAGAACTGAAATTCCAAGAAACTTTTTAACTTCTTCAACTGTTAAATTCATAGGTTGATTGTGCTCGGCGAAATATTTGAGATTGGTACAAGCGCAAATTTCCTCTGCATCAGAATCTTCGAAATACATTTTAAAATAGTCGAAAACATTCCAGTCCTTTCGTTCAAAACTGGTGTACCTCATCTCAGGCGTATCGATATTTAATGGTTGAAATCTATCCACTTTTTTCCATGAAGTTCGTCCCCAACGACGTCTTAGAACACTGAGAGGCACATTCATTTCTGCATCAGATTCAAATGAATTATCTGAAAGATGCTCTTCGTCGTCTTCCATTTCAACATCGTCTTCAAAAACATTATTTTCTTCGAATGGTAATTCCTGTGCATTGTCACCGCCGGCACCGCTGTCAAAGTTCTCAGTGGCCTCATATTCGGAATCATCCAAGTCGTCATCAAATCCTTCAATATCAGATTCTTCCAAACAAGCCAAAATTTTTTCATCATCTTCTCCAAAACGAAGATACTTTTTAGAGCCGAAAATTGCTCTGAAATTAAAAAAAAATGAGAATAAAAAAATTTTAAGGTTATAAAAAAAATGCAGGGAGGAAGACTTGGTGTCCATTTAAATGTACACGTTTTTTTTTAACGTAGAGAATGCAAACAGTTTTTAAATACAATAAACAGTACTTAGACAGCAAGATCAACCCCCTCTACTACTAATCCTATGTTTTTATTTATTTGTTTTTACGTAAAATCATAAATACTTACTATCTAGCGTTTGTTTGCCAAAGGCACTCATGTTTACTTAGTCACAGCTGATCACCGAGTATGAAATGTAACGTATTTTACTACAACTGTTGCATAGATGGCGGTACTAATATGTCCATTTGAATGAACAATTGGATTCTAAAGTATACAATAAACGATTAGCTTAATAATAGGCGAAAAATCTATGGTCCATTTAAATGGACGCTGGATCTCAGGAGGATATGGCGAAACTGAAATATTTATCCAAAGAAATGCAGTCTGGAAACCAAGGTCAGATGTCTGTAGAACTGGACTTGGTGGAGGTCAAGCTTTGAATAAATAAAGTCAAAATAGTATTAATGTTAATCTATAGAACTCCTTACTCAAATAAAAATGTTCTATTATATAAAATAAATATTATATGTGATAAATTGGTAACTGAAAATGTTTTGGTTTTCATAGCAGGAGATTTTAATGTAGATATCCGTAAAGATGATCATGACTCAGCAGATTTTTTGTCATTATTAAATTCCTATAATATTTATCCTACCATTTTAGATTTGACTTGGATTTGTGGCCATGCACAGTCATTGTAAATCTTTTTCAGCTAGGGTTTTACAAACCCATATCTCCGACCACACAGGGCAGAAAGTAAATTTTCATTTAGGTGGACATGTGATATCGAGACATATAAAACAAAGAGCATTCAAGGAACAGGGTAAGTCACTTTTTAGGCAGCTTGTGGCAGATCAGGACTGGCAGATGTTGTATGAGGTGAGGGATAGGGATGTTGATGAACACTTCCGTTATTGATTGTAAGCGTGAGCTGGATCTTTTGTTGGTGTTGAGCAGATATAACCCTCAGACTCAATATATTGAGGCAGATAATAGTTCAAAAAACAGGTTCAATAGACTATTGCAAAATGCCAGAAAATAGGTCGTAGAGTAACCGGCGAATAGTATATGAAATAACGGGTGAACATTCAAAAAAAAAAAATGGTATTCCAGGGTATCCGTGTACGGTCGCTAACATTCTGCATGAATATATAGTTAATGCAGTATCAAATTTATTAGTTTTTATGACTAGTAACTCATATAGAAATTAAAGACAATAAAAAATTTAAAAAACAAAAAAAGTTGAAATGAAATATCAGTTAAACCTTTTGAAATTATGTGCTCAAAATACATCACAACCTTAGTAATTCTTTTATTTTTAGAGAGAGTTTATTTCCAACTAACTCCAAATTGGCTTTAATAAGGCTTTTATATAAGAAGGGTGATCCTGCAAAGCCGAAGAACTACTGTCCAGTTAGTTTGCTTTCAGCATTTATATCTGAAAAAGGTATGAGCTCTCAACTGAAGCATTTTTTGTCTTTGCATAAAGTAATCATTATATTCATCAACATGGATTCTTACCTCGAAACTCTATAAATACTGCATTGTACGACTATATAAATGACATTATCAGATGTTTTGAAAACAGAGAAACTGCACCGGAATCATTTTTGGATTTGTCTAAAGCCTTCGACAGTTTAAGCCATACAATTCTATTGGATAGACTCGAGCGCTATGGTGTCAGAGGTTGTCCCTTAAAGTGGTTGCAATCTTACATGCAAGGTCGTGTGCAAAGGGTTGATGGAAATACATTTTATTCTGAGGACATGCCACTGGCTTCGGGGGAGCCTCAGGACAGTGTGATTAGACCATTCTTGTTTGTCTGTTATATTAACGATCTAAGTTTAAACGTCCCCTCTGAAAATAACTCTATTGTAAATTATGCAGATGACACAAATTTGTTGGTGAATGCTTCTACACTGGAATGAGCTATAGACATCAGTAATGATTCTTTGAAATTTGCCAGATGTTAGTTTAATGGAAACAGCTTACTGTTAAATGTTGAAAAATCTTCATTTATTTTTTTTAGAACAGTCCTTATTCTTTTTTTAGTCTTCTGTCGCCTGCCCAGGTAGGTTGCGGCTTCTCGACCATGATGTGACCCTTTCAAATGACACCAAATTTTTTGGTATCTACATTGATTGTCATCTGGGATGGGAAAGAGAGGTGTATTATATGACGGGGAGGTTGAATAAATGTTGTTACTTACTTACAATTCTTAGAACCCATTTAGATCTACACATCTTGCTTGTGGTGTATCATGCGAATTTTTGCTCAATGCTTTCATTCGGAATTATGTTCTGGGGATCTAGTGTGAATGCATTGCGGGTCTTTCTTGTACAGAAGCGCGCACTGCTTGTGATTTTGGGTATGAGGTCTCGAGACTGCAGAGAAATCTTTAAGAGGCATAATTTGCTAACACTCGCAGGTCCGCATATATACAAGTGTATAATTTTTCTGTATGGGAATAGACAGCTTTTTGCTAAGCATCTTCCGGATCACAGTCATGATACTAGATCTGTAAACTATATTATTCCCTTGCATATATCTGAGACAAGCCTTGCATATTCCTGCCTTAAGTATTTCAATAGGCACCCCCTAAGAATCAAACAAATAAACAACAAAATACCTTTTAAAAGTGCTCTGGGAGATTTCATTATACAGATCGAACCATCACTATTGCTGAGATCTTGTCATCTTAGGATTTTAATATGTTTATATTTGCAAAAAAAAAAATGTTTCCACGTGGTCTATTTGAAATTTTAATAGCTTTGTTATGCGGTTTTGCTTTAATTATATACGTTATAGAATCAGTTTTAAACAATTTTATTTTATTGTAGCTATTTTATATTTGACGCTTGTTGGGTTAAATGCATTTAAATTGTATTTTTCGAAATATAGAGGTTTTTGACTTTGACTTTGGGCCAGACAGGCTCTAGAAGACCACTAATTTGATGTTTTTTTAAATTAATTAACCGAATAATATATTGTTTTACTGCAATGTATTTTTATATCTATAACCAACGTTTTATTATTTGTGATTAGAAATTCTTTTATTTGTTGTTTTGGTTCAAATAAACAGCTTTTTACCATTCGTTTTGTCCCTTTGTTACATTAAAACAATTTATATATATATATATATATATATATATATATATATATATATATATATATAAATATTTATATATATATATATATATATATATATATATATATATATATATAAATATAGCCGTGGTGACATCCAAATAAAATAAGATTTAAACTTAGTTACGAAAAAAGGCTAGAGATTATGAACAAGTAGTAACCAAAACCTAAGCTATAAAGTGAAGAAGGGGCGAATGAGTGTCACAGAGGTCAGGGATTTTTGGGTATGACATAAAGAATGCATTTCCGTGTTTGATATCGAAAGTTTCATCGACAAAGGGGTAAACAATGTGCCATGAAAGTATCTTGTTTTACTTAAAATCATGCACGAATTTCCGATAAAACTTCTCAAATTAAAAAATTTTATGGGATTAAAAAATTGCATTTTTAAATGAGAAATAGGTACGCTATGCGTATCTTATAATATTATAATTTTGTATCGAAAAATGACCTTCAGATTCCATATCTGTGCATTTGGAGTGAATTAAAGTAGACGAAATTGAATTTTTTATGGAGATATATAAAACGTTTATTTATTTTACTAGCAGATAACAGAAATAAAAAATAACAATGATAAACCTCAACTAAATTATCTTAATAGTACTATTCTTTGAAATATTTTTAATCTTTGCAAACAATATCATAAAATATAAATAGCAATGTTCGTAGTTTGTAATTGATTATTAAATAGATAAAATACCTTTGGATTTAGCAAATTTTTTGACTCGTTTTACGTCCATTTTCCACTTAAATATCTAAAAAAAATTTCGTGTTTTCATTTGGCTCTAAATCAATTTTTATTTTAATTGTGGTCACATCGTTTCTATCCAGTTTATGTAATTATGTTTTATAAAGGCATCAGCAGTATTTTTATTAAATGAACACACATATTTAACATAATTGTAGTTAATTTTCATTTGTCGGTAATAATTGTATCAATTTAACACTGGAGTAGAGTGGCTTTTTATTATGGGTAGGCTGTATTACTGGCGCAATTTATTTTAGGGCACAACATAATTGATTCTCTATTCTTAAATATTATAAAGCAGAACCTATTTTTTCTTCCCTCGTAAATGGGAAGTATTGTGATCTTGAAAAATCACCTCCGAGATTTTTTCAGATCTATATGTTTCAGGATCCCTAGATCGCGAAAAACATGTTTTCTCAATTCCGTCAGTCTATCTGTTCGCGGCATAGCTAAAAACCTACTTATTTGATTTGATTTTGAATTTTGGTCCAAATTGAGGATTATATGGGGATGACCTGATAACATTTTGGTAAATCCAATATGGCGAAAACAAAATGGCGGCCTGATGGGATGTTAAAAAATATTACTAAAAAACAACTTATCCGAAATATCTCAACTGGTAAAATTTTGGTACGAATCCAAGATGGCTTAACTAAATGGCGGCTTGACAAAATATTTAAAAATTTATCCTGAAAAAACTAATGGACTGATTTCAAATTTTGTGCTATAATTAATTGTGGTATAGAGACGAACTAGTAAAACTGTGGTACTAATTCAAGATGGCGGGACAAAATGGCGGGCGAATAAAATATTTGTAACCGTGAAAAAATTACCCTCTCACATACATATTTTCATGTTTTAGCGTATCTAGATGCCAAAAAAATATGTTTTATCAATTCCGCCGGCCCGTCTGTCGTTTGTCTCACTGCCTGACAGTTCGCGGCATAGATTAAAAACTACTCAATAGAGTGACCTTAAATTTTAGTGAAAAATTAAGGGTCATATGGGAATGACCTAGTCATATTTTGATAAAAATCCAATATGCCGGAACAAGATGGCGGCCTGATGAAACGTTAGAAAAGTTTTTACTAAAAAAATTAATAATCCACTTTTTTTCAGGTGTGCACAAAATCAAGTGTTACAGAGGAGTGAACTGGTAACATTTCGATATGAATATAAGATAGCAAAACAGAATGGTTGCCAAATAAAATATTTAAAAAATCAGCCTGAAAAAACTACTCATTAGATTAGTTTCAAAATTTGTGCAAGCATTAAGTGTGATATAGAGATCAACTGGAAAGTTGTGTTACGAATTCAAGCTGGCGAAACAAAATGGCGGCCAAATAATTTTTTAAAAATCAACGTAAAAAAGCCTTATTCAATTGATTTTAAATTTTGCAGAAAAATTAAATGTGATATAAGGATAAACTGGAACGAATTCAACATGACGTAGCAAAATGGCGGTGCGTGTCAATGTAAAAACTACTTATTCAATTTATATTGTGTGTGGCATAAGTAGAAACTGGTAAAAGATTGGTAGGAATCCAATATGATGGAAGAAAATGACGCCCAATAAAAATATTTGAAAAGATAGAGTATATATCTGTTACTAAAATTATTTATTTCTTATTTATCGTGTTATGACAACTGGTCGAGGATCCATGGGCTTGGATGTTGGCCCGATTAACGGATTATATTGTTTACTTGCCTTATATAGTGAACAAAATAAAAACATTTGCTGTTAACCACTTCAAATTATTATTTTACGCTTACCCATGCCCTGCATTTCAAACATTTAAGAACCATGACAATAAAAATACAATTCTTACTAGTAAAATAATCACTTATTGGAACACTCACTAAAACCGAACTTTTAATAATCCATAACTAGTAAATGCCATTACAACCTCTTTATACCAAGTTACTATTTTGTTTACGTTAGTCTTAACAGAGCTTACAGAACTATGGGTCTATGCTGTCATATTTCGTTTGTATACATTCTCTGGTACGAGTTTCCACTAAGTGCGTACTTATTTTTTAAATTTTATTGTTTTCTGTTTTAGCTTTTTGAACAATAAAATTACTATAGACGAAATATATATATGATATATATATATATATATATATATATATATATATATATATATATATATAGACTATACTACTACATACTATAGACGAAATATATATGATAATATATATATATATATATATATATATATATATATATATATATATATATATGTTGACATAATATTTATTTAGCTTATCTATTTTATTTCTATTTGTTCATTATTGTTTTGTATAGCAACACCCTATAAAAACTCAGATCTGACAAAGTTAGAACCAATGCATTTAAAGGAATCTTAGCTAGCAAAGTAATTATAATGGCTGAAGCATGGGCCATCATGATAGGTAGGAAATTAAATAGCTTAATAAGTCAATTCTAAATATAATATTCAGGCACGTAGCCAGTAGTACATATATATATATATATATATATATATATATATATATATGTGTATATACTTACAAAAAATATTTCTTGGGAATAGTGTTCACAATTTAACACATCATTGATCTTGGATGGTTTTATTTTTTAAAAACGTTTGGACCATTTTATGGCCTTCACCAGTTATCTAAAACAAAATAAAGTGACTGCCTTGGGAGTTTACTGTTATCCATTATAATTTTTAAATCTAAAATTTTGTGAGGATACATATACAAACTTTAAAAGTTTGAAATAGTGATCTTTTTCGGCTTATCTTAATCTATTTAAGAACAATTCACAAACATTATAACCTTTATGTTTAAACATTTTTAAAAAACAAGTGGCACATACTACTACACACTTAAAACGGTACTGTATATTTATTTATCAAAAATACATGCCTAAACAGTTATTTATGAGTGTTTTTATTGTTTCCTTTCTTTTTGTGATACACAAAAGATTGGTTGTTAGAACTAGTATTGGTGGTATATGACATTTTAAAATTTATATTTATTAAGTTATTCAGTTGGTGGAAATTGCTTAATATAGGATGTACATAAAATACTAGTATTAATTGTTTAAGATGTAAGAATATATTTTGTTAGATTTTTTATATCTGTTTTATCGTTAATAGAGTTAACGGATTTTGTAATATAGATCATCTCCAGGAATTCTCGTTTTCTTTGATTATGTCCTGTCTGCAATATATTGGTTTCCAAAAGATTAAATTTGCGGTTATTTTGATTTTCAGGTTTACTTAAGGCTGTTTTGTTTTGTCAAATTTGTGCCCATTTAACCAGTTTTGCAGATATTATGATGTCTGATCAATGTAGACACTTGGACAATCGGTACATGGTATTTGGTATATACCGTGTTTTTTTTTGTTTTTATTCGTTTTACTTTTTAATGAGCTAATATTTTTTTTTCAAAAGATTGTAACCCTTATGACAAACAGTTATATCTTGTTTTTTGAAAATAGATTGAAATTTTTCAGAAAGCCTCTGTATATGGAAGTGATAAAAAATTATTATTTTTATTTTTACTTTTTTGTTGTGTGTCGGGACTGTGTATTTTCTTTATGCGTGAGTTGAAACGAGTGTTAATGGGTTTTATGGGGTAGCTATTTTACATAAGAATTTTTTTGGCTTCTCTTATAGCCTTTTCTTGATAGATTAGATCACCTAGTTTTAGAGCTCTATCAGCTAAATCTATAACTACGGCCTTTTTTTGAGAAAGGGGATGATGTGAGTGAAAGTTGAGGTATCTACGGGACCAAGTTTTTTTTGTGAACCACATTGTATTTTTATATATATATATATATATATATATATATATATATATATATATATATATATTTTTTTTTTTTTTTTTTTTTTAAGCCAAGCTCTCGAAATAATTAATTTGTTCTTTAATATATATAACACAATTTTCAGAAATAGATAAATTGTAAAATTAGGTTGATTTTGCCTTGTAAAGTTTTGACAATATTTGACCAGAAATAAACAATTTAAAACAAATTGTTAGATATAGGCTAAATATGTTATTTTGTTAAACAGTGAATTTGAAAAGAGAAATCCGTGGCTATAATATGCGATAATTTATATAACCTTCAAACTTCCAAGATGTAAAAAATGATGTTATCTTCAATAGAAAGTCTGGAACAATATTGTTGCATCGAAAACCTTGCTTTGTTTATGTGGTAAATAAATCATTAAATTTGTTGTACATTTTGGATCTTTGCTCTACAATTTTGTTCTTTTGTCATTTATTCTTTGCAGTAACTATTTCACACTGCTAAAAGTTTTTAATAATTCAAAAATCTAACAATAATAATTCAAAAAACCGGTAAATTTCCTTTACCCGGAACTTCCCTCATTATGAATATTTCCTTTCATTAGGAATAGTGAAGGGTGGCCTAATTTAGTTCAGTATACAGTGACTACTGTCTTTTCATATATTTTTATCTGGCGCCATTTTGTTCCATTATATTGGATTCCTACCAATATTTTACCAATTTCTACCTATGCCCCCACCTGATTCTTGGGCAGATTTTTACATTGATACACACCTCCATTTTGTTACGTTATGTTGAATTCGTACCAGTTTATCATTATATCACATTTATTTTTTCTGTCAATTGAATAAGATTTTTTTACGTTAATTTTTTAAAAATTTCATTTGGCCGCCATTTTGTTCCGTCGTCTTGATTTGGTACCACAGCTTTACCAGTTTATCTCTATATCACACTTAATGTTTGCACATAATTTGACATTAATTTAATAAGTAGTTTTTTCGGGCTGATATTTTAAATATTTTATAAGGCCGCCATTTTGTTTTCCTATCTTATATTCATACCAAATCAGTCTAACATCAGTGTAACACTTGGATGTTTGTGCAAAATTTAAGGTAGAACTGGCAATATTTAAATAATACTCAACAGAAAAATTGTCTTCTTCACCTGCATATGAGCAACATTTAAAATACTCTGAATGAAAATCGTTTATTTGATACAATGTCAATTTACTACTTATCTAGAAATCTCGAATTTTAGCTTTGGGAACAGGAAAAAGGAAATTTTACAAAAATATTTATGCAATTATTGTAGTGGTAAATTTTTTTCATATATCGGCGTTGACTTACTATGCAGTGGAAATTGCAAGTAGAATGTCCAGTGCCCATATTCCCAAAAACAATATAAATTATTAAATAAATGAATAAATAAATATGACTCATTTTTTAAAAAATGTATATAAATTAAAAAACAAAATAAAAAAATTATGAAAATTCCATACTACATTTCTATGAAAATACTACTTTCAAAAGATATTTATAGTTCTCATATTCGTAAATAAATTATTTTCCTCTAGAAATTATAAAAAAATGAAATTTCCTTCTTATACATGTTTACCGCCTCAGTGGAACGGGTTGCTCAACGTTTACGCGTCTGTTACGAAGAAAATATAATATAATCGGGAAAATATCTGAGCTCACGGAGATCTAAATGATTGATAATTAGTAAACATTTCTTTGGGCAGAGATATTCGCGGTAAAATCCAAAAATTTGATCTTTTGACCCCGGGTTTGAAGACGTTAACAATAATAATTTCTGAGAACGAGCGAATTTCGGTAAACATTAGCACGAATAGTCTATTCAACATGTCCTATCTATCGATACATGCCTCATTAGTTCAGTTAGCTCCACTTTGCAATTCAAGTTAGAACTTCGAAGGCGAGCTGAGTGCCTATCATGATCTACCGCTAATAAAAACCTTAACGAAATATGACGTCCTTTTTTATATTTAGTTCTTGAAATTGCTTTCTAATAAGTGTTTGTTAGAAGTTTTCCAGTTCCTGAAAATTCTTTGTCCCTTACGATTGTCAAAATCGAACTCTTTCAAAATTTCTCTTTTTTCTAAGATTTTTTTTAATGTAAAATTAAAGATGAAATGACAATTTTCTTATTCATTGTATTCAGTATCGTGTGTGTGTTCGTGGAGAAAATATTCTTCACAACGTTTCGACGTATCTCTAGTCGCTATCAAGTGCAAACTAAAAATTAATCTTAAGAGTAGGTGCCTATGTTTTAGGTATTGCATGTGTGAAGCCTCTCCAACTAGTCAAGACACTTGCAAGTTGAAGTTGCTTCTTTAAACTTTCTATTTCTTCAGTGCCATATGAAAATGTCCCTTTAGAAGAGTCATTGACCATCATCAAAACTAAGCTTGAGAACGATTAAGCTCTAGAGGAACGGACCACGCTACCTCTGGAGGAAGTAATCGATCTGCTAAAGTATTGTCTTCGTAGTGAATACTTCAAAGTTGAAGATACATTCTACGCCCAGGACTACGGCCTCGGATGTGTTTATCTCTCTCTATAGTACCCAACATATTTATGTAATTTATATTAATTATAACCAATGTAATCGAAACAGCAAACATAAAATCCACCTTCATCATTTGAGACAAGGACCCCAAACAACGATGTTAGGCCATTTAAATAGTATTCGTCCACCTGTAGAGTTCACGATGGAAATAGTGCCAGATTTATGTTAACCGTTTCTTGATGTTCTTGTTAAAAGAAGGGATAGTATTATGAACAACTTTATTTACAGGAAACTTACCCACACGGGACGTGACCTCAACTAGAAGTCTAATCACTCTGCAGCTACGAAGCAAGATATCATAAAGATTCTGTATAATCGAGCAGTGTCATAAAACACCGATCAGTCTTCCCTAGATGCGGAAATCTGCAGTATTAAAGAAGATCTCATTCCAAATGTTTACACCGAAAATTTGATTCTTAGTCCAATTTCCACATGGTAAGAGAAGAAGTACGCTTCTAATTGAAGACTAGTCAGTAACAAGAAGTTTTATAGTAATTTAGGAATTTTTAGAGAAGAGATTACAGAATTTTCAGTCAGCCGAGTATTGAAAAACCTAATGTTTGGCGACCATTATTAGGTTAAACTGACTTTCTCAAGCTTCGTGACTAGTGGTTACGGCTCACGCATTACGCACCCACCCAACACGTAGGCATGTAGTCTGAAGATTTCCTTTTACTTTGCGCTTGATAATGATTAAAGATTATACAGTAGTCGAAAAGTTGTGAAGAAATCAACAATAAAAACAAAATGCAAGTCCGATAGGTAAATTTCTTTTTTTAATTATAATCCACTTTCAAAGATACTGCACCTAATTTATAATTTAAAAATAAAAAAAGCTAGTTTAATTATCTTAGTATAATAAATCTCATGGGACAAATTATTGTCTAGGACTACATTTAATTGTTGCGGTACCCGCAATAATTTGCTAAAGGTACCACCTACATGCCAATACATCGAAAGAATCCATTACCTTGAAAAAATGCCAGATGTTATTCGGCGCTTTTTACAAAAAATTTATAATTACATAGTAGATAAGAAAACCTGACATCGACACGAGTCCCAGGTATATTTATCTAGAATTAGGAACACCCTCAGTAGTTTTGGTGGTGCTATTGTAATTGCCTCTTGTTTCGGCATTTTTATGGGGGCTTGTCTCTCTAATTAGATTGATGATTTTTGTAAAAAGGTAATAGATTTTCAAAAATAATCCACGATGAAACTAATGGCAGAAAGTAAAATTATTATTTTTAAATTCGATTAGTCAGAAATTATCTTTTCAGTATGGAAATAGCTCGCAAAATTCCAAAGGATTCAAATTACTTCTTGATATGAATTCCCTACATGATTTTAGAATGTATAGATATAATTTTAGCAGGGTCTTCACAGGAGACAGAAAATAATAGACGTAACTCTTATTTTATAGTACGAGATTTTTGTCTTGACCGAACTCTAGTATTTTTATCAGTTGATGTAATCAAAAGGTCATTTATTACCTTTTGATTACCTTTTCAACAAATATTACGTTTCTTTACTTATGACAGTCACGGTACTAGTTAGGGTTCAGCTCACATGGTGTGCCCATTAAAAAATCTTAGGAATGGTTCAATCTTTTTTTGGTGCAAATGTGACTGCCTCAGATTTTTTTGTAATTTTATCACTGGTGGCATATATAAAAAGAAGAACCCATCGATGAATCAAAGGATAGTCTAAAAGGTCTGGGATTGTTATAAAGATTTATCGAATGCCCAAAAACTGTTAGTTGCTTCTTTCTCGGTCCCATGATATGAAACTACACTGGATACTGAAAGGGTCTTTTAAAAACCATTTGAACTGATAATAATCTATTATTGTATTACCGATTATAGTAAGAACTCTAATGTGTATACCTGAGGAGACGTGTTGTTTTTAAGTAAATAATTTGCCCTGGATTTCATAAGCTGTCCTATGTACCAATATTAAGAAACAGCACCTATCGATCCAGAATATTAATTTTTATGTGACTATATTATGAAAGTATCATTTATCATATATCTCAACCAACATTTATATGTTTGTGAATCAACCGTCGAAGCAGTTTCTTTGGATTTCTCCCAAAATATTTGGTGGTGGTGGCAAAAGAGAAGATATCATAGCTGTTTTCGAGGTTTTATTGAAAGATGACATGTCTAATTTTAATAATGTCTAATTAATATATTTACATCACCCGTATTCGTATTCGTGAAAAAAAGGGAGCAAATATCAAAACTGATTACAAAACTGTGTTTTCTTACAAAATGCTTAGAATATTTGATATAAAAAATTTAAATCTCCTAAATTGGTATATTTACCAGATATTTGTATATTTTAAAAGAGGACGATTTTGTTGTCGTGTCTGTAATGCGCAGCGGTCCATTGTTTTTGTATATCTTCGCAAAACTTGGGAATCATGGAATTGCTGAAGAATTAACGCAAATCTAATTTGATGCTAAAAGGCGGTAAAAGTAAAAAAAGGGTTTCCGGTTGTCGTGAATAAAATGTCAAATCTATAGTCTAAATTTCACATCTCGTTTTTCTCTTTCAATGATACTGATAGCTATTTGTTCTGGATCCAAGTTTTATACATGTTTAATGTCCGATAAATGATGAGATCATACTTTAAACTCTCTTTTGAAAAAGTATACCTACCATATCTGGGGATAGTTGTCCTATGCTTCTTCCTTCTCCGGATATTGTTCAATCTATTTGGAATTTTTTATTGAGTACAGGTCTGAAATTAGATCATGACTACCTCTTGTCTGTTAAGATCTGGCTCTAGGACTTTGATTTTCTTTTACTAGACTGTTAGTTGCTATTTATGCCTACATCATAAGAATCCTAAATAGCACTTAGAGATGCATATGCAGTACTGTTTTGTTAAGATTTGGAACAAGCCAAGGTACTCTCTTCGGAAAGTTGTTTGTTAACCTGAACTTAGCTTACGTTCAATTCTCTCTTCTGACTGTTTCTCGTACCCCGTTAATGTTTTAAAAGGATTTTGCACAAAACGTACCCTTTTTTCTGAGCACGCTCGCACGTTTGATTCCCTTGGGTTTCTATCTCCCCTGACTATCTTTGCAAAATATTTAATTCAGTATTTTTTGGAGTTTCAGACTCGATTGAGACGACTAAATTCCATCGTTAACGTAGAAAACTGGTTCAATATAAATCAGAACTACCGTAAATTCAAATTCCACGATGGGTTAATAATTTTGATGAGGCTTCATGGATTTGTTGTTAGTTCTAAATTGATAAATTTCGTTCTTTCCGCATTCCAAGATAAACTGTCTCTACATAGAGTTTTTGCATGGTCTGAATCAACAGTGGCTTTGCATTGGATTAGTCATCGGCACATATGTGGAAGACTTTTGTCAATAATTGAGTCAGATTAATTCAATGCTAGTCGAAGTTTATTGCTAGTAAAAGTCAGCATTTTGTTTTGATGGTCTTATTAATTTGTGTGAAGTGGAAAGAAATCCAACCACATTAGTAACGTTTCACTCTCTTAAGTCCACTTACTCTTTCAAATTTAAAAGATAGTGGCTTTTTGTCTATGAGATTCACTAAAAACCTAAAGTTTCCAAAGGAAACGTTTGACGTAGTCTTTCCCCGAACAAACACAATAATGGCTTCTTGGTGTTGGTCAAGTGTGTATAATATTTTCCTTTCTTTGAAGATATTGCAAACCTTAAGAAAAATAAACCCTTATCCAATATCCTTCGGAAACTAAATCCGATTATTGACACACAGGGTATTCTCAAAGTGGGCGGTAGATGTTTAGCTTTCTTACTTAGAAATCATCGGTTAACAGAAATTTTAATTGAAAATGTTCATGCAAACAAACATCATCTAGGTTCAGAATTGGCTCAATTCCTTTTCCTTCAAAAATATTCGATACTTTCTGCTCGTCAAGCTAAGCTATTGGGCACTGTTTGAGCAACTGTATTAGGTTAGACCTAAACCTTTGCAATCCATGATTATACAGTTACTGTCCTTTCGAGTTAATCAAGAAAAGCTTTTTTCGATTATCTGGGTGAGCAGTTTATGTAGTATATACTTAACAACTATAAGAACAAAAATGCAAATATCAAAGTTAAAAACAATTAGGGATAAAAACAAGACAATTGCCTTAACTTAAATATATCAAATGACAAATTTCCTATAATACAAAATAACTATGAGCAGTTTATACAAATGCTTTCAAGTATTCAAAAAGCAGCTAATCTTACCAAACATAAATGCACTCAAAACAGATTAATTGAAACATACGACACACTTTTAACCAGACTGGAACTGCGTCTAGGTCAAATTATTCGTACAAGTAACCCTAGAATCTTCAGCTCACTCCCGAAAAAGACGATGGCTACGGTTCTGCTATTTTAAAACGCAAAAAATGAATAAATCAAATGCTCCGAAACCTACCTCGAATGCAGAAAAATTCGAATTTTTACCCAAAACAATAGATGTAAATTATGATTACCCAGAGAACGACTATAATAACATGGAATACCAAGAAATTATACCGAAAATGCCCAAATCCTAAAAGAAAATTTTATTAGCATGAAAACCACTTCCATAATTTTTCAACTTGACGGACTCGGTGACAGAACCGCAGAGTCAAATTCAGACAATAAATTTGAACTATTTGGAGCCCAATGTGAATTTTCCGGAACAAGCGCTCGTTTAAAGTCATTTCTTACGGTCAACCCTAAGAACTTTAACTATATTAATGATGCACACAACTTTAAATTTATAATCCATATAATTCACCTGAAATTATAACCATTCTGGGAATAACAAATCAAAAATTGTTAATATTTGAATTGACCCTTATCCCTTATGATATAGGTAGCGCACATAACGTATATAATCAAGATATCGATTTTGATGTCATATTAGGACCTGACTTTCTCAAACACTATGCATTTGTTATTGATCTCAAATTAAAAAATTTAGTTACAAAATTTAAAATCCATTTGCAGAAAGTTTGTGCTAATATAAAACCAAATAACGTGAATAAAAATAAAGATAAATATTAAAATTTCGATTGATCGCAAACTTAACAAAAGTGTTTAAGCCATCAACTAAATTCCCAAAAAAGGATGTCACATTTTTCCTTGATTCTGAGTGCAAAAATATATTTGAAGAACTAAAAAGAGTCCTAATTTCCGACCGCATTCTGATTTCTTTGTAGTTTTAAAGGAATTTTTGTTCTTAACACAGTCCCAAATTTATTAGAGATAGGAGTACTGTGCTGTGACAAGGGTCGGTCGACAAAAATCACCCTGTCAAAATAAAAGAAAATGCCATATCCCGAATGAAATATAATTACTTTGAGGAATGTGCAAATTTGATCAAAATTTACCATATTTGATTTTAACGAATTCTAGCGAAAATTAAAACCAAATTCAAAAAGATCTCATCTCATCGTCGATATAGACGACGAATACATTTCACAGGAATATGACAAGTTTGCAGATCTGCATCCAACCGAATCAATAATCGGCTATTCCAAATTCGACTTCTTAAATTCACAGCTTTTGTATAAATCAAATGAATATATTTTTACGTTTTTTCTGACCATACAAACTAAAGGAAATTCATTATATAATAATCGAGGACATTTTCGAATAAAACATTTATTTCGAAAACACGAGCGTTAACATTATCTGTAGCAAAGTGCAAAAGACAGAAAATATTTGTTTTTGTTCTATGTCCTATTTAAAACCTAAAATGAACCCGATACTTCCAAAACTTATTACTTAGAAAATAACTTAGCCTGTTCTCGAAATTTCCTCATTCATATTTGCTGACAAAGAAATAAAACTAAAAATCTATCAAAATGATGTAACAGCTCCAGACGACGAAATACCTCAAATTTTAGAACACTACTATTCAGGTAAAATTAATATGCATCGGGGAATAAATGAGACAGAGAAAAATCCAATTGGCGAAACTTAACAAAGATGTCGAAAAATTATTTAAAGGGTGTGAAATTTGTCAAAATGTAAAAAATCTCGGAAAAATCTAAGAGTATATCTATAGTCTCTCGCTATAATGGAGACTCCGAAATCTGAGAACCAATTTAATAGTCCTCTTAAAACTATAGGTTTTTCAAAATTCTTTTTAGTCCGCGAACAAATTAAAAAAACCAACTTCGATAGGTTAAAACTCCATTTTAGAAAAGAACTCAGATTTCACTGCAGATTCCTCGGGCTGTTCCCGGTAGGCTTGTCTTAATTTTCCATTACACATATCAACAACACATTCCGAATAATTTTCCATGAAGATGGTTTAGTCAAAGTGTCTCACGACAAATGGAAACTCATCGTGTATAAAAATCTTACTTAAAAGAAGCTATATCAAATAATGATAAAATGCCAGGATTACTAGACGGCTTCATAAACGTTGACTCGTCTAGAATGGCATCCCCTAGATACGAAATACAAACACACGTTAGTCTGCTTAATCAAATATCCAAATTTCACAATTTTAAATGCAAAGAAATAATCTCAGACACGAAAAAATATAGTTCTGAGGAGGGACGCGGAATATTTATTGGTTTAGGCATCGGAAATCTATAACTGGAAATCAAAAAATCGATATCTTTCACTACCCCAGTAATAAAACCCTTCAACACGTCAATACAAAAAATTCAAATAGACTAAGAAGCATTTAATCAAGACAGACGAAATCCATCCATAATCTTTCATGACCTTGGATTCTATCATGCCCAGGTAAAAATTTTAGATTTAGATAAACCATTATTGGACAGTTATTCCTTTATAGAAAAACTTCTTAACAATCTTCCAAATGCCAGATAATAAAATTAAATATCTTATGTAGTTCAATCATCACCCCAGGAGAACTGATTAGTTTCCTTTAAGAAATTGTACAGTCTCTATATTCTCAAAACTTAACCAATACTTTGAGATTATCGAACTTGAAGCACATCAATCAGATACTAAAGTATTGTTTATTTTAAAAATACTTTAGTATCTGATTGATGTGCTTCAAGTTCGATAATCTCAAAGTATTGGTTAAGTTTTGAGAATATAGAGACTGTACAATTTCTTAAAGGAAACTAATCAGTTCTCCTGGGGTGATGATTGAACTACATAAGATATTTAATTTTATTATCTGGCATTTGGAAGATTGTTAAGAAGTTTTTCTATAAAGGAATAACTGTCCAATAATGGTTTATCTAAATCTAAAATTTTTACCTGGGCATGATAGAATCCAAGGTCATGAAAGATTATGGATGGATTTCGTCTGTCTTGATTAAATGCTTCTTAGTCTATTTGAATTTTTTGTATTGACGTGTTGAAGGGTTTTATTACTGGGGTAGTGAAAGATATCGATTTTTTGATTTCCAGTTATAGATTTCCGATGCCTAAACCAATAAATATTCCGCGTCCCTCCTCAGAACTATATTTTTTCGTGTCTGAGATTATTTCTTTGCATTTAAAATTGTGAAATTTGGATATTTGATTAAGCAGACTAACGTGTGTTTGTATTTCGTATCTAGGGGATGCCATTCTAGACGAGTCAACGTTTATGAAGCCGTCTAGTAATCCTGGCATTTTATCATTATTTGATATAGCTTCTTTTAAGTAAGATTTTTATACACGATGAGTTTCCATTTGTCGTGAGACACTTTGACTAAACCATCTTCATGGAAAATTATTCGGAATGTGTTGTTGATATGTGTAATGGAAAATTAAGACAAGCCTACCGGGAACAGCCCGAGGAATCTGCAGTGAAATCTGAGTTCTTTTCTAAAATGGAGTTTTAACCTATCGAAGTTGGTTTTTTTAATTTGTTCGCGGACTAAAAAGAATTTTGAAAAACCTATAGTTTTAAGAGGACTATTAAATTGGTTCTCAGATTTCGGAGTCTCCATTATAGCGAGAGACTATAGATATACTCTTAGATTTTTCCGAGATTTTTTACATTTTGACAAATTTCACACCCTTTAAATAATTTTTCGACATCTTTGTTAAGTTTCGCCAATTGGATTTTTCTCTGTCTCATTTATTCCCCGATGCATATTAATTTTACCTGAATAGTAGTGTTCTAAAATTTGAGGTATTTCGTCGTCTGGAGCTGTTACATCATTTTGATAGATTTTTAGTTTTATTTCTTTGTCAGCAAATATGAATGAGGAAATTTCGAGAACAGGCTAAGTTATTTTCTAAGTAATAAGTTTTGGAAGTATCGGGTTCATTTTAGGTTTTAAATAGGACATAGAACAAAAACAAATATTTTCTGTCTTTTGCACTTTGCTACAGATAATGTTAACGCTCGTGTTTTCGAAATAAATGTTTTATTCGAAAATGTCCTCGATTATTATATAATGAATTTCCTTTAGTTTGTATGGTCAGAAAAAACGTAAAAATATATTCATTTGATTTATACAAAAGCTGTGAATTTAAGAAGTCGAATTTGGAATAGCCGATTATTGATTCGGTTGGATGCAGATCTGCAAACTTGTCATATTCCTGTGAAATGTATTCGTCGTCTATATCGACGATGAGATGAGATCTTTTTGAATTTGGTTTTAATTTTCGCTAGAATTCGTTAAAATCAAATATGGTAAATTTTGATCAAATTTGCACATTCCTCAAAGTAATTATATTTCATTCGGGATATGGCATTTTCTTTTATTTTGACAGGGTGATTTTTGTCGACCGACCCTTGTCACAGCACAGTACTCCTATCTCTAATAAATTTGGGACTGTGTTAAGAACAAAAATTCCTTTAAAACTACAAAGAAATCAGAATGCGGTCGGAAATTAGGACTCTTTTTAGTTCTTCAAATATATTTTTGCACTCAGAATCAAGGAAAAATGTGACATCCTTTTTTGGGAATTTAGTTGATGGCTTAAACACTTTTGTTAAGTTTGCGATCAATCGAAATTTTAATATTTATCTTTATTTTTATTCACGTTATTTGGTTTTATATTAGCACAAACTTTCTGCAAATGGATTTTAAATTTTGTAACTAAATTTTTTAATTTGAGATCAATAACAAATGCATAGTGTTTGAGAAAGTCAGGTCCTAATATGACATCAAAATCGATATCTTGATTATATACGTTATGTGCGCTACCTATATCATAAGGGATAAGGGTCAATTCAAATATTAACAATTTTTGATTTGTTATTCCCAGAATGGTTATAATTTCAGGTGAATTATATGGATTATAAATTTAAAGTTGTGTGCATCATTAATATAGTTAAAGTTCTTAAAAATACATGATCAGATCATCTATCAAATACAATAAAATGTGAAGGAAGAGAGGTCAGGACGACGAGTATCATGTTAATTTTTTTCTTAAACCCACTACTCTCTATTCGTTGATTCGTCCGCATTGTGTGGAGAGTTAGATTTGTCCGTGCAATTCGTTGTGCGGCAATTCCGGCCTTTGGGCGAATTATCAAAGTAGGCTTTGACTTCGGTGAACCATCCGTCGGCAACAAATCTTTGTACTTTTTGTATTGTCAAACATTGAAACGCATGACATACAGGAATGTACAGGAATAAAACAAGGAATAACGTACATATTTATCGAAATAGAAATTACTAGTGTGGTCTGTAGGATATTATTTTTACTTTTAGTGTATAAAATATCAGCCGGATATATGCAAGACGTTCTGAAAACAAACTGTCTTCTCACGAACAGGGATAGCCGGTTGCGGCTTAGGTGTTTTGAAGTGTTTGGTGATCTGGAACGTAGTAACGTGTTATCAAAATTCAACAGCATGATATCCAATGATAAACAAGATAGTTTTACCTTTCTGGTTTAATATTGGTACCACTAGTACAATGGCGAAGAATTTGAAAGCAGGAAATAGAAGCTTTCTATCATCAGAATTTTTGCATACAGAATAAGAGTTGAAAAAGAGCAGACTATAGAGGAAATACCTGTTTGCACTAAAGCATTTATAAGCATTCATGGAATTACTAAAGTGAAGTTAGAACGAATCATACAGAAAAGTATACGATCATATTATCAGTTTTAAGGGAAGATTATCACACTATAGTGTAAAAGATTCAAAGAAATTAAACTTATCTGAAAATCCAGAAGAATATTTCATTGCCTAATGTCCCAACTAATGACGTATACTTTTGTAGGCAGTTATCAATGTATCCATTTAACATTCACGTGTTTCCGTCTGAAATGT